>OX183131.1:10608392-11208392 GCA_945261195.1 Cryptosula pallasiana | reverse complement strand
AGTATTATATTGTATGATATATATTTATAGTTATGTATTATATTGTATTATATATATTTATAGTTATATATTATATTGTATTATATATATTTATAGTTATGTATTATATTGTATGATATATATTTATAGTTATGTATTATATTGTATTATATATATTTATAGTTATATATTATATTGTATGATATATATTTATAGTTATGTATTATATTGTATTATATATATTTATAGTTATGTATTATATTGTATTATATACATTTATAGTTATGTATTATATTGTATTATATATATATATAGTTATGTATTATATTGTAGTATATATATTTATAGTTATGTATTATATTGTATTATATATATATTACAGAGATACTCAGGAATGGAGAGGTTATAGCTAACACCAACACATACACACCTGTAGAAGCAGATAGAGATGGGCTCACACTTGTATGTAATGACACTGTACATGGGGTACTAAATGTTACATATCCAGAGAGAGTTGGTAAAGTGATGGAGCAGAGACCGTACTGTAAGTACATTTTGTTTGCATTTAGTTTTCTATTCAAGTAAATGTATGAAGTGTTTTGCTCAACTAAATGCTAATGTTTTGTATGATTGACCTTTACTGGGAGAGTAATTGGTACCTGGGAGTTGTAGTCTCCCGTTATTGATGCAACCGGGAATGCTTTAGTCCATCATATACCTATTCATTAGAGTTTGCAACTAGCTTAATTATTTATTTGTTTTGACACATTTACAGCAAGTTGTTTAGTGGAAATAAAGTTTCTGGGAATATAAAAAGGTTTCATATGGCTCGTGATAAAATATTGAGAAATAAACTTAATGATTTAGGGCTTTTTAGGTTAATTTTATTGAGCAAATAATATGCTATAAAACTTGCATAAACGTAGTTAGTTCGCCATCTTGACCTAGCTCAATACAACAAGCTAACATGCAAACCACACCCACTTTCCGGTTGCCAATTTATATGTTAGAATGACATGCTCAGCTGAGAATGACATGCTGGAAGTGGGTGTAACTCGCTCGCTGGTTTTTTCTATCGAGTTACATGTCATAGTATTATACATGATTGTTAGTAGTAGTAAGAGCACAGCCTAGTAGTAAGTATTGTTTAATTATTATTGTAGTTTTTTATTATTACCAATAATTTACAAGTTGTTATTATTATTTATTGATAATACTTCATTGCTGATGTAAACATAGACTGCTACTGCTGTTGCTTTTTGTTGTTCTGCAGTTGTTGAATTTTGTTGCAGTTTTCAGGAAATATCATCATTTATTTTCCTACCCACTCCTTTTGCTTTCACCCAGTTACTTTTACACTTGTCAGATAATTTGGATTTCAACTCAAAAAAAGTTATGTTTGCGTATTTAGATGAAATTTATTTTACAAATTAGAACTCATTATACTATTATTATTATTTACTGCTACTGAAAGTTGTTAAAATTGTTATCACCATCAGATATTGCACTATAGCCTGTGTTGAAAGCAGGAAAATCATGAAAGTGATAGTTCCAGTCACACCAGATCCCTATTGAGAAGGGGAAACAATATTCAGTTCAAGAGACAAGTTTGGTATTGAGGTTAAGGTGATAAAACAAAACCCATTGGATTGTTATTTTGGCTTTGTTGGACTTACAATTAGAGATGCTCCATATGCCACCGATTCGATTTCCATCTCAGTTTTACAGATTTTTGCATCAAATTTATCCGATTCAACCAATACAATTTATAAAACAAGCTTGAAGGTAAATTTGTTTCATCATATTAGTTTACTAGCAATCACACCAAATATGTCAGACAAATCTGCAGCAATAGTCACAAGTGGGGTGTAACCATTTGTCTGCTTTGTCAGTTTCGTACAAAACACCCATTTCATTTCCCAGAGCTTAAAAATAATGCAGCGCTGTATGATAGAGGGTAAGCTAATAATAGTATGAGGCCAAGGCAGCAACAACATTGGTTGTAGTTAATCTGCCTGCTATTTATTGTTGATGAAAACATCTGTCAACAACAACGCAAGTAAACCCATTCATTGAACAATTAATGAACCCTGCCGATTCCGATCCAGTGAATCTGAATCGGAGCATCTCTACTTAGAGGTGCTTTGGTTTGTATTAAAGTCAGGTTGTAATGGGGTTGTGAATGCTACTTTCAGATCTGGTTGTTGATGGCGCAGAGACTAGAACTACATCCCTGAACCCTGCTGGAGACAACACTTTGTACTGTGAAGTGTCTGCATATCCTGCTAAAGAGATAGCATACAGTTGGTCCTGTACTGGTTGTACATCTACCGATAGATCTCTAGTTATACCTAAAGACTCTCGTACTTCTGGTGTTGAAGAGACAATAAGTTGTACTGCTTCTCTAGCATGTAAGTATCCCTTTACTAATAAATATACTATAGATATATTGTGTATATCTGTGCGCTTTTATTACTGAGTTTTTGTTGTAAACTCTTCAGTTCTTAAATATCTCTTGTGTTGAGTAAAGTTTATCTATTTTTGTTTGTGAGACAAACATCTGTCCCCCACTTTATATATGCCTACTTCCAATATGGTAAGGGGGCTGGAGAGACTTCTGTATAAATAACTATTGGTGGACGTGGTTGTATGGTCAGGGTTTGGTTCCAATCTGAAGGTGTTTGGGGTTTGTTGTTTTCATGTATTTAAAACAACTACTTTTTTCCATGGTAACTGATATTTGGGGTTTCAAAGATGGTGAAATCGTTATTTACATTACGCAGTTCACAGTATTGTCTGTAGTTTCACTTTAGCAATGGAACTGGAAGTGGCTTAGTCGATCGTTGAACTTATCATTAGAAACCACGGCTTGCTTGACTATTATCCTGATTTGGGAAACTTTGAGCTATTGATATGACAAAAATGAAGGTTTTAAAAAAAGTTCAAGGAATCAGAGAATCTTGAGAAGATAATGATTTATTCACTTGGAAAATTTTTTTAATTGCCGTGCACATAATACTACGTAGTGGCGTCATGGTTTCTTATTTCAAGTTTTATTAGGTTTGCCGACATAAATAGATGAGGGCTCGCCCTTGTCGTGATCTGGTTACGCCGTTCGTACGTACTGAGATGCTTTATATGGAGGGCGCATTGTCATGATTATACACTCCGTACCTATCTATGGGTCTTGAATTGCTGATTGCGAATTTCATAAGTCTAACTGAAAAAGATAGTCTTTCGTTAGCATCAATGATATTATAGCATCGTAACGTCATAGCAACGAGACATCCGGTATCTTCGCTGCTGGCGCCCCCTATAACACTACCCAGACCCCAATGAAGTGTTATTAGTGTTATCGTCGCTTAGTTAGTATTTGGCATAACATTAATAGTATTTATATTTTTATCTTCTAGTTTAAGATGTCATATAAAGAACACGCGATATGAGAGAAATAGGAAGAAATGCTTTTTTAAACTTGCAAAAGTGTAGATTTTATCAATGTCAGGGGAGACAAGTCACCAGAATATCACTCGTTGCTAGTAGTTGAAGTGTAGAGCTCAATGAAACACATTCCAGAACAGTTGGTTACTGTGTCTTCTAGTCAATTGAGGGGGAGGAGGTAACGTGAGATGGGAGCTGAGTGAGGTGGTGAGGGCTGGGGTATAGCAGGGTGAGAGGGAAGTGGGGTGTCTGTTGGGTAGGGTATGGGTAAGAGAAGTAGAGAAAGGGGTGGATGGAGGTAGAGTATTGTGGGGGTAGAGCAAGGGGTGGAGATAGAGTGGGGCCAGGTTAGAGAGAGAATGGGGTAGAGTGAGAGGTGAAGGTTAGAGTTGGGTGGGGTTAAAGCTAGTCAAGGGGAGGAGCTAGACAGGTTGAACCAGGTCAAGTTTGAAGGTGCCCTTGAATCCAATGGGTATTATTAGTAGTATTTGATGTAATATATGATATCATGTTGTATCATATAGTTTTGTATAGTTGGTTTTGTACATAATATAATGTTGTTTTATTGTTTGTTTTACAAGTGTGAGACTACAGATATTATCTATTGATGAGTTATGATAGTTTTAAGTCTATGGTAGTTTGTAGATGTCAATGTGATGTATCATTTGTACTTTACTTTCTCTTCAATCTCTTTACTCTTTTATATATAGCTACTAGCTGGCTCACCCATTGTAAACAACAAGTGGATGTAGCCAGACACACAAATAGCATACTTTGATTGTAAGAGAAAGGCTACAAATACATCTACCAATTACTAAGCTATTTCCTTAACGATTGCGTGATTTTGCAGCTTCTGTTTCCGGAAAAATCGCGAAGCAATCGCTTGCATTTTACTCAAAGTTATTGCCAGGTTTTGACCGAGATCAAAAAATTGCTAGCGGATTCCTTGATCAACCAATCACAAAGTAAAAAAAACTTTACCTTTGTTTCCAATAATGTGTCGTCATATTCAGCGCTCCGATCTATCAACGATCCTATAATAAATAATTTGTAACAGCGAGTTTGACCGGAATCGCTGAAGAATGGGTAGTAGCGAAAAATTGCGCAAATTGGGGGAGGGACTTCCCCAATTGCTAAGCAAAATTGCTAGATGTACATGAAGCATAATAGTCTCATGTCATTTTGGGAAATCCTGATGGCCGGTCGAACTAAAATAGTAATATTTATTTATCTTCGATCTTTTCTCCCGGGAAAATCTACCAATACCCTGTGATGGCCAAAAGCAGTTACAATTAGACCAGTAATGCAATATAAAACCCACAAAAGTCTCCCGTTTGGAAATAAATGGTTATACCAGACTCTGACCTTACAACTAAGCATTCAGATACCTGTTTTGTACTACTGGTTGACTTAGTCTGAGTTAGTGGAAATAGGCATACATGTTTTAGGTCTACAAAACTACAAGCTTCTTTCTACTCTATATATATATAGGTTGTGTATTTTAGCTCTACGTGCGGTCACAATCACATGGACTGTTACATGGAGTGAAAGTGTTCCTACAGCAACCACCACTATAGCAACCACAACTGTTGAAGTGGCTACAACTGATGATGCCGTAAGTGATGATGCTGTAACTGATGGTGCTGTCGTAGCTGGTGGTGGGATTGCTGGAATATGTATTGGAGTTGTAGCTGTGATAGCTGTGTTGTAGTTGTTGTACTGTTGTACAAGTATTGTATAGTCATTTGATGACTCATAACTAACGTGTACAATCTCATTCAAACCTTTATTTTGTTATTTTATTTTTGTTTTATTTTTGTTCTTTCCTCGTTTTACTTTTATTTCTCCTGCATAAGTATGCATGCAGCCGTGAAATGGCTCAAAATCTTGTTTGTTACTTCGTTAAAATTGATCTCAAAATAAAATTGTTGCTCGCAAACTGGTTTTATTTTTGTGACTTGTTAGTTAATGGCAGCATCAAACTTGCTGTAGTCGGTATTGTGCATTTGCATTATTATTATCTCATTATTATTGTTTTTAATACTATTACTGTTACACTATTATTTTTATTATTCAATTGTCATTTTATTATTATGGCTTTCCCAGCACCAACTTTAGCTCGCTTCACCTCCAGGTCTGCTGATCAAAAGCTTATAATTTAGTGGATTAAATAGGATTAGTCTCCGTTTTATTAATGCAACTCATTGAAAGATTTGAAAGTTGTGATGTCACAGTTATTTCACTTTACCAGCCCTCTTCAAACCCTTTTTGATAGTTACCCGCTACTGATTGTTAACTTAAACTACTAACTATCTACTAGCTGCTGCTATTTCCTCTGTCAGCAATCATTAGACTGTAGGAGTTCTATATATGAGAGTGGGTGGCATTAGTAGATGTACACATGATAGTAGTGGTAACTTTTAGTGAGTTTTGGGGATTTTAAAGCTTGTAGTAGGGAGAAAAATTGCTGAATAATTGTGCTTTGTTTGATGGTAATCAATTGTTGGACCAAATTCTAAACTGCAGTGAAATTCCTTGTCATATTGCAGTTGATTGGTCTGTCAACTATCCATAAAATTGATTTCTCAATTGAAGCATCTCCCTGCACCAACATTACTTCTCAGCACCCTATATTATTGTTTTTATCAGTTTCCACAAACCATTTAGTGAAGTTTTGTATGTAGGATCTGTAACCAAATCAGCTGCTTTGTTGGAAAGTTGCCAAGGTCACCTGTACTCTTACATTGATCTCAGAGTCTTTCATTAATTCATTCAGTTAATGGTAGGATAACTCTTATAAATGTCTTACTTTTCTATAGATTGGGCAAAATAGTTGAGTGCTTTTGTAAACCTACATATCTGTATGCCTCTGTTTTCTTTAAGCCATGGCTACATGCACCTACGTTTCGTAGGAATATGACTAGAAATACGTTTCGTAGCATCGCTCTAGTGGCTACACACACAGATGATTGATCACCTCAACGCTACGGAGTGTCCAGTGAGGCAAAGAGGACATAATTATTGAAAATAATCATTATAATAACTATTATAAGTATAAATTATAATAATTAATTATGATGTTTGTTTATAATACTAGATGAATTATCTTATTATCCGTAGTAAATAATTAACGTTTATAAATAATAATGAGCTGTTTATAGATAAAACATACCCTCCTTAATAGAAATAACAAATGATCTGTTGGCCAATCAGAGTCTTCAAATTTCGTCTTTGCTTTTTATCCAATCGAGAGTGGTTGTTTAATGATATTTGTCCAATCACCGAAGCATCAGGCAAAAAAAAATTTCGTGGACAAACATGTTGGTCTACAAAATTGAGCGTCTTTTTGTAAAAAGTACGTCGCTTGGAAAAAAATACGCATTTTCACCGCATATTGACAAGATGTAGGTGTGTGTAGCTACCCCTTCACCAGAGAAGAACCCATGATGTGCAAGTTCCTACTAGTGTGCGAGCTGATAGGCCTGCACTGACTGGTCGGTTTGGCTGGTTTGCAAACCTGTCGATAGCTTTTCTAAAAAAAATGCACCAATTGGGTCATGTTAGTTTTAGGGTGCTTTCGGATACCCTATGCATAGGGCAGTCGTTGAACACTCGTTGAGGGCTCAACGATGACTCTCGTTTAACGAAAGTTGTTTGAGCATAAACCATGGACATCTTTATTTTCATCAACGTCTATGAAAACTGTATAGCTGGAGCGAGCCCACTTTAGTTTCTTTACAAACAAAAAAGAATTACGATGATTTTATCATCTGATGTATTTTCTATATACATTATAATGCATTGTCACGACTTGAAACGGGGAGGAACAGTGATTGATAAAAGTTGACTCGTTAAAACTGTTTGTTAGGTGGAGTCAAGGTCAGTCAACGACGCAACCTACCTCGCTTGTCACTTCCATCGTTGAGCCCAAATTGCCCATTGCCGCCATGTTTTGTCTGCCCTCGACAACGGGATTTCCGAATGGTCTCGTTTAAGCCCTAAGCGTAGGGTATCCGAAAGCACCCTTATAGATGGCCCTAGTAGTAAAAAGACAAAGTCTGATTTCTTCCACGCTACAATATCGCCTACCGGGTACTCAAACATTTTGTATGGTTCATGAGGAGTGGATAGGTATGGAGTGTATCATACTGAAAATGCGCCGTTCACATAAATCAACTCACTCCATTGCCACTGTTGAACCAGGACACGCCCTCGATAATTTACATTGGCAAACTCAATCAAACCCGAAATACAAAACTTTGGCTCTACCAGGTAGTATTTATTACCAGAATATTCTACATCTATGTTGGTTATACAACTGATAGTTTTGTTTACACTAACAGTTACAGTCACTCGGTAGCATAAGAAGTATTGGTACCAAGAAGTATAGTAGAAGTATTGGTTGATCAATTGCACTGCTACATCTATGTTGGTGCTAACGGACATGTAGTAATCTATACTATAGTAGTGTTGTATGTTGAGGAGTTGTTCATATTTGACTGCTAGTAGACTGAGTTCCCTCCAAGGCACTCACTATATCACTACAACAAGCTCCTACATAAGTTCTACTTATCCAAACAGAACTCTAGTATATACTCATAAAGTAACAACACAAAATACCAGCGCAACAACATCTAGACCTGCATACAAGCTCACAGCCATTCACTGTCTTATACCATTTCATGTCAATTGCCTCGACAACTCTGTTTGATACTGAATACTTGGTATCGAGATCTTCAGCAACGAAAGTTTTCATTGGATATATCATATTGAGCAGCGCAGTATCGATATTGCATAATTTGTAGATAAAGGTTCTTCAAGTCATTGCTTGTGATTGGCTAACAAAGAGAAGAAAGATTCATTATTGAGACAAATGGAGTAGTTCTTTGTATAATACTTTGTTAGTTGATGTAAACTGTCTGAGTGAGACTTTCTCTTATACACAGGAACTGCTCCTATTATACTACTAACACAGGAAGTGTTGAAGAATACAGAAGAACTAAAAGCTTTCAGAAAGTTCCTTGAACTCCACCCAAGCAAACGGAGAGTTTGATCATACAAGATGTTATGTACTGGTATAGCTACTAGTTGTTAGCTACTAGCTAGTACAGGATTAGCAGTTACAACATCTCAACTTATGGGTTTCATTTGATACCTCAATCACAGCTGGTTCCAATCTACTGGGCTGTCTGTGGGGGGAGGATAGTTAGAGTGAGTATAAGTGACAAATGGGTGAAAAGGTGAGACACTCCAAACTCTGAGAAAATGAAGTGGTTGGCGTTATGTTTAATCCAGCATTTACTTTTTCCCAAATGTTTCTGTTTTTTGTACTTTTGGTAATTGGTTCTTTCTTTGACTACGTTTTTGCCGATTTGTCGAACACATTTTGATCGAAATATCTAGACTATTTGTCGAACCAGGATTTTTTTATCGAAACACTACGTGATTTACCTGACTTCTCCAAAGTGTCTAAAAAACCATGTAATTCAGTTTACTGACTGTTCAATGATTTGTTGTACTTAATACATTGTTTGAAATGCAGTACATGTCCAACTTGTAGCTCAAACTCATTAGTCAAAACAATGCAAAAATTATCCTGACGCAACCTTCCATAAGGTACAAAATAATTTTCCAGAATGAACATTGATGGAACTGTTGAGAAAGGAAATCACAATCTGATAGGCCAGTTTCCAGTAATTTTATTTCTAAATGTAAACCGAAATTATTTGGTGGTGTGATACTAAACCCCATAGAGTTATATCACTGTTTGTATTAGAGCCTGCTCTCTACGGTGAGTATATCTACTGATATTTATTCAGCTGGTGCTATGCCTCAAGGAGGCACCTTCCTCACCTTTTTCCAGACTTTTTTAAATAACTTGGTTTTTCATATGACTGGTAAGTGAACAAATGGGAGTAGTAATATATGAGCAGATCTCCCTACCAAGTGTTTTTTTGTGGTTCTGGCCTTGGGGTTGAGGCAATGGGTTACGACGTTGGATGAATTCGCCGAGTTTATATTGTATTTTACTTGAGGGGTACTTGAGTGGCGTTTGAATGGCATTTAAGTGGTATTTGAGTTTTGATTATTTTTTTACTTGATTTGAACTCATATGGCATCTAGATTTTGAATGTATGGCATTTAAGTTTTGATACTTTTTTCACATAATTTGAACTCATATGGTATCTTGAGAGAGAGGAGAGAGGAGAGAGAAAGGAGAGAGGAGTTTTATTTACATTGAATAACTATATTGTTCAAAAATGAAACATTTTATGATTATATACATTGATTACATAATAAGTAGGGAAAATCATCCTATATAATATAGCTAGAGTCAGTAAATACTAAGTAATACAAAGCACTACAACTTGTAATGATAATCAATGTATACATACATATGGTATCTTGAGATAAAAAAAGAGAGAGGAGAGAGGGAGAGAGAGAGGAGAGAGGAAGAAAGAGAGGAGAGAGGAGAGAAGAGATATATCTACATTGAATAAATATATTGATCAAAAATTAATCATTATATGATTATATACATTTATTACATAATAAGTATGGAAAATCTTCCTATATAATATACCTTTACAATAATGTTTTTGATGTACTGATGTTTGGTAAAAAAACTACATTAGTTAAGTTTTAAATTCATATGCCCATAAGACTCAGCCTAAAAACAAGTTTTAGGGGGTGTTTTTGTGCAAGGTACAATAAAAATAACTGTGTTTGTATATATCTAGAGAGAGTGTTTAGAGGAGAGAGAGGAGACTTGAGCATAAATATCCCTGGTAAATTATTTATTTACAATATTATTTGTAATTATTAGTAAAAGAAATTATGAAATACTGGCGAGTAATTAAGTAATTCAGTAAGGAAATTGGTTGGAAACGTAGTAATATTATTTAAATACAGCATTGCTTTGCAACAATGATTAATAAAAACAATTATGGACGTTGGTGAGTAATTAAGTAATCTAGTAAGGAAAACTGATTGAAAATCACGGTAATATTTGGTAAAAGATACTTGCAACATGTTTTATCAGCGAAAAAATCAAACAATTTTCAAATGTTTACGAGTAACTAAGCGATTTAGTAGGAAAAACCAACTGAAACGCGCAATATCCGTTTTTGAAATATTTACGATAAACACAATTGGGATATTACTGTTATCAAAGAAATCAAGCGAGTATCAAATGTTTACGAGTAACTAAGTGTTTAAGTTGAAAAAAAGCGATTGAGATCATGTGACATCCGTTACAAAATATTTTACGTCAAGTTACCAACGAGAAAATAAATATTTCTTAGAATATCCGCTATAGCGAGTTACGATAATTTTTACGCACCTTGAAGGTTTTCAGTCCATTTTCAGTCAGATCAAAATTTATGCGAGACGTTTTAGGTATTATTTCAGTCGACGTAATGTTACCACGTCATTTTTAAAAAGTAATTAATTATAATATAGCGCAAGTGTCCCGCAAGTGTCATTTTACTAATAAACTCATTCCAGAAAAGACATTAATCATCATCTCGCTTAATCCTATATGTTTTGATCTTTTTAATATCAAGTGTGTCGCTCGAGAAAAGTCATTAGTTACACCTAAGCACTATTTATTATCATGCTATTTCTATTTAAATCAAAAACAACAAACATCCATAGATGATGGAATTATAGGTCGAATTCAACCTAAAAAGGAAGAGAACTTGATAGCATCTATCTCCTGTTTTTTATTGTTTCATTACATATTAGTTAATATAGATACAACCTTCCACCAAAACGGATTTGTGGTTTTACTTTTAATCCTAGCTATCTCCGCTATCATCTAAAAAACATGAGCAAAGCATGACTTTATCCACTTGTTTTATTAGTTAGACTGTTACTTTTTTTAAAATATCTCATTGTTTTTTGTGTGAAATAATAATGTATCAACATACATAGTATATTTTCTATTTTTAGGAAGCTGTTTTGTCTAATAAATCAAGAGTTAAATGTTACATATACATATTTAAATGCTATCAGATATCTTTAAAGTATTTATTACATTCCTAACTCATACTTAATGTTGTAAACTATAATTGGAGCTCTCACATTTTAATTTACTGTCTGATGATATAAAGATGGAGCTACACTACATCATTGTTTTGCTGATGATGTCTCTATATGATTGTTTGTGGTAGTGTGTGTTATAGTAGAGTATATCAATAAACTGCAATTGAACTAGTTATTAAATGCTATCAGTACCTGTAAAGTATTTTATTACATTCCGAACTCATACTTAATGATGTAAACTATAATTGAAGCTCTCACATATTAATTTACTGTCTGATGATATAAAGATGGAACTACACCGCATCATTGTTTTGCTGTTGATGTGTCTATATGAAAATTGTTGCTATAAAAATATGTTTGAAGGATGTGAGGTGTCATTCAAATGAAATGTAAGTTTCATCCTAGCTAGTTATATTTAAAAGAGGTTGTAAAATTTGTTTATCCAACGCTCTACATTCAAAAATTTTAGCTAGATGGAAAGACAGTTTACAGGAGTGTTTGTGGTGGTTAAGCTTATTAAACTATTTAATCTCTATCTTCCTATTTTTTTAACCAACTTCCTAATCGTCTTCCACTTTTTTAAAAAACAATATCATTTATCATAGTAATAATCAGAAAATCAGTCTACAAATTAATCTTGATAAATGACTTCAATGTTTTGTATATAAGAGAAACTATTTTTTTTAAACAGTATCAGTTTTCATTTATACTTCATTTTAAGTATTACTCTGCAAAACAACAATGGCTAGCAATATCCCTACAACAAATGAGTAAGTTATTTATACTATCTTTTACAATTTTGTTGCAGTTACATTTATAAATTTATACAAATGTATATATATATTACTTGTAGGTCTACATCCTCAAATGTTGCATTAGAACTAAATATAGACGAAATAGATTTCAGTGCTATGTAAGTATATTATTGAAACTTTATTATTCAATATTCAACTGTATTATATAGAGTTTTTAAATAATTACAATCTTGATTTATTGTTTTATTAAGTTCTACCGATGATGAAACACTAAGGTGGTTGGAGGAGTGTTTTGAAGATGAAGAGAAGACGGAAAAGAGTAAAGCTAGCACGCATATTGCTATGAGTAAGTTTTTCTGTTTTATGAAAAATGTAAATTTGTCTGTAGGTACAATAATAATGACTTTACATTTACTATGTTATTTTTTTGTAGAAAAAGCATCTTCACGATTCATAGGAAGTAAGCAATGTGTTGGGAAGAACGAAAACTTCCTGTACTATGAACGGAACACATTTGAATGTAAGTATGACGAAAATATTACTTACTATATACTCATTCAATTTATAAAAAAATTTTCGAATTTTTTCAAAAAAATAGCATAACTACATTCGTATTTTCTATTTTAGTTCAAGCAGAGAATCCTGAATTAAGGGAGTATAAAGAATTTAGTCTTCTAGACGGAAATATAAAAGAAGATAGAGAGTGTTTTAAGTGTAAGTGACATGCATTATCTTTATATATATATACATATACCATGCTTAAGAAAGTTATCTATATATGATGAGAATTTGTTTATTTTGTTTGTAGATATTGATAACAAAAGCCCTAGGTATTTCCTTTCAGTGCTCTCATTGCTGTTGATCGCATATGGCACAAAGATGTTGAGTGAAGCACTGAAAGGAAACAAAAACAACGTCTCTTGTATATTTTGTGGTAAGAAGTTTAAATTAGGGGGATTGCATGAGCCTGGCCGAGTTCTTTCAAGACATTTTTGTGCTCACTTGTTTATTTATTATTGTTTATGTGGAAAATCGCATACAACTTTGAGAGATCTTCAGCAACATAGTTGTATTTTAAAAACTAAAATGTTTTTTATTGTTGATATTGCTAGTTAGAATAAATTTTGTTTTATTTATTAATAGAAAATATTCTGAATTACTTATGGATATTACTTTTCCGAAAAAATTTGCGTTAGTGTATCTCTATCCAATAGAAGGTTATTTTTCTGAAAACATTGTTCTAGATTTTGAATTAGGGAATAAATGTTTGGCGATAGCTAAAAAACCTGCTGCTGAAGATCGAAAACTTTTGACTAAAAACCAGTGTAAAAAAATGAGAGCACTTATATCTTCAGATTCTGATTTTTCAGAAACTGAAGAAAGTAATAATGACTTAATTTCTGTTGCTAGTTCACAGTGCAGTCCAAAAACCAGTGTTTTAGAATCTAATACTATAACAGTTAAACCTCAAACCCAACTAGATTTAAAAGAAAGCCAAAAGATTGATGATAAGAAAATTGATTTAACTTCACTTAAATTAATTTTGAATATAAAAGATGGACTGAAAAAAAAGGGTTTTAATGATTGTATTAAATTGAAATTAGCGTCTATTAGACGAAAAATGCAGAAAAACTCAGACTTTTCTCAAGAAGAAGTTCTTGTACTAACTGCACTCTTAGGTGAGTTTTAAAATTTTTATTTCACTATATTTTTTAATATTATCATGGCTCTGGAATAGGTCTTATGCAACTACCCTATTTTATAATTTTTTACCACAAAATATATAGTGAATAGGATGTTTTTTTTATAAATACTCTCTCTATATATATATTATATATACAGACAATAGTCTGTGTTTTTATGAATACATTTCATGTAAAAAATGTTCTGTCATTAGTTTACCATAGACTTTATGCAACTATCCTATTTTACAATTTCTTACCACAAAATATATAGTTAATAGGCTGTTTTTTATAAATACTCTCTATATATATATATTATATATACAGACAATAGTCTGTGTTTTTATGAATACTTTATTCACATGTATACACTTCATGTAAAATTGTTCTGTCATTAGTTTATCCTAATGCATTATTTTTATTTGTTTTGTGGTTGAGAACTCCATATGCTTCATTCTTACTGTATTACTTTGCATAATATTACAAAATAAATATTACATCAACTACCTTCATACTGCATTCAAGTGATGAAACAGTAAATTTCACATCTGTATTACTGAATCTATAGCATTGTTATGAAAAAGACTATAATTACTTAATTATTATGTCATATCGTGACAAACTATCAACACCCAATTCACAAAACTGTAAAACCTAAAGTATAATGCTTGCGGTTGTAAAAAGTCTTCTACTGTTTTGGTTTCTCAAACAAATTATAAAACATTTTTCACAATTTTTTGTGCAAAAGCGGAGTTGTCTTATCATTTTGACACAATGTGCCGACAACTTTTACATATTTTTTCAAAAACGAAGTTTGAAAATTATAAATGGGAGTTGTCTTAACATTTTTGAAAAATGAGACGATAACTTGAAATATTTATTTTTGTGTCGGAACATTGAAATTTTTGTAACATTTTAGAGTTGTAGCCCCGAAAGTTTTACAAATTGGCTAAATAACTAATGTTAAATATGAATAAAATACTTTATTACACTAAATATATACAAATTATTGCACAATACAAATAATATGTAATTTAATGTTCATGAGTTGTTGCTGATAGATTTTGGCGAGTCGACGGTCATTCACTTGTACACGTATTCTATCTAAAAGCATACATAGATGTCGTTATAACAACTACATTATACTATGGTAAAAAATACGTCTATTAGTAGTTACTTATTACTAGTGAAGATTAACATACCTTAATTAAATTTCCGATATTGAAATCCTGCTAGCTTCGCTTGAAATGTGATTGTCATCATCTTCATTGCTTTTCTCACTATCATTGTCGACAACTTCATCTTTTTCCTCAAATTTTTTGTTCTTAGAGTCATCATCCGTCATATTATCATCTTCTTCATCGGTATAAGCATCGATGTTATCATCGTCATCATCATCATCATCATCATCAGCAGCATCATCAGCAGCAACATCATCATCATAACTTTTCATCAGCTCAGCATCATCAAATAGAGAAAGTCTGAAAGCTATTCCTTCTTTTTCACTTGAAGTAGATAGAAGCATCAAAGCTTCTTCAACACTCAGAATCGTGAGAATGTGTTTCTTTGTGCCGCTTTCAGTTGTCATCGTACTTTTATAGTGGATCATACCACATTCATGATTTTTGATCTTCAAAACGTTCTCAGGAGGGACAACAATCTTCCCAGTCATCAAAGATCCGTCATTCATCATGTATCTGTAAGTGACAGTGTGAGTGATACGTAAAGGCGATGTATCTTGTTTTCGTTTTCGCTGCTTCGACTTCAAATTTTTCCAAACTGAAAGTCTAGTGAATGTCAGAAGAGTGTTGACAGGAATATTATCGAAAGTGATGATATCAAAGTATGCTTGCAACTGTTTCAATGATTTTTTTCTCAAGATTTTGGCTATAACTCGTTGTTTTAGCCCTTGATGACGATGATTATCTCCTACAATACGTAGATCGGGTTGATTTTCTTCTAGCTTTCCCATGTACACTAGGATTTGTGAAGAGCCGGGATCAAGTTCCTGTAGCTCCATCGTAAGTTCTTTGTCAATCAGTGACTTGACTCGAATTCGATGATTGTTTTTTAAAACATATTCATAGTCCAATATACCATAATCTTCAACGTAATTAACATCGAAAACCTCCAATATCGTAGGAATTGGTAAATCCAACAAACTCACAAAATTTCCGATTTCCAACATTCCTTTCTGCATAGCTCCTGTCATTATCCCACCCATCTCGAGCAATTCAAACTCTCTAAGTTTGTTTACGGTATTATTCTTGCTGTTGCTGAATAAAAAGGAAATTGAAGCTTGAGATAATGTCACTGTCGGTTTTTTGATATCCTCCGTTCGTTTGACTTCACTGTTCTCATGCAGATATGTGTAGTCCGGTGTGGGACTCAAAGGAGAGTCAGCTGAAACTACATGATGGTTCATTGCTATATCAGCATGAGCATTGGTGTTTGAGCGAGAAGATGTATCATTAAAGGTGTTAGGATTGGATCTTCTATCATCAATGTGAATGTCGTTGGTGGTGGAAATGATGGTTGTAGTGGAAATAGCGTTAGTGTTGTTGGTAGCTGTGATTGGTTCAATATGGAGCTTAGGAAGTGCTTTGGAGTGTGATGTCATCATACCTGCAAAAAGTAAAAGAACTTAGTTTAATGATGTAAATATACTGAAACTATTGTTTTATTAAAAGATTGTTTTTAAAAACTAAGATTCAAAAACCTAGATGTTTCAATTAATTAAAAACAAATAATTATTTTAGTGCTTCTTACCTTGTTGCTCTCCTAATAGCTGTAGTAGATGTTGCTCCTCTGTTAGTCGCTGTAGAACTGGATGCTTTCTGTGTGAAAACGATGGCTCTTATATAGCTAAAGTTGTACTGATTAAACCCTATGAACACCATCTCGTGTCAATCTCTATGAATCAACATTTGTTCACGCGAAGGAAAGTCAATTGTTTCGCGGGAATAAATGAATTATTTTCACGCGAATACAAACCAATGCTTTCGCGGGAATAACTAAATAATTTTCACACGAATGGAAACCGTTGCTTTCGCGGGAATAAATATTTTATTTTCACGCGAATAGAAACCAATGCTTTCGCGGGAATAAATGAATTATTTTCACGCGAATACAAACCAATGCTTTCGCGGGAATAAATAAATAATTTTCACGCGAATGGAAACCGTTGCTTTCGCGGGAATAAATATTTTATTTTCACGCGAATAGAAACCAATGCTTTCGCGGGAATAAATAATTTATTTTCACACGAATAGAAACCAATTCTTTCGCGGGAATAAGTACTTTATTTTCACACGAATGCAAACTGATGCCTTCGCGGGAATAAATGATTTAATTTCCCGCGAATGGAAACCGTTGCTTTCGCGGGAATAAATATTTTATTTTCACGCGAATAGAAACCAATGCTTTCGCGGGAATAAAGGATTTTATTTCCCGCGGATGAAAGTCAATGTTGTCGCGGGAATAAATACTTTATTTTCACGCGAATGGAAACCGTTGCTTTCGCGGGAATAAATACTTTATTTTCACGCGAATAGAAACCAATGCTTTCGCGGGAATAAATATTTTATTTTCACGCGAAAGCAACGGTTTCCATTCGCGTGAAAATAAAGTATTTATTCCCGCGACAACATTGACTTTCATCCGCGGGAAATAAAATCATTTATTCCCGCGAAAGCATTGGTTTCTATTCGCGTGAAAATAAATTATTTATTCCCGCGAAAGCAACGGTTTCCATTCGCGTGAAAATAGTTTATTTATTCCCGCGAAAGCATTGGTTTCTATTCGTGTGAAAATAAATTATTTATTCCCGCGAAAGAATTGGTTTCTATTCGCGTGAAAATAAATTCTTTATTCCCGCGAAAGCATTGGTTTCTATTCGCGTGAAAATAAATTATTTATTCCCGCGAAAGCAACGGTTTCCATTCGCGTGAAAATAGCTTATTTATTCCCGCGAAAGCATTGGTTTGTGTTCGCGTGAAAATTATTTATTTATTCCCGCGAAAGCATTGACTTTCCTTCGCATGAACAAATGTTGATTCATAGAGATTGACACGAGATGGTGTTCATAGGGTTTAATCAGTACAACTTTAGCTATATAAGAGTCATAGTTTTCACACAGAAAGCATCCAGTTCTACAACAGCTATCAGAGAAGCAACATCTACTACAGCTATTAGAAGAGCATCAAGGTAAAAACTTAATAAATTACAGTTTTTACTCATATATTATTTATTATACTAAAACAACTGAACAAAATTAATCATCTGTTTTTTTTTGTTTTTTTCAGATTCAATGACAAAAAATGGAAATAGTTAACAACACAGAATCAGAAACTCAGCCTAAATCTTTGACTCAAGAGGACTTGATACTTCTACAAAACATATGCAATAAGAAAATTGAAGAGAGAGTGCGAATTATCTCAAACAATTGTAAATTCATACAGAAAGACTTGATAGAGCAGCTAAATAGTTTTCGAACTGAATCTTTTCTAACATTAAAGCTCTTAGGGAATGATGTTACGTCAGATATTCAGAGATTACATTATGTATTACAACAACGACAATATCAACTACAACAGGTAAACACACCAATTTCTATCGAGTGTGCTCGTAAAGAACTTGCTCTAAAAAGAAGAAACATGCAGCGACAGTCCGCTCAAAGACAAGCTAGAAGGGTAAGGACTCAACAACGTAAGACACGAAAAGCTACAAAAACATCCGATTAACAGTCAATTTTTGATGATAAGGTAATAATTAATAAAAAAGTACTATTTAGTAAGAGTTTGTAGTTGTTTTAAATTTCTGTTTAACCATTCTATACTAATACATAACTTTTTATTTTAGTTCATTATGGAATCAAAAGTACATAGAACAGAAGTCTTCCTTCCTAAGTTTGTATTATTTAATATTTACTGACTCTAGCTATATTGTATGAGATTTTCCCTACTTATTACACAATAAATGTATATATTCACATAGTTTCATTTTTAATCACTGTATTTATTCAATGTAGATATATCTCCTCTCTCCTCTCTCCTCTTTTTATCTCTCCTCTCTCTCAACATACTCTCTCCTCTACCAAATACTCCTCTCTCCTCTCTTGCAGTTATTTCCCAAATACTGTAGATTTTAACCATCTAGAGGTCTAATTTGGTAATTTTCCAACATATTTTATAGCATTTAATATACTTATTATGTAATAAATGTATATTATTCAATGATGTAAATGTAAATATATCCATAAATATGTACATAATTATCCATATATACATAAATGTATAAAAAACTAAAAAAAATCTCTCCTCTCTCTCCTCTCTCTTCTCTCCTCTCTCATCTCTCCTCTCCCCTCTCTCCAGAAGATTTTCCCTACTTATTATGTAATCAGGTATATAATCATATAATTTTCATTTTTGATCAATATATTTGTTCAATGTAGATATATCTCCTCTCTCTATGTAGATATAAATATACCCATAAATATGTACATAACTAACCATATATACATGAATGTATAGAAAACTAAAAAATCTCTCTCCTCTCTCTCTCTCCTCTCTCATCTCCCATCTCTCCTCTCTCCTCTCTCCTCTCCCCTCTCTCTCAAGATACCATATGAGTTCGAGTTATGTAAAAAGTTATCAAAACTTGAATGCCATACATTCAAAATCTATATGCCATATAAGTTCAAATTAAGTAAAAAACTAATCAAAACTCAAATGCCACTTAAATGCCATTCAAATGCCACTCAAGTACCCCTCAAGTAAAATACAATATAAACTCGGCGAATTCATCCAACGCCGTAACCCATTGTCTCAACCCCAAGGTCTAATCCACAAAAAAACACTTGGTAGGGAGATCTGCTCATATATTACTACTAATGGGCTCTAATGTTTTTGCTGATAGCGTATGCTTCATCAGTGAGACCTTCGGGCAACTTTCTACTATGTCATATTCCACAAGTCTGGTCACAAGTGAATAGAAAAGTCAGCTAAGTGTGATGAATTTTTTTCATATATTACTGTTTGGAGTGTCTTACTTTCTCTCTTTCATCTCTACACACTCAATTCCACCCACCCATCTACCACCAGACCAGTAGATTGGAGACACCTGTCACCTCACCCATCCACCACCAGACCAGTAGATTGGAGACACCTGTCACTCACCCATCCACCACCAGACCAGTAGATTGGAGACACCTGTCACTCACCCATCCACCACCAGACCAGTAGATTGGAGACTCCTGTCACCTCAATACATTGATGTAAATCCGGTTAGACTTCATCCATGGTTGGAAGCGTCCTTCAGGCGTTACCATGGATACTGTCTCTTATGCATTTGCAATAAATGCTGTACACCTCCACAGTAATCATAGAGAGTTCCTTTTTAGTGACTTGGAAACAATAATTTTGGGTAGGAATCAGAGGCTAAGGAATACAAATTCTAGTTTTGCACCCAAACCTAGACAGCAGTAGTGATATTGAGGCAGCTGCACTTGTAGAGAAAAGCTATATTGTGTTATAAAACATTTGGATGTGAAACTGATGACAACTAGTGTCTCCATACGATATTTATTTGTATATCAGACTATTTATTATTGTGAGTGGCTGTATACAAAGTCAGCTCTTCCTGTAGATAAAACAGCAAAAGTTGGCAGCCTCAACATTCTTTGTACAAGTTAAAACAATCGACAATGATGAGAAGGCTGTAGTACAGGTACAGGTGTGCGCTCCTATACAAACTTATTGTTGGATATCTGCCAGCATTGGAGTTTAACTCACAAAACAATTGTTACTTTTTGAGATTTGTTTCCTATAATGTTTTGTTTTAGTGACAAAAAGCTCATTTATTGTGACGAGAAGATTTCCTCTTAACTAGAGTAAACTTTATTTGGTGGTTTTGTGTCACTTTTAGTTTCAATCTCAATAATTGTATAATTTTTGCATTTTATGTTTTATTGACTAAAAAACTTGTGGTTTGATTTCTGTTTGATTTAGGCTTAAATTAACACTCTTGTATTTTTCTTTCTCTCCAGTCAAAAAGGCTTGAAGTTGAGACTTCCCACCCCTCCCCCCACCCCCCTTCCCACCCCCTCCTCCCCCCCCCCCCCCCCCCCGCCCCCTCCCCCCCCCCGGCCCACCCCCTCCCTCTCTTTCTTCCAGGTGACTGACTTTGTTGGTATTGCGAGTGGAGAGGAGGGAGTATAATGGACAGGTACGTAGGAACAGGTGTTCCATGTTAGCTTTCAAATGGAAATTCTTTTTAGGCATAAAAATGCTAACTTTAGAGGCTCGTAATTGCTGACTTGACAAAATAAGTTTCTTCTAAATAATAATATTTTATTGGGTCATCATAAAAAACAAGTAATAAAAAATAGTACGCATAAGATACTCAATACAAAAGAGATTTACACGCAGCTATAGATAATTATACTTTGTTGCTATATAAGATCATTTAATTGAGTCCTGAAGGTATAACCTATTATATTACCTTATACTTCAGTTAAATATATATCTGGTTATGACACTGTTTTAACTTGCTCTATTGTGTTTGGTTTATACTTACCTTCAGCAGCCATCTTGTAACTATCTAATTATATTGTTAATTAACCAATTGCTACAATTTAATTTGTGCATAAACTTTTAGCTTTCCCTTATGTGTGCTTTTTGTTCATCAGATAAATTCTATCACTAGCTTTTAGTTATCTTCTCATGTCAACCAACCAAAAGTATTTTTGTGCAGAACTCGTTTGATCGGAGGAGTTTGGTTCTTTATTGATTTGCTTTTTTTGTTCCCCCCAATGTCTCTCTGATTGGCCGTAAAAACTGTAACAGTAATTAAACAAAGCATAAAGCAAAATGAAAGAAAATCTATAAAACAATAAAATACAATAGTATTGATTATGAAATAATATAAAGTAAATTCATACCATAATTGTATAAAATGCAGGCAGCAATAACATAAAAGTAACACACCTCACTAGTAGAACTAGAACTGGTATAACTGTATTGTTTGGTCAGGGTCACATGGGTATAGTAACATGTAACAACAGGTGATACCTCTAAACAGAACTTGATCTCTCTAATCAATAATGCTGTGTCGGCTTACATACCTTTGGTCAATCTTACTGTTTACATATAAAGATTACAAGATATATTAGTAAACTATCAAAATCGTTTCGCAATTGCTAAAATTGGTGAGCATCACAATTCATAATTATTGTTTTTGTTGTGTAAGATATTCCAACATTGGGTGGTAGTGGTACTTTGAGTCACTGTGCGTCTGATTATTCATCACATGACCTACATAATCGGCAACCCACACAAACAGCAGCCTGTAACAAACACATGACCAGCTGACCATAAAGTTACAATGCCAGCCGTTTCTAGTCCATAAAAATATCAAGAATTAGCTAAACTGCAAGCAAAGAATTTTTTCACACTCGCTTCTTTAATTTAAACATTTTTTGTTTGTTGGTGGACAAATTAACTCACGTGTATAGCAGGCAGAATAAGAGGGTGAAATGGTGACAGCAGAAGAAGAAGCTGAAATTGTAGGTTGGTTTGCTAATATAATATTATATTTGATAGAGCAGAGAGTTACTAGCTTAGGTACAGGGTTGTCTAAGTAGACTGAGGAAGGGAGTTGTCTTCTCCTTGTATGAGGGTGAGGTAAG
The DNA here is from genome assembly GCA_945261195.1 of Cryptosula pallasiana. NCBI lineage: Eukaryota > Metazoa > Bryozoa > Gymnolaemata > Cheilostomatida > Cryptosulidae > Cryptosula > Cryptosula pallasiana. Next base: position 11,185,803 of record OX183131.1, on the reverse strand, counting down.
TTATCAGAGGCTCAACCACCCTAACCAATCCGTGATCACTGGCAAATGTTTTTCCGATTCTAACGACAGGCCACAGTTTTTGGTGGATGAGTAACATCTCTAACAACCACAATGTGCCTAATTTTGATATTCAAGTTCGTGTTGAGCTACTTCTGTGATGTTTGAAGTTTACCAGGAAATAATTGCAATAGAACAAGGCAAAAAGTAGATTACATTAAACAGAGTTTGTATAGCGCTTGCTATTGATGAGTTTTTTTACCAGTTCGTTTGCTTTGATGTTATATAAACTGCTGACACTACTGGGCAGCATCGGTGCTGAACATCTACCACTGGCAGCAACATGTTTTTTGCTACGAGTGCAGCTTCTCGTTTAGAGGACTTCAGGAATTGGCCAACCACGAGCGCATACACAGAAGGAGAGGTCGCCGTGCAACCTGCGATGTCTACTTCACCTTTAAAGAGAAGGAGGCTGAGCATAAGCATCTCTTCCATGCCCCAAATATCTCCACGCAGACAGAACCACCGAAGGAACACAGGCCACCAAACGACCTAGCCATCAGGGTTGTCTGTCCTATACTAACGATAGGGATCACCGTCGGCCTTCCATAAGGCAATGGGTGCGCCGCCCATCTTGGTGTCTAGCACCACAATCCTCATGGGCCAGTGCAGCCCCAGCAGTGTCATCAAAGATTGTGTGGACGACCTCTCCAGATGATGATGTCGATATGGATGACACCTGCGACATCTCTTTCTGAGCAGGCTGCTCTTTCCCCCAACAGCTCTTTTCAGGGCCACTAACTTTTATTAAGGAGTCGAATTGTTCTTGATCTTGGTTTGTATCAACATTCCATAGTAGGTTTACTGAGGGTTTACTTCACAGCTGTATCAACAGACTGCTTATTTGTATTGTTGTATTGGTATTGTACTACAGTCGCTAATCAGTTGCTTGAGTTGTTCATCTTGGTAGTTGTCTTCCTTGTATGGTATTTGTTAAGTTGTGGTAGGCAAACTCCTAGCAAACGCTTTTTCTATTCTCGGAATTGTCCACTACTGATCATTTGGACGGAAGGGTGAGGGGAGGAAAACACTTTTTAAACCGGAAGTGAACTTCGCAGCAGCGCACTGAGCAAATGGTAACTACTGCTGTGTGTTGATTTTTGTCCAGAAAACTGCTACTACTGTACCGCGTCCGTTATTTATATTATTCAGTGTCATTATCTATCGTCGAAAGCGGCACGGAGACCCACCTCTTTACCAAGCTATTGGCACGAGGTATACTGTCATTACTAAATCAATAATTATATTCATTCAAACGTAAAACTAACTAATCATAATCATCGTTGTTATTTATTAATTATTATTATTATTATTATTTATATAATAACAATATTATTAATATATATATATATTATTATTTTATTTTTATAATATTATTATTATTATCCAATTATGATAATATATTTAATATTATGGCTAATTTATTAATATAATATTTGTTGACCTTGAGGCTATAAAACATTATTATATTATTATTATCTTTGAGACTATATCATTTAGATAGTCTAAAAAGTTTTGTCAAATTTTTCTGAAAATTTTTTAAATAGTTCAGTGGGTAGAAAAATATGTTGTGGATACAATGAGACCAAATATGCTATTGTCACATCAATAGTTAACTGTAAAAACAAGTTTTACCAAATGTACTTTTAAGTAAAAATAATGCATGGTAAATGTCTTTGTTTTTCGCCAGGCAATTAGTGTTGACGCACGCATGAAGATGTTATATATATATATATATATATATATATATATATATATATATCATGCGTACGCCTCAATAATTATACAATGTATATGTACCAATTATAAATGCTTTGCATTGGCTGTATAACATTATTTTGTAGAAGTAGCTGGACTGCACAAAAAAACAACAAGTTCTGTATCTCAGTTGATATAGACAGGTGCCATCATCAGAAATCTTGTAATTAATTTAATAATCATAAATAATAATAATAATAAATGAATTTAATATAAAATTTCAATAATTAATTAATAAATAATAATTAAAACTAATGGTTATTATTGATGACCTTACATTTTTGCTATATCATATTTATTACCACTAGCTGTTATCATTCAATGATGTTTTTATACTGGATTAACAGATATAATATTAGATTAATTATGAACCAGAATAAATTAAAACGCTAATGATAACAAATAAATAGTCGCGACTACTAACCATCATTAACCACAGCGTTTGCTGTAACAGTGTAAACCCATTATTTACTTAAAACACGCGGCGCACATGATAAGCCCGCGATGTGTTTGCAATGGTTGTGGTTAGGCTAATTTATATTTGGCTAGGATGAAAAATAATTTTAGTTGGGGGATCTTTTTGAAAAACCTTCATATTATCAAAATGCATTGAACACACTCCAATAATAATACACCATTCAAATCCTAACTCCTCAGTCTATTTTATAGTCCTATAACAATATGTCGATGCCCTTCAGGGACGTGGTAGATTTTGGATAAAAAGTCGAAAATTTAAAGGCATTTTCCCAAGTCTATGACTGGAATGAGGAAAATGTTCATAGTCACATCTGTGCGCGGTAGACTACTCTAGCTATAGCAATTGGATTTGTGTCTCTGTGAGCTTTAGTTTGAAAGATATAAAACAAAACATGATTTTTTGGACTTGAAAAAAATCAAGAAATTTTCGGGGACAAATTTTTATAACAATGCTTTTGTTCATATTACACGGCGACCGCAACGGTTTTAGACTATCTATATCATTGCATCCGGATGCACGACAGACCATGGCCATGGCAATCAACTGAATCAGCACATACACACTCATCAATATCTGCAGCATCTGGTGAGTTAACCTACATATAATCTTCATGGTGTCAGAAGATTGAACCTATGAGACATGGAGCGACTTTTAGCACCTGAGGCATTGAAAGATGGCAACCTATCAGAAGGATGGAGGATGTTTAAGAGGGAGTTTGAACAATTCCTAGAAGCAATTGAGAAGACAGCGGCTGATGATAAAGTGAAGGTGAGCATCCTACTGAGAGTCATTGGTGAAAGGGGAAATGATATTTATGAGAACTTCAAGCTTACAGGAGGAGATAAGCTGAAATTTGATAAAGTACTAGAAGAATTTGACAAGTTTTGTCACCCACAGGATGAGGTTTTTATATCAAGGCACAGGCTGTTGTGCATGAGGCAAGGGGGGCTCCCCATTGAAGAGTATGAGATCAAGCTGAGGACACAGGCGAGGAAATGTGGATTCGGTGATCTTACAGATGATTTGACATGTCATGCATTTGTCGAAGGAGTGGATGACAAGAAGTTGAGAGATAAGCTTCTTATGAAGGCAATAGAAGGAGGATTGAATCTGACCACAGCAATTAAGGTAGGCAGGGAATTTTCAGCAGCCTCAGAACACATGAAAGAAGTTGGAAAGGAGTTGGTAGAAGGGGTTAACAAGCTGTATGTCAGAGGACCATCGACAACAAACCGAGCTATCAAGATGATCCAGGAAACAAAGCCGAGTTTCAAGAGTGCAATTATTGTGGCCGAAATCACAAGAAGGGAGCTTCAAATTGCCCAGCATGGGGCAAGAAATGCACGTACTGTGAGAGAATGAACCACTTAGAGAAGAGATGCCATAAGAAAGTGAAAGACGTCAAGTCTGGAGCTGGATGCATGGCACTGAATGAAGAGCATGGATCTGGTTATGATGATCTCCTAGCAATCACAGTTCAGAAAGATGGCAGAAAATTACTTGCTGATCTGAGAATTCGAGACACAGGACGCATGATGCAATGTCAGTTGGATACAGCTGCAGCTCGCAACATCATAACAAAGGCAGACTATATGAGGGTTGGGAAGCCTGAGTTAAAGCCCAGTGGTGTCACTCTGGTTACTTACGATGGATCTGAGATAAGGAGTCAAGGAAAGATCTTGTTACTATTTGAGGAGCTGACAGAACCCATTGAATTTGAGGTAGTAGATCCCAAATCCAGACAAAGCCCGATCATAGGACTTGAGACATGTCTCCAAATGGCCTTCATCCAAACAGCAGCAGAGGTCAAAGCAGTCCAGCAGAAGATAGATAAGGCATGGATACTAGACCAGTATGATGAAGTATTCACCGGACTAGGTGGGATGCCCGGAGAATATGAAATACAGTTAGATAAATCTGTGAATCCAGTGCAACACAGACCCCGCAGGACACCTGTCATGCTGAAGGCTGACATCATAGCCAAGATCGAAGAACTAGAGAAGGCTAAGATCATAACGAGAGTCGATGAGCCCACTGACTGGATATCTTCGCTGGTGGCATTTAGGAAGCCAAATGGGAAGATAAGACCATGTCTTGACCCAAAGGACCTAAACAAGGCTATTATACGCAATCACTACCCAATACCAATGTTAGAAGATGTGTTGCCAAAACTTACAAAGGCAAAGTGCTTTTCCCTATTGGACGCTAAAGATGGATTCTTGCAGGTGAAATTGGCAGAGAAATCAAGAAAACTAACCTCCTTCTGGACTCCACTAGGACGTTATTGTTGGAATCGTCTTCTGTTTGGTTTGAGCTCTGCGCCAGAGGAGTATCAGCGGAGACTACACATGGTGCTGACTGGATTAGAAGGCACAGAAGTGATTGCAGACGATATCCTGATATACGGTGTTGGAGAAACCACTGAAGAAGCTCGGGTGGATCATGATGCCAAGCTGATCAGACTTTTAGAGCGTCTCAAGGATAAAAGAGTCAAGATAAACAGAGACAAGATGAAACTTCATTTGTCAGAGATCAAATACATGGGGCATGTACTCACAACAGACAGGATCAAACCTGACCCAGCAAAGATACAGGGTCTACAAGACATGCCATACCCAAGAGACAAACAGGAAGTCAAGAGGTTTCTTGGGACAGTAAACTATTTAGCCAAGTTTATACCAAATCTCTCAGAGAAGGCTGAGATCCTAAGGGACATAGCCAAGGAATCAGCAGAATTCCAGTTTGAGATCACTGAGCAGAAGACATGGAATCAGATCATAGAGGCGATCAGCGAAGATACTCTGTTAAGATATTATGACCCTACCAAGCCAGCGGTGATTGAATGTGATGCCAGCGTCAAAGGATTGGGAGCGGTACTAATGCAGGAAGGTGGACCCGTGAGCTTTGCATCTAGAACACTGACTGAGACAGAAGAGAAGTATCATCCATTGGAATTGGAGTGTCTAGCAGTCGTATTTGCATGCTACAAGTTTGACCAATATATATATGGAAAAATGGACCTGACGGTACTGTCAGACCACAGGCCTCTGGAGACCATATTGGAGAAGGAAATGGAAAAGTCACCACTGAGATTACAAAAGATGCTACTGTCACTGCAGAGATATGGCATGGATCTTGAGTACCGACCTGGTCATGAACAAGTGGTAGCTGATATGCTCTCAAGAGCAGCTAAAAAGACTGGAGATACAACAGGTTATCAGGACACTAAGTCTGAGGTGTTTCTTATGGGCCTGGATGAGTCTGATCCAACAGAATATACGGACATGTCCGATATGAGACTCAAGAAAATGAAAGAAGTGAGCTCTGAGGACTCATTATACCAACAGCTAATAAAGAATATCATAGGGGGATGGCCCAACAGACAAGACAGATGTCCGCATGAGGTCCAAAACTACTGGACGTTTCAAGAGGAGTTAGCAGTTAAGGATGGATTGGTATATCGAGGCGCGAGATTGGTAGTACCAACAAACATGGTGAGAGAGGTGTGTGAGGCTTTGCATCAGGCACATCAATCAGCAGAGACCATGCTAAGGAGAGCTCGAGACATCCTGTATTGGCCAGGGATGGTCGATGACCTTCAGAAAACAGCAGATGAGTGTCGGCCATGTCTACTGGACAAGCCAAAGAATCAGAAAGAGACCATCAGACTGCATGACTTCCCAAAGACAGCATTTGCTAAAGTTGGCACTGACATAATGTACCATCAAGGAAAACCGCTTCTGATCATAGTGGACTACATGTCTGACTTTATAGAGGTTCTCAAGCTTGGTGATGAAACAGCAAATACTGTAATTGAAGCATGCAAATCAGTCTTTGCAAGACATGGAGTGCCTATTTGGCTGCAGAGTGATAATGCTCCGTACTATACCAGCTACGAGTTTAAAAGATTTACAGAAGAGTGGCAAATAAACCACACGACTTCATCGCCCACACATCCACGCAGCAACGGGAAAGCAGAAGCAGCTGTGAAGACTGTCAAGCACATGTTTAAATCATCAAGCGATCCATGGAGAGCCCTGATGGAATGGCGGGCATCCCCGAACCGGGATTTTAAGAGCCCATGTGAGCGACTGTATTCAAGGAAAATACGAACATTGGTACCTCAACCAAACGAGAGCTATGTACCAATAGAACACTCTGAAGAGGAGACAGCCCAGGCACGAGAGCACAGACAAAGACGGATGGCAACATCTTACAACAAACGCAGCAAAGACCTGAACCCATTAGTGCATGGACAACCAGTGCTGCTACAGACGGTTAATGATCGAGCCAGGAAATGGAGACCAGCTAGAGTATTGGAACGTCTCTCTGATCGATCTTATCTCATTGAAAACGATGCAGGAAATTTTGTACGGAGAAATCGAACAGCTATGCAAGCTTTACCGGCAGACTCAGAGCAGCAACAGGAATATGATCAGGCAAAGACCACCAGAACCCAGAGATCAGTTCGGTCTTCCATAGAACCTCATGTAGATCAGTAGAGCAAGCAGCAGTCACCAATGCAGCTGCCGAGAACGCCAAAGAAGACCAGGGCTGGACGGTCAGTAAGAAAACCCTCTTACTTGTCCGATTACGTACACTAGGACAAACAGCTCAGTGGGAGGTCTCACCCTGAGACACATTCTCCCACCAGATTCGGGCCGGGTCGGCCTTGTACATAGACAATCATTTATACAGCAATCACCACCCTATCATACAACCAATACTCAGACTTCTACATATCTACCAATACTCAAGCTACCTACACATATCTCAAAAGGAGCAACGGGATGTTGACCTTGAGGCTATAAAACATTATTATATTATTATCTTTGAGACTATATCATTGCATCCGGATGCACGACAGACCATGGCAATCAACTGAATCAGCACATACACACTCATCAATATCTGCAGCATCTGGTGAGTTAACCTACATATAATCTTCAATATTCATTGTTGTTATTTATTATTGTAAGGCCAAGCTGCTGTTGTTCAATGTATGTTGTTGGTGGTGGTTGGGTTGGTGGTGTATTATTATTGCAATTATTATTAATATATATTTAATTTTAATATTATTGTAAGAAATAATAGTAATTATTGTTAATTTATTAACAAAAATTATTTTCCTTTTATTAGTTTTCATTGATATAGATATATAAATTGAGCTAGCAGCTAGCACTGCTGAATTTTTCAACTCTGATCTGCATATCAAAAATTGATATCAACCTCATGTCTAATATATATATAAGAGCTGGAAATTACATTTATTTTTTAAAAAAAATTGCTTACATTATCATTATGTAGCTAGCACAAGTGCAATTTTTAGTTTGACAATTTGTTCTCAAATAGAGCATCAGCTTGTACAAGAATTCGTTATCCATCCAATGGTGCAAAAATTATTTTTGTCACACCAGTTGTTGTCTCAGAAAACTAATTGAGAAAAAGTACCTTTGCTTAACAAAAAAAAGGTTTGTGGTCACAGTATTAAGCATCGCTGACAATGGTATTGTTGCAGCGATGCGAAATCAGTGACGCATGACCATCCGTCGCGCTAGCTCGCTACTAATTAGCTAATGGTACATTATTATAGAAGTATTTTATTTATTTGAATATGACTCTCCCGTAAAATTATTTTATGTGTACATAACGTGGTTGCTCTATGATCAATAGTACACCACTGAGTGGTAAAATAACAGAGAATCTGAATGACATATACTGAAATCTGAAGGGCCTATGGCGCAATAGGAAATTACAGATTTACAATGCATTTTCCATCCGTTATGTTTGAAGTTCACAGCTATGTAGGCAGTGCAATGATTAGCTAAGCCTGTGAGGTAAATGGTGTCCATTTGATACATTTTTAAATTTTGTTTCCAGCATTTTCTGGCCTGAAGTTATTAATAAATTAGCAGAAATTTTTCAAAAATTGAAAAAACCGTGGGGGACAATTTTGCATATAAATCCTTTTGTCTTAATACACGCTACGCTCGTATGAATTTTGTACACGCTACATTATGTTACATCAAAGATTAATCAAAAGTAACATTTGATTAACACACGTTAAATAATTTATTTAATTTTAAAAAAGTGTATGATTGTAGCATGTGGAAAATCCCCAAAAAAATATTACACTGCTATTGAAAGCACGAGTCTACTGCAAAAAAAATTGGTGGATTTTATACCATTTTTTTGGATTTTTGTGCTGTGTTTTGTTGTTGGTGTTTGGAAGGTAAGTCATAATTGGACAAATCTGTCTTCACGTGCTGGCCTGCCAGCTCAAAACTAATTTGGGCAGCACACCACCAAGAAATTACCTAAAAGTAACCATTCTGGACTGTCGATACTGACCATTTTTATTCCAATCAGACCTGAGAAGCAACAACAGCATGTTTCCAAAATTTATGCTTGCAAATGGCCTGTTACACAAAATTTCTTGTGATAACCTGGGTCTTCTAACTAGCAACTCCTAGTTTACTGGGGCGACAATGGACACTCATCTCAGCTTTAACATTGTGGGTAACTCGCGACACTCCGCGGTAAGTGATATGAGGATACACAAGAGGGGCTTCGAGAGTTTGGTGAAGAAAAGTAAAGACAATGCAACCTTTAGCTACTGGTTGTACTGACCGATGGCTCTCGTTGAACAGTTGAAAAACGGTAAAACAATTAATTGTTACCGGGCTCATCCTTTCTATTTTCTTCGGCGGTAATGTGTTGTGGATCCTCAAAACACTAATATGGGTTAATACGAGTATCCACAGTTTCAAAGCTAAAATGAGGACACGGCGTTGCCCCGTGGGTTAGGATTTGCTAGTTTAGCAGACTCAGGCTGTTGGATATAGAAAGTTCAAAGAGAGATAACTCTCAATATCGCAACCCCATTGTCTATATGTTGCTTGAACGTTTCTCTCTCAAATTAGTTGAGTCTTCACAGAAAATCTTTTGAGAACAATGATACTGGTTTTGTGACGTGTTGTCATGGTAACAAAAATAATGATTGGACTCAGTGGCGGGTCTGGAGGGTGAGCCCTAGAATATGAATATGAGGCAAAAAGGTTCTGAGAAATAAGCTAAAAAACTTCATCGATATCAGCTTCTAGATAACTTTTGTAATGAGAAGCCCCTTATTAATCAATGACGGTGATTGTGAAAAACAGCTACATAACCCAATATCCAATTATTTTGACTCTGGTTCTGATTGTTTAAATGGGCAAACATTTTGTCTGCTTTTCGGTGCAATCTAGTGACCCTACAGGGTCACTAGTGCAAACATGCTCAGCCAAAAGGTCAAGGTCTTTCATTTTACGTCTAGGTCATCAAAATTGTAGAAACTACTACCAATATTATTATTAATAAAGAAGAAGTCCAATTTTTGTTCTCATTGCTATGCAAGAGTGGTTGACCTCTGCAAAAGTTTCAGCTTCCAAGTAGTAAGCATTGTTACTTACTGTTTATTCAATGCAACCAACCACCCAATTTTTACTGTTAGTTGTTAATTATAAGTAACAATTATTATTATTTTATTAGTTAATTATTATTAATTAGTTATAATTTATAAACTATTATCATTTTTTATAATAATAATAATACTAATAATAATAACAATAGTTATTAATGAGTATTTAATTATTGTCCTTGAAGAAATTCTTTATTGTTATCGTGTGTATTATTATTGTTTAATTATTATTATCATGATCTATGAACTGTCACATCATCATAATGAAGAATTTATTGTTATTATTATTATTATAACTGTTATATATTAATTTAAATTGAGCATCATCATAAATAAATAAACTTTTTTATGTATTGTTATTTTTTAAATTCTTATTATTGTTTCCTAGGTGTAATTCAAAAGCATTTTAGGTGCTATACACTAGCAGTTATAATATAATATCTCTGAAACTTGCAAAATACTGGTGCTGGAATCCAGTGTCATAGCATTTTCTTCAACACTGTACACAAGGGAGCCAATTTTGAGTCAGCGGGAGAGCAAATTATTTAAACGGGGAGAACAAAAATTTTGGCGCCGAAAGCTTTTTTTAGCAATGGGCTTCCCCCTTTCTGACTTTTTAGATCCGCCACTGATTGGACTAGATTCATATTGTGTAAGTATATGGTTTTGTGCTACTGAATTTGTAGCGAAAGGTAAAAATAATATATATATGAAATTCACCAAACTTGGTGAGCATTATCATAGACATTGCAAAACACAGTAATCTCAAATTTTTCATCTTCGGCATCTCTTTTGCCAAAAGTGGTTAAAAAATAATGGTAATTTAGATAACGATCATTGAAAATGAAAAAAAATAAACACTTCAAAATGATACATTCATGATTCAAATATTCACGCAAGTTAGTGAGAACCATATTTGAGCCCTCTTTTTTGTCGATATCAAGTTTTTGTAATCTTCAGCAGTCCTTGTCCTAACTTATAGCTTCATCATGTAAAGCCGAGGCATGTAATAAAAACACAGGCATAGTGAGCTCTGCTGACATGTGGTAGTAGCAATGTGTCCTGCATTTAAATCATAAATATGCCAGAAAATATAATATTGTAGTTGGTACAATGCACTAACTAGAGCAACATTGTAGCTTTCTGGTCGTATTTTGTCGAAAGTATTGGGAGATTTTGATATAGTAGAAGTCTCCTTACTGTGGTAACATTTGGTCTTCGTTTCTACGGTTTGAATGGAGCCCAAATTTTCACAAAAGAGCATTTATCTAGTTGGCTGAATGTACGAAGTGAAAATTCATTGATGTAGTTATATTTGGCCTACAGAACTATTAGTAGAACATGATGGAAACTGCTTTTATATGTTGTGGTAAAGTGTACCATAATTTGAAGCAATTTAAATCTTGATACTAAATATTATTTGTACCCAACCATCAGTAGGTGTGATAATACTTCATGAATAATAATCGTGTTTTCATGTTACATTTTGAAGTATCTCTTTTTGTTTGCTTGCTTTGATATTTTATCATATTGCGTAAATACTCTTATTACATATATTGAAAAATAAATTACCTGACATCAGAGATTTTAACATCAGTTGATTTACTCTAGCTAGGTGTTGTTACTCCAATGCATAGAAGTACAACTTCTGTCTAATCAAGTTTGGTGCCAACAGGATTGTGAACAATTTACAGATGGCATACTTTGACTGTTGAACCCAACAACTTATCAATAATGTATTTGTATGAAAATGAAACAACTCATTATTCTACCATATATTTTGATGTAGCTTAGTGATTTACTGAGTGGATGATGGATATTGTTAATCTGTTTTGTTATAGCCAATTAGTATAGTATATTGTAATAGATGCTTTATTACATTCGCTGCTGGTTATACTTTTCACAAGAAATCACACTAGAATTTGTTTAATGGCACCTGTGTCTGCATGTTAACTGAATGTATGTAATTATCTTTTGGTATGTTTTGTAGTATTTGATCAGAGGATGATGTTGTGAAGGTTTTCTGATGATACAATATCTAACCTAATATCTAATCTTGAAGTTCATTAACATTTGGTGATTAAAGCTTTTACAATGGCCGACAGGTGAGTAAAATACTTATACATATACTATCCTTTCTCTTTGCTCATCACAATCATTTCCCTCCTTCCCACCTATGCTCTCCACATGAGCACCTTTGTCTTTTCTCTCCCACCTTAGTCTCTCTTCCCACCTCATTCTCCCTTCCTACCTCATTCTCCCTTCCCACCTTATTCTCTCTTCCCACCTTATTCTCTCTTCTCACCTCATTCTCCCTTCCTACCTCATTCTCTCTTCCCATATTATTCTCCCTTCCCACCTTATTCTCTCTTCTAAACTTATTCTATCTTCCCACCTTATTCTCTATTTTCACCTTATTCTCCCTTTCCACCTTATTCTCTCTTCCCAATTTATTCTCTCTTCCCACCTTATTTTCTCTTCCCACCTTTTTCTCCCTTCCTACCTCATTCTCCCTTTCCATCTTATTCTCCCTTCCTACCTTATTCTCTCTTCCCACCTTATTCTCTCTTCCCACCTTATTCTCTCTTCCCACCTTATTCTCCCTTCCCACCTTATTTTCTCTTTCCACCATATTCTCCCTTCCCACCTTATTCTCTCTTTCCACCTTATTCTCTCTTCCCACCTTATTCTCTCTTCCCACCTCATTCTCTCTTTCCACCTCATTCTCTCTTTCCACCTCATTCTCTCTTTCCACCTTATTCTCCCTTCCAATTCTCCCTTATTCTCCCTTCTCACCTTATTCTCTCCTCCCGCCTTATTCTCTCTTCCCACCTTTTTCTCTCTTCCCACCTTTTTATTTCTTCCCACCTAATTCTCTCTTCCAACCTTATTCTCTCTTTCCATCATATTCTCCCTTCTCATTTTAATCTCCCTTCCCCCTCTTCTATATTCCTATTCCCACCCTGGTGTACTTACATCCTGTTTTTCTCTCTACCAAAGCTTCTTCTTCCTCATTCTCTCATTTTCCCAAAATCTCGCTGTCCTCTTCCTCCTCTTTTTTAACTCTGCCAGTCCTCTCCCTCTGGCTCTCCACGATATCCAAGCCCTCTCTATTCCCTTCTACATGTATATGTTTGTTATTCATGGAGTCACTTATCATATCATATTATCTGTTTGAAGACTTACTTTGTCGGCTACTGATCTCTTTATTTTAGATGGATATACAGTATATCGCTGGTGTGTCTGTTTGCAGTTAATATTATATATGGTATGTCTGGTATTTATTCTTTCTTTTTGTTTGTAAATTGTCTTGTACTTCTGTTATATATAATACAGTGTATATACATTATATTGTACTTGTGTTGTATATAATACAGTATATGTATATTATATTGTACTTGTGTTGTATATAATACAGTATATTTACATTATATTGTACTTGTGTTGTATATAATACAGTATATGTACATTATATTGTACTTGTGTTGTATATAATACAGTATATGTATATTATATTGTACTTGTGTTGTATATAAATAATACAGTATATGTACATTATATTGTACTTGTGTTGTATATAATACAGTATATATACATTATATTGTACTTGTGTTGTATATAATACAGTATATGTACATTATATTGTACTTGTGTTGTATATAATACAGTATATGTACATTATATTATACTTGTGTTGTATATAATACAGTATATGTACATTATATTGTACTTGTGTTGTATATAATACAGTATATGTATATTATATTGTACTTGTGTTGTATATAATACAGTATATGTACATTATATAGTACTTGTGTTGTATATAATACAGTATATGTACATTATATTGTACTTGTGTTGTATATAATACAGTATATGTACATTATATTGTACTTGTGTTGTATATAATACAGTATATTTACATTATATTGTACTTGTGTTGTATATAATACAGTATATGTACATTATATTGTACTTGTGTTGTATATAATACATTATATGTACATTATATTGTACTTGTGTTGTATATAATACAGTATATGTACATTATATTGTACTTGCGTTGTATATAATACAGTATATGTATATTATATTGTACATGTGTTGTATATAATACAGTATATGTACATTATATTGTACTTGTGTTGTATATAATACAGTATATGTACATTATATTGTACATGTGTTGTATATAATACAGTATATGTACATTATATTATACTTGTGTTGTATATAATACAGTATATGTACATTATATTGTACTTGTGTTGTATATAATACAGTATATATACATTATATTGTACTTGCGTTGTATATAATACAGTATATGTATATTATATTGTACATGTGTTGTATATAATACAGTATATATACATTATATTGTACTTGTGTTGTATATAATACAGTATATGTACATTATATTGTACTTGTGTTGTATATAATACAGTATATGTTCATTATATTGTACTTGTGTTGTATATAATACAGTATATGTATATTATATTGTGCTTGTGTTGTATATAATACAGTATATGTACATTATATTGTACTTGTGTTGTATATAATACAGTATATGTACATTATATTGTACTTGTGTTGTTTGTAGGAGCACAAGTACAGATGGCTGTAGAAAGTACAGGATACCCACCTTACCTGTACAAAGATGAACCAATAACAATCACCTGTACAGCTAGCGAGTACAATGCTATCACACAAATGCGCATTGTTGATGGTACAGACTTTAATGGTCCACAGACTGGATGTACTCTTACCTTAGATCAATGGGCAGCATCCTCATATGCTCTCTCACAACTGACTGCAGTAGACAAAGACTCATGTATAGCTGCTGCTGCTAATGCTAAAACATTCATCCTCTCACTAGAAGATCAGTTAGATGAGTTAATGATAGGACTCAATCTGTTTTGTGCTGCTGGATTAGATAACGCTGCTATCTTTTCAAATAATAACCTAAGTATCACAGAGTTACGAGGTGAGTTCAAGCGTCTTTCACCACTATCTAGTTTTAACCCCTGTTGGTTATTTAGTTTTTTGTTGAGCCTCCTAGCTCATATTTAACATGAAATTCACAATAACTGCACTCGCAATATTTTGGTCCAGAGTGAATGACTATTTTTGCCGATGGGTGATTGTGAAAAATAAATTTTCTAGAATTTTCCAATTCACAGCCATTCTAGTTCAAAACGACCCCTGAAATATTCTGATACTATGTACTTGTAAACTGCGAGGTGACACTCTTACCCTCAGAGTCAAAAAGAATAAGCCTCTGACCAAAACATTATGAAATTATCTAAGGAGTAAAAAAGTTTAGCAAGTTTAATTTTGTTGCTGAAATTTAAAAATTTGAGGAATTCTCAGGGGTATGAATGAATGCCGTTGAGCTAAAAATGATGATTAAAGTGCATTGTGAACATTATTTTTTCATGGCATTGACAAGTTGTGTGAATGTGAAATTAAATGCTAAAGTTTGAAAACTTCTTAGCCATATGTTTACCTCATAGGCGTAAACACTCCTCTCAATAGGTAAATAAAAACAATGTTTGTCGTGTCAACACTGGTGTTACTGTAGAATGCAAAAAAGTTTCCCAATGAAGTTTAAAAGTAAAATTGAAAGATCATAGCCCATAATTTTCCACTGGGGCGTAGACGCTCCTCTGGTTGAGTAAGTAAAATAACACTGTAATACAGCAAAAACAATTTTTAATGGTTAGTAAGAACTTTGTGTGGCTAGCATCTAAAACTGGTTTCACAGCACAGCTGGTCGCCTTTTACCAACAAGGGCGCGGACACGCCGCATGGTGGTACAATAGAAGAAGCTATTAAACGGGCTAACACTGAAACCCACTCTGAAGTACATCTTCAATTTCAATCTCTCTTTAACTTTCCAGGTAGTTTTTGATTTTCAAACAGCTTAGGACTTTTTGACCCATATTATTCTAGTTTTCCATCTGAGTTTTTTATGGATCTTTGAGGTCAAAGTCTTCTACTTGCGAACTCTTTCATTTCGATCTCACTAGTTACTTGTGAAAGGGTATAGTTGAAAGTTTTCTCCTGTCAATTTATCACATGTTTCGCAGCTGTCAGGTATATACCATTCTCAGCTTCAACACCATTAAACCATGGGTATAATGGTTGCTTTTTACAGCAGTTATAGGCTGATGTAACCTTATAATTAAGGTTTATTAGCTTTATATATTATAAATATCCCATGAACATGCTAAAAAAAACAAAATAATTCAGCTAAATTTTGAGACACCCAAAAACACACTTGCTGGGACAACTCCAAGATATGTGACGTCATTAATAAAAAAACTGTGACCGTCCAAGATTTATAGACCTTTTCTTACACACTGAAGTTATCGGATAGTATAAAATTGTTAGCCAATTAGGTTGCGCGTTTCATTAATCAGACGAAAGAATTTCTGAAAATTGACATTTTTGCTTTGAAAAAACACCAAAAGTAAAGCTCCAAACAAAAAACTGAGGCAACAGATAGAAAGAAAATTCAATTCTGATGCATGTAGATAATTTTGAAGAATTAATGGGCGACCACATTAGCCATAACACGTCAATCAAAGTTGGCCTTGTTTTTGCAAAAAATCCCGGACATTTTTTCAAAGAATAATATTAATTTTTTTTTTCTATTCAAGCTAGCACCTGACTTTTTACACCACTGAATAGAGAATTTCAAGCGCTATCTTCTGATATAAAGAACCATAATAATCAACACTTTGAAAAAAAAAATGAAAAATAATAAAAAATTACTAGTCAACAATATCGTCGTCATCCAAATAATTAATTTCTAGCATACTACCTGTCATTTCCACTTCTAAACAATTCCAGCATGCCTAAATAAATATAATCTAACCATTTATCAGAACAAATCTCATCCGTGAAGGTTCTCTGCAAAAAATATTATTTCAAACTATCTCAGCAAGAAAAAATATTTTTGCCCGACAAGGAACGGGGTGCGGTTCTCATGGAGCGGTTTCTGTTTCGACTGGCAGATTTACCTCAAATAAAGACCAGAAAATAGAGGAGATTCTGCTCTACACGATGATATAAAATGTTTTATTGTAGGTCTACTAGAAATACTAGAATATCTGGTGCTAAAGCCAACAACAACTTCAGCCAATCAGAATCTTGCTAACAAAAGGTCCGATGGAATTGTTTTATATTTTATACACTTTTTGATGATAAATTTGACAAAATCCATGGGAGTAAGTTTCTTAGCAGGTGTTGAAATGAATTATCAATATGTTTTATTTGACTGGGTTGGGTGAGATGTCACAGAACCCAATAAAAACTGAAATATCTTCCGATTAATACAGGCACCTTTTCTATAAAAGTAACGTTTCCTACTTAGATTCGCGAAAGCTTATTTTATCAATGACGTCACATTTCTAGCATTTTAATGGCGCTGTAGAGCAACTCCGTTTTTCAATGAAGTAAATATTGCCAATAAATACGGATGAATTTCCCTACAAGCAAGAAAATGTTTCCTTAACGTTATCTAAACAACAGTTCCCGACCGCAGACATTCAGAAAAAACATCCGATGAACATTATTCTGTAGACACTTTTTAGCGTTTATATAACGTTCGTACAAACGTTTTCCCAACAACGTTTTCTGAATGTTATGAAATAGCGTTGAGGGAAACGTTCAGGTAACATCCGTATGACATTATTCGTGAATGTTATGCCAAACGCTCAATAAACATCCGTATCTGTTTCAGTTAAAACGTTACCTGAATGTTCACTGCAGAATGTTACATTATTGTTCAAAGAAAACTCGTAAGATACAGAATAGGCAAAAGCAATGTATCGGCATTTGATAAATAGCTCACAGTTTATTATTTGTATGACTTGGTACTAGAAACAGTATAAAAATGTTTATGTACGTCTAAAAATAAAGAATAACGTGTGCTGAACTTATTGATCATTGTGTTGCTTCTCAAAAGAGCTCACTTAAGACAATTAAAAATACAAAAGCTAGATCACATTCAACTTTAACAACAAAGACGCAAAGTGTTCGCAAATTTAGAGTGGGAAATGCAAAATCATTCAAACTAACTGAAACCTGATCCTTAAGTATAATCAAAATTAAACTTTAGCACAATGTACTGCAGAACTATAACCACACTTCAATAAAACACCACAACTCTAAAACTAATGTGGAAAACCACTCTCAATGTATCTACAACTCGGAGTTGTCCTACTTCTAACAAGGAGGGACAACTCTTAAATCTTCTGCGTTCCCCATTAATGTGCACAGTGCAGCAGCGTACGCCGATGATGAGTGTGTAAGTTATTAGGTGCTTGTCCAAGTGCCATTTGCCTTTGGCTGAAATAAAAAGTAACTTGTGTTAGAAACTTCAATCACTATTAGTTAGTAGATGGTACATTAATGGTAATAGCTAGACTGTAAGAAATGCTTGACTGAAAAGAAGATTAAAATTGTATAACAGAAGAGGTGGACTCACATAATCAGTCCTAAATCACCAAAAAGTATGAGATATTTAATAGCTAATGAACTATCCATGCTTAATTGATATCTATTAGTAATGGGCTGATAGAAACGTTTAGGCAAAAAATTGCAAAGAGTTACTTTCTCCCAGGTAGCACGACTCCTTTGCTCCTCTTAATTTCACACGAGAAAAAATGCAACATGCTGTGTGTAACTGATAAGAGAAAGGGGCAAATATATTGGCTATGATTCCTTAGCACTACCCCAAGTTGGTTTGTTTCATTAGTTGGTAATAGGTTGTCTTGTGCAGCGTAAGTTCTCCAGAGCGAGACAACTATCATTGATTTGACAGCGATGATAAATATATGTCTATTTAACGACACAAAACGTTTTACTGAGCCAGAATTTCCTTCAAAGTTGTGCCTGCATACGAGCAAGACCTCTAATAACTTGTTTGCACATTGACTTTCGCCAAGTGTCAAAATAGACGCCATTTTTACAAAAATGAAACAAAAGAATATGGTAAACATGCTTTTACATACACCTTGAGATTAACATGACCGTTACATGGCGTAATTTCAAATTTAAGGCATATTTCCTGTAAACATACATGGAAAATATTGTCTAAATTTCAATTTACCACAAAAATAAGAACAGTGAACATTCATGACTATAAAAATTGTTGAGAATAGTTTGTTGCATACATCTTGTTTACAACAATACAATTAAAACAAGTCATCAAGTTACTAAAATACTAATACCGAAATTTTGTCAAAAACCATCAAAATTTGTTTATAACATGAGTTTTTTCCCCAAACTTATTTCATGCAATTTTTGGTTTCAGTACAGCACAAGTATAAAAAATAGGTAGTTGTGCCCCCCACAGAGTAAGGGATGACAACTCTACTACAAGGGTGCATTCTGGTACCCTACACGTTGGATGCGCAATGAACAATCGTTGAGGCCATATCAATAATTATTGTTCGTTTAGTGGAAGTTCTTTCGTGCCTTGAACTATAGATCACATGCTGAGTCCAGGTCAAATCTGCTTTTCAAACAAAGAAGGGGAAGTAATTCTATGTCTCCAAAAACGCTACCTACCCTACTTGTTGCTTTATATCGTTGATACAGAGTTACTCGTTGCCGCCACGATTTTTGACACTCAATGACGGGTTTCCAAATGGTATCGTTCAATCCCATTATTAATCCCTACCCACACGTAGAGTATCCAAAAGCACCCCAAATGTGGTTTACCTGATAAGGTGTTGTCCTGCTATGCTTGAGTGACTGAAGACATGAAGGAACATACATGTATCCTATCCAAGTGGTATTGCCCTGAAAGAATGAAATAAAAATAATATTAAAATGTAACAAGAAATTTTCATAATGAGATCGCATGTTACTGTTTGAGTCCCAGACTAATTAATGTCATTGAGAAGAGAATAATGAAGGTAGTCGCGACCTATGTTTCCCAAACAAAATGCAATAGAAATAATCTGATTGGCAATAAATTTTGTCAACAAGTATTAATTTTGTTCGGTACTCATGGGCCAGCAAAAAGTAGCTCACTGAATATAAAATTATAATCACTGAGCATTTATTTATATTGTTTTTACGTCGTGAATGAAACTGAACGCTAATTAAATCACAAGTGATTCTAGTTTGTTTATTTTAACAAAACGATTTTATGTTCTCTGCCAATAAAATTAAACTTTATAAATATAACAATTTCGCAGAATATATTGGTTGACAACAATGCTATTATTTACTGATTACTTTGCAAATTGGGAGTTATCTTCTTTATGATTTGTTAGGCTATCTATGAGAATTCAGTGAATAGTTGCAATGTACCAAACAAATTTTTCGTTCCATACGCGATGTGTTGAGCCCCTTTGTTTGAGGAGCACATCTTGAATGCTCTTATTGTGAAGGGTGGTTATTAATTTGCTAGTTTTCAGTGTAATTAATTTAATTCTTTTTTCAGGTACCGGTGTGTCAAACCATTTTTAGAGAGTTTTCCCTCACTTGTTAGACAATAAATATAAATGCAAGCAGTTCTGACAAACACGTATTTTTTTCTGAATATACCAAGTCGCATAATAATGCTGGAACCAAATTAAATTCTTTTTTAAACAGGAGTGCAAATCTAGGAGAAGTCAATGAGAGTATTCGCTACCTCCGTTCGCCGAACACATTGCAATAAAAATAATCAGACCGGCAATAAATTTAATCAATAAATAATCATTTTGTTCAAAACTCGTGGGTCAACAAAAATTAGCTCACTGAATAAAAAAAATAATCGGCAAGTATTTATTTGTATTGTTCGTAGGTCGAGAATGAAACTGAACACTAAATAAATAATAATGAGCGAGTTGACTTTTTTTTATTTCCATAGACCGTTCTTATATTCTTGAAAAATAAATCAAAATAATTCAAGCGTTCAAGATTTACTAAATTAAAGGGCAGCTTGACAAACTATTACAGTTTGTAGCAGTTCAAATTTTATTACTTTCATGAATATTTTGAAAATTGGGAGTTATCTTCTTTATGATTTGTTTGGTAAACCATAACATTTCATTGAATATTATGTTGCTCTAAACTAATGTTCCGTTGCTTACGCGACATATTGAACTAAAAACACCTACCATTTTTTAAATTTTGTTTGACGAACAGGTCGCGAATACTCTCAATGTCTAAGTTGTTCATTGACTCAGAGACTTGAAGTAGTTAGATCAAGATTTAAAACCTGCGTTTAAAGAACAGTGCATTTTTCATGTTCAAACGTATGCATTTGATTTTTTCTTTAGATTTTTTCATTACAAACATTTGCACACCGCAGCATTTTGGTTCCATCGGACATTAATTTGATGAATTAGATCTGATTCAGTGCACAACACAGTTAGTTGAAGACCCCAAGAAAACAAATATTTATTAGGAACTCACTGCTTGTTTTCAATGAAGTATTCAGACTGTAAAATTTGCTGTTTCATCTGTGCCTCTAGCAAAACATTTTTACAGAAGTCCAATAGTGTCCTCTATTGTTTTTATACTATATAAGCCTGCTTCTTTACCTGCTAAAGATGCAAAAGGGATAATTAATAATAGCACAGGAGAATGAATGATCAGCGATGCAGTGTCAGGCTATACACTCTGTAATGCACCACTGAAGCAATCAAAGCCGTAGCTATCATAGGTGTGCACAGCAAACGAAAGAGCAGGTAATAGTAATTATCAAGCAAAGTCTGAGTGTGACCTAATATTAAGTAATAAAATAATAACAGTATGTAGGTGCGAAAAGCTTTTTTTACCCACAACAGGCACTATTTATTTCTTAAAATCAAACTATTCATGTACATATAAATAAACTTAATTTACGCCGATCTATGTATAGTAAAACAAAGATACCTGTAAAATAGTATTTGCAGCGTAAAAGTGATTTATTACTGATATCTCAATCGTCAAAATTCAAATTTTCAACTTGAGTTTAAATAAAATAATTATTTTGCCCATTGCATTGTTTTGCTATGCCATGTAAATACAATTGGTTTGCTGACAAAACGGATCAGATCAATTTTAAAATAACAGACTACATGTTTAAATTGAAGTTGTGCATAGATTCAAACAAACCTGCTCTTAACCACTAGTGCTACACTGTAAACTCTATGTGTGTATGCTATAAACTATCTTTTTCACTGTTCTCTCCAGCAGCAGTTCTTCAGATAAATGTTTTTGATGAAAACTTGTTCCCATGTAGCTTGGTACCTGCATATCCAACTTTTACCTGTAAGAAGCAAAAAGACTGTTGGTGAGATTGCAGGCAGAGCAAAAGTTTGCCCTATTACTACAAAAGTACAATTAAACAGCAAGTGGAAACTGTCCAAACACAAAGCAGAAATGGCACGCATTTAATAAAAGCCCAAAATTTTTAGTTTCAGTCTTCGTGAACTTCTGATTAGTGGATGACTCTGAAGCGCATACTTTTAAAGCTTTATAATCAATTTAAACACAGAACTTTCTCGCAAGTTGTATTTTACAAGCTTGATAAAAAGGATAATATTTAATATAACCAAAAACTATAAATAAAGTCAACGCAAGAAGTTGATTTTGCTAATCGGAACAACTTTTTTTATGCTGTTATCGATTACACAATAATATTTGTTTTCAACATAAAATACTGGAAACAAACTTTTAAATAATTACAGTAAAACAATATTTTAATATATGGCCCTGTCCCATTTGATGCTGCCACTTGCAGTAAAAACTGTTTTCCTACTGTAAAAGTTTCAACTAGTTTCCACAGTTGAAAGTGTAAGGAAAGAATAATTTGTTTTGCTCAGAAATTTATAAGTATAATAAGACGCGCATGATGAGTGGCCCAAAATTGAAAGATGTTTATTTTAACAGAGGAGTTTAGTCTGTAATGTGAGCTAACATCAGCAGTTTCAGCTGGTAAAAGGTATCAAGTACATGCATTATAATGTGGAAAAACGGCATTCTGGGGTAAAAAGATTTGAATATGAACATCCATACTTACTGACTGCCGATATGAACAAGCATAAATTTGCATGGAACAAAGTGCTTTTGCTCCAAGAATTGGCATCGACTTCTGGAGCATGGTAGGCAGTAAGAAGGTAACTGCTTGGGATTGTACTTCGATTGATTTTAGTGAAATAACTGATTGTCAGCTTTATTCATCTCCAGTCGTTGAGGCCTTTGACTCTGCAAACTGTTTATTGTAAGGTTATCAAGATTGCGCTAGAGCTAACAAAATGTTCATATGAGATGTTATAAAAGCTGTTTATTGATTTAAACAGCCTCGCCAAGCATCAACACATGCCAAAAATGTTGGCTTGTTCAGACCTTTGTGCCATTCAGCACCATGAAATGTATATGCTCTGTAAAATATCAATTAATAAGCCACATCATATAATCGGTGGTCTGAATAGACCACAAAATGTGGTACCGATGACAGATACTTGTTTTCGCTGGGGAATATAATGAAAAAATAAGAGTTTTTTTAAAAAAAGTGATTTGCTAAAAGAAAACAGTTTTTTGCAAGTAGTTACGTAATGGCTACCAATGTGTTCAATTATTACAAAAGGTGAAAGTTTAATAGAACACCAAACAAATAATTCTCCAAGTCATGTACTTGAATGAGTTCTATACTCAAAATGTCATTTATAAGGCCCCAAAGAGATTTGCATTTATAAGCTCTCCTCAGTGGTTGACCGCGCAAGATCCACACTGATTATGATATTACGAAAACTGCTGTTGTTGTTGCTAACCAGCAAAGAAAACTTTTACGCAAATAGACATGTTATGAATTTTATGAAAAAGTTTAAACTTCTCACAATAAACTTGAACTCTTCATGTAAGCTGTATACATTTTGTAAGAACACAGAACACTGTTATCAATCTTGGAGACTACAGTGCAACAATGTCCCAATTATTTCCGATATCAAACATACCTATAAATAGCTCTTCTCATAGCTTCAGTGTTGCTAGTGATATTGGTAAACGCGTTTGGTAGATGTCCTGTCAATCCTTGTTGCAAAATGAGTGAATTTTTCTGTATCCCTGTTACTTGGTAGCAAACAACAACTAGCTAAGCTGCACTGGCCTGCTGTATGAACAACAATGACAGTAGACTAATGCATTTATGAAAAGCAATCATGCAGCGTTTTGTGACCACAGATGTTTTCATAATCATTTAATGGTTTGTTGGCATCCCTCAGTAAGCTACACAATACAGTAGCATATAACACTGAGAAAGTGAAGGCTCAGGCTACTCAATGTACTTGCAGTTTACATTTCTCCAAGCAAAAGCAGTACGGTGAATTGCTAACTATTGAGGCCAACATAGAGAAATTTTAATTAATAATTATGGAAATTACGTCTTTTGCATCTATTCTCTACCAAAATAAAAAACCATTGCTCTACACAAACACATATGTTCCACACATACACAAAAAATGTATTCCACTCATAAGCACACAAGAATATAGTCATAATAAAATAGACACATTTACACTGCAAATGCACACAGCCATAAAAAGCTGCCATTTTCTCATAATCAAGCATAAAATCAGTTTGGATGGCATTATGTCTGATAGCCATCACATAGTGTTGACTGGCAGTTACACTGCTCAAACAGAAAACACACTGCATATTACATAATTCCGATCCAATTACGTTACCAGAGCAAGTTGAGGCTGTTTCATTACTAAACTTGCAAACAATCATCTGCTAAACCAATAAAGCACTGACAGTCTCATCAGTTATGCAGCGCTTACTGCTAATGTGGTGATGGGTAGTAATTGATGAGAGAAGTTAGACTGCAGTTCCAGCATAACACCGACATAAAAAACATAACACCGACATAAAAAACATAACACCGACATAAAAAACATAACATTGACATAACAAACATAACACTGACATCAAAAGATTACTAACTATTACTGTCAGAGATGTAAAAGCATACATCCATAACTATTAGTGTACTCATACAAGCATTTACACAAAAAAACATTGATAAGTAACTGTTCAAAAGTATATGAACACTTTGTACAGATACTTGAATACATACTTTACGTGTGCAAGCCTGTATATGCAGCATTCTGCATGAAAGCACACATTTTTACATGCATACAACTGTATTGAAGGGATATATAAGTTAATATACACTGGGCGATGAATGGATGAGAGCATGAAATCTATTATAATTGCTTGCAGGTGGGGTGGGTGAATGCACTAATGTAGTGTCCCTAAATGAACTCTCTTACAGATGCATACATTCAGCCATCAATAAGCCAAGCAAGCCATCGGAGGCATAGATAGAGGCATAGGTCAATGATGTGCAATAGCAATTAAAACCACATGGTTGGTCAGGATTGCGGTGGAGTATATAATGCTCACAATAGTAGCCTACTGCCTTCAAGTGTTGACTTTACTATTGAAATATATCCCCACCCCTCTCTTTCTAAGGGATTGTTTCTACACTTGACCGGCGTTCAGTCATGACAATGATAAAGCAACTTGTGCTAATAAACCACTTTTTACTAAAACAAAGCTGCAGTTGATAAACCTTCGTTGATGAAAATCACAGTGCAGTGCTATGGATGAGTTATTAGGTTGTAAATGAAAGATTACGATTGGAAAAATTAGTTGGTAAAATAAGTATACGTTTTTGAATTTCTCATTAATGTATAACTGTTTTATAGACTAAATAAAGTAACCAAAAACTTGTTTTAATTCTATTTCTAATCAAAAAAAATGCATACAATAAATTCTGCATTAAAAATATTTCTAAAAGACTTTATAAACCGATATATTTTGTTATGGCAATCATTGTAAACACTAAACTGGAATCGAGAGCAGGTGTCGTCATTGCACAAAAAATTCAGCAAAACCTGGGCCTCTACCTATACCTCAATAGTGCACACGATCACATTTGGGAATGCATTGATGTCCGTCCTTGTGCATATATACACATGATTGTACATAAAAATTTATGCCCATATAAATATGTTAGTTCATGCATGTGGGCACATAAGCACACATTTTGAAATTATCTGTAACTATCTTTCGTGTTAGAACAGGTCTTTATTAGTCAGCAGAGACAAACTGACCAAAGAATCTAGTGCAACAACTAGACTATGAAAGGTGTGCAATAGCAATTAAAACCAAATGCTAATGACAAAAACGGCAAGTTAGCCCCCAACCCCCAGCATTATGAGTATTTGAAAGCAATGCATGTCCATATATGTGCTATGTCTATGTAACAGTAAATTGTTGTTTACAGCCATGTAGCCACACATATGTGTGATTCAACTCAATTAAATTTGAAATTTATATTTACATGCATTTAGTTCATATTACATACAACCATCCATAGGTAAAAACATGCCTACAAGCCTTTTTACTTTTTGTCCTAATTTGATAGTACCTAACGATTAGGATAACGCCTCAGCTCTATTATGTTTGTTTACAACCTGCATTTATAAATCATCATTTTTACCTAACAGCATGCAGCGTCATGAGCAACTGGTAGAGATTCTTTTTTCATTGAATCTAGTATGCAGTTTTTTCACGAGATCGTAAAATATTGCCAAAGAGCAAAAACCGTGTTTTAGATTTGACTTGGGAAGATAATGTCCATCGTTAATCCATATATTCAAATTCGTGTTCAAAGCTCCTAATAATATCTCAGCAGTTTTCATCATGTTTAATGATTAGGTAGCTTGGCTTTTACTAAGTATCAGACTTCACTAAAACTAGGCAATCATCAGCAAATTAGCACAAATCGGTTTAGAGAGTGAATTGATCACATCAGTTGTCTTAATTGAATTTAATAGTAGAAACATGTATATTTTTGAGAAATTAAATTGTAAACCTGTACATATAATTACCCAATCCAATCATATCTGACATGTTGGCCTGAAAAATATTGAGCTGGCTGCTTTGCGGGTATAGATGAGGCGATTGCTTAGAAGCAAAGTCAGTAATTTAGTTTATCAGTTCAGAAGGTCAATAGCTGAGGTAAATGCAAATCAAACATGGGTGTGGTACAGAAAAATTTTGTCAAACATACTGATCTAGATGTAAAAGGATAATGTGAAAACAATGTTTAGCTTGAGTTATCTCAATGTCTCGTTTTTGCTCGATTGAAAACTAAATTTATGTGTGCAATAGATGCTAGGGAGACAATGCTAATTTTAGGGAACTTTCAGAGATTTTAGCAATTTTTGAAGATTAGAAAAAAATGTTGTACCTAAAAATCAGGTGAGTCCCTTACAAACCAAATGACATGACAGGTATGAAACCAATCGCTTCACCAAAGACAAGGATTAATAAATTAGTACACACAAACGTTCATCAATGTAAGCACGTGCTTTTGCCTTGAAAAAAATACCAGGTTGTTGTAGTTATCAATTGAACTGACAAATTTCCCAAAAGAAAACAGATATCGAAACAATAAAACTGTTAATCCTACACATGAGAGTCGTGCTAAAATGTATTTTGTTCACTTTCATCTGCAAGTTACTGACTGTAAAAATACCCTAACACACTTAGGAGGCCCACTTGGCTGTTTTTTCTATTCGGAGCCCAAATTTTACTGAAGGAGCACATTGTGGGGGAAAACTGAATCTGCTCATCATCATTATCAAAGCCTAAAGTCAACACAGCAACCTACCCAGCAACTGCTGCAACGTATTAACATTTCACTACTAACAATCAAAAATTAATCCTTAAGGCCTAATATTTTCATATAAAATTGATACATGCAAACTCAGCTGAAACCATCAATCTGGCGATTCACTTTCACTTTAGCTATTTTAGGCATCACAACTTATGACTGTTGACAACTGTTATGATGGCTCAAAAGTGCACTCTATGCACAGTATGAAGAGAAATGGTAAAAATTTTGTCACTATACGGCTCACCAACCCAAAGCACCTCAACCTTCTGTTGCTTCAACCAAAAGGGAGCCTACTGCTTGATATTGAAGTGAAGTTTTCACTCACTTTGAAACCCCGGGGTTTTATTTAATTTAGTATTATTCATTATATTTTATATCCAACAAACATTGTTTATGTTTGCTTGTAGCCAAGTATAATGTATGTGAAACACTAGAAGTCAGTGTTCACAATTTCCTTGATAACATATAGGTATCCCTTGAAAAAGGTGATATAACTCCATATGCAAATTTGAGAACTAATATATGTAAAAAGACTTCATTGCATGCAGTTGTTAGAGAAAACTTGCCAACAATTAAATCTTGATGTTAATGAAGTTAATAAGGATAATCAGTAAAAAATGAAAACACTGCAAATATTTTGAGAGATAAAATAGATGGATGCCAACCATGAGATTAAAGTATCAAAACTTTTAAACTAGAGAAAAATAGCTTCAAACCAAACAATTAGTTTTTAATTTTACCTTTTATAAAAAAAAATTTACGTGGATGGTATTGTTCGACACCCACAAATATTAAAGCGGTGCAAAAAAATTAAGTGAAATTCCTGACAATCAGTCAAAGACGATTATCACGGATTAGCTAAAAATTTCAATGAATTTCTGGGATCTCGATCAACTCTCGTCAATTTTTCAATTGTAGCCACATGAAAAAATGGCATGCACAAATACCAACATCTATTTTATATGACCGATTTGAATCTGTTCAAGATACTCAGCTTTAATTTACTGCATCCAACATGCAATGTTACATTTTTATTGTGCCGATAATCTGGCAAGTTCATCTGAGCATTTTGGATTATTAAAGGCTCTGTTATTATTTGAAAATCAGTGTACATTTGTTTACATATTTCAATTGCATCATAGAAACCCATTTCAACTCATGGGTAAGAGTAGGCAACTCTTGATAGGACTGAGATTAAATTGGTGCTCGATGAGCAAACAACTCCCAATGATTCTGATATTTCTCAATCCTGAACTCGAAATAAATTTTAAATCTTCCAAAGACAGCTGTCATAACTTTGAACTAGAGTAGCTAAAGGACTTGGGCTATTTTCCTTACACAAGTAAATCATTTTCAACTATTTGTTAAATTTGATACACCAAGAAAATTAAAAAGCCTGCAAATGAAAGTTCTTTCAGTCAGTTTAAGTTTGCTGTATGCTATGTCACCCTAGATGTTATGCCTGGTGTCCAGATATATCTTCACTAAAATGCTTAAATAATACATTAAGACAAGTGTTGTTTTAATGGCCTAAGAATGTTAGTTACTGATGATGGAACTTTTTGGAATAATGTTAACAGCACATCTTTGGGAAAAATTTGTACAAAATTAGTTTGGATGTCTTACCCAATGTCAATATGACATCTGAAATATGGTTGCTAAAATTTTTGGACCTGATGTTTTCAATAATCATTCGTGTGAAAAAATAAAAGTGTTTGATGCTGACATTACATTAAGAGAAGGATAGCTAACTTCAAATTTATGTTATTTGCTTGTCGCATGAACAACAACAAAATTAAAATGCATAAAAACACATTAAAGTGAATGCTATCTCTATTTTTCACTAATTTTAGTTTTGGACTTTTTCGAGAACAATTCAAAACATGTTAAGTCTATGTTAAGCTTGTGTGTGAGGTATATAATGTAATGAAAAAACATTAATAAAGCGTTAAGGGCAACGTAACTACACCGCATAAAGAAAAATAATTAGAACGGTCATTTGCACAATGTGTTATTATCAATATTTCTGGAAATCTGTTCACAAACATTTGAATAACCTGCAGAATAACTTTATATTAGCGTTTAATGCACTTTATAAAATGTTATGAAAAAACATTAAAAGAATGATAAATAACTATAATGTTCTGAAAAACAAACATTAGAATGAACGTTAGTACAATGTGCTATTAATGTTATTTCCAAACATCTGGTCACAAACATTCAAATAACCTCAGGAACAACGTCATATAAGCATTTTGGTACAACAATTGTTGAACATTATGATAAAACATTCAAACAACGTTGAGGGTAACAACTATAATGTCTAGGAAAAAACGTTAGATTGAACATTCGTACAATGTACTATTAATGTTATTTCTAGACATTTGTTCACAAACATTCAAATAACCTCAGGAACAACATCATATTAACGTTTTGGTACAATGTTTATAAAACGTTATGAGAAATTGTTCAAATAACGTTGAGGGTAACATAACTATAATGTTTAGGAAAAACGTTAGAGTGAACGTTTGTACTATGTACTATTAATGTTATTTCTAGACATTTGTTCACAAACATTCAAATAACATCAGGAACAACATCATATTAACGTTTTGGTACAATGTTTATAAAATGTTATGAGAAAACATTCAAATAACGTTGAAGGTAACATAACTATAATGTTTAGGAAAAACGTTAGAGTGAACGTTTGTACAATGTACTATTAATGTTATTTCTAGACATTCGTTCACAAACATTCAAATAACATCGAAAACAACATTATATCAACATTATTGTACGACGTTTACAGAATGTATGTACAAATGTTGTGCCAAATGTTTATATAACGTTCAATGTATGTTAATTCCAAATGTTAGCCTGGACGTTATTTTGTAATGTTTATGAAACGTCTTAAAAACGTAAGTTGCGAATGTTACATTAAGTGAACGTTAGCTAACGTTACATAGACGTTATTTGCTTGTTGGGTTCTCATTGTTCTACACATAAAATACAATTATACTTGTAAGATTTAGATAGCTGACATTTTCATTAGCCTGTAACAGCTATAAAAACAAACCATTATACCCATGGTTTAAATAACAATCAACTAAAAACCACAATCACAAAAGACAAAATGCTTAATATCCTAACTCAAATACATGTAATAGTAATTTATTATACATAAAAAATTTATGTATTATAGTTTTACTCGGGCACAGTTTTGCTGTACTTGGGCACGTCATTTGCCATTTTGGGCACAAAAATTATTCGCGCTGCGCGCGAAACTCCTTTTTTGTGCCCAAGTACAATTTTTCATTCACGCGTCCCCGGTCAGCTGCATTTTTTTATCCAGCTGAACAAACGTGTTTAGACAGTTTTGACTTGTTATTATTTAAGGCTGGTAGTTTATAGCTAGCCTTGGGTCTTTGTTACGTTCCAAGAATGTACACATTTCAGTAATCACAAATTCACAATTTGAAGTTGCTCAGGCATTGTAGTGAATACATTTACTAAATTTTTGTGATTCACGACAGGGAATAATTTTTTGATTGTATGATTTTAATAGCTTGCGATAAACGGCTGACAAAATTTTGTGCTATTCACACCATGCGTTATCTAACGCTTTTCATGGATGTTGTTTGAAAACTACACCTGAAAAATGAAAACAAACAAATTTCTCAATCGAACTGGATATGACAATATCAACTCTTGTAAAGCCATTTGCAATGTGTAAATGTTGAGACCTTGAGTGTGGCATCAAACAAACTGGTTTATTGATTTCTACTGTGTCGATTTATGCGCGTTTCACTGTTGTCAATTATTTTGTTCATTGTGTTGAAAGATATAATATCCAGTGAAAATAATAATCAAATTTATTAGTAGCAGCAGTACTTGTTATTATGAATATTTTTCCTGATGTAAATTGTTTTTGAAGTTTAATTATACATTCAATGATTACACACAGTATAAAGGGCATATACAATAAATGACAGAATGAATATTTCATTTTTGTGTACAACATGAGTAGCACTGCAAGTATTTAAGCTAGCCGTGTTATGTTGTGTAAGCCCCAGATTTGGGGCATTACATGCCTTATTATGTATAAAGCCATTCAGTATAAGGCAGCGTTATGATATCAACAGGGCAATGGTTCATAGAAGCTTGGCATATTATATATGTGAAGTTTTGTTATCTAACTAAAAGTGTAAATCTAGAGAATAGCTAAGAAACTGGCCTATTTGTTTATGTAAAACATTGTTTGTTACATTTATATGATACAACATGGTGGCTAGTTTTGTGTCTGCATACATTTTTGTTAGTTTGTTAAACTACTTGTCCGTGTTCTAACATCGTTTGTGTTAGTTTTATTGATCTATCGGTGGATAAAGGTGTTTCTAAACTACTTGGTGAAATTATTTTGCATAGTTATTGTAAATTAATAATTTACACGAACAAGATATATCAAAAATTAGAAATGCTACAGTATATAATATCCCTACCCGCAAGTGAACATTTGACACAATTGAGAGTACCGTTCTATACAAGTAATAAGTTATATGTTATATACAACCAAGTTATTACATAATGGGGTTGTGACTGGGGTTATCCCCCCTTATAGGGGGCGCTGGTGTAAGTCCAACCGGAAAATGCCGAAATTTTTATATAGAGTACAATGCAGAAATACGGAGTTGAGATGTTAAACTAGAATAAACAGGCTATTGCAATGCGATTGATATAATTGAACAATCCACGGAGCTCACAGGGCTATAGCAGATTACACGTACATAAGTTTTTAATCACTCAAGTGTAGCTATAGAGCATAATAATCATTAAATAACCACGATGCGGTCAGCGATTATATACGATCGTTGGTACAGTAGTTAATAAATACGATGAAACACCAACGATAATTAACTTATTTAACACAGCGTTTATGTGTAAATGGATTGTCTGGTATCCGTGCAGGAAATAATAATAATACAAGTAATTAATCATTAGCATCTATCTACACCTCTATGAAACTATTATTATAAATGACAATAAGAATCTAATGTGGTGACAGTTTTTTATAATAATAAAATCAATTATTCATTTTTTTATCATAATTGATTTATTAATATAATAATTATAAATAATAATATTATAATAGTAATAAGTTGTTACTTACTACTATAATTATTATTTATTATTATAAAATTATAAGAAGCATCATCATTTATAATAATTATTATTATCTAATAACAATTCAATAATAACCTTAATAATTACAATAGCAATCATAAACAGTAGAATCATAATTATAAATGATTATAATAAATAAAAAAAGATTTCACTAATAACTATATAAAAAATAGTTAGAATAATGATAACACGGGCATCAGAGGCTTGCCGAAAAAGAGAAGGAAGACGATGCCCCCGTTAATGTGTTAGTGATAACCTAGCTTTTTCGCTCAGTTTCAATGAATTGGGTTTGTGATATTGAACTTTTTGCAAGCAACCGGATATTGCTACGAATAGTTTTTATCACAGGACGCATCGTCTCTGTTATTTTTTTTGGCAAGCCCCGGAATTCCGTGGATAACAACTGTAATAAGAAATAATTGAAAAAACTGTAAAAAAAATATAAATCTTTGTTGCTGCAGGTAGATTTGATGCTACTGTTTTTAAAAATAGTCTAAAGTGTTTTTAGGGACCAGTCATTATAGTATACAATTGACAGCATGGAAGCTATCAGGGAAAAACTGTCACGAGTTTGCATGAAGTAACTATATTTTATACTACGAACAATGGAAACTTCCAGTTGGATGTAGAAAGTTCAAAGAGAGATAGCTCTTAATTATTATGTTTCCACATCATGACAAATTGGCGATACTGACGGCGATAAAGGGAAATTCCAATTGGAAACAGCACTGTCGACAAATTTGTCGTGAGACTTGTCGACAAACATTTGTCGCTCTCTGAAAGCGAAAAATTGGAGATGTTTATTGCTACTTGAAACGCTAATGTCGCCAAAGGCGATAAAACCAGACATGCGTAATAAAACAGGAAGCCACAATTTATCCATTGTAACCGCATTGCATCGTTAGCTAATGTGTGTTTATATTTAACTAACGAGGATCGTTTGTGGTTTATTACACAGTTATTTATGAAACAATACAACTGATTTGAAACGAATGAATCTTTGCTGCTGGTAATTAATTATTGCAGTGGTGAAAAACAAATGGTAGTATTTTTTTTAGCAAAAATTCACTTGGTTATTCATTATAATTATTATTATTATTTATTTATTTATTACAACTGATAATAATAAATAATATAATTTATTGAATCATAGCCAGTGTGCTACTAAAATTCTTTGTCACCACACATCTTTCTTAGCTAGCCAACAACTCAGTGATGTTTTATTCATATATTTCACAATAGAGGAAAATAATAATAAAAACAGCCTGCAACGCTAGTCGGCTAAATTGCACTCAGCAGCACACTGACTGCAACTGCCTCTGTGGGCGTGGTTTAACCAACGGCGATAAACTTTGAGTCGTGGAAATATATGCCCTTGTCGCTAATTATTTGTGGTAGCAAACCACAGAGATTTGGTGATATTTTGTCAGCAGTGATGGTTTACTACTCAACTATCTATAGCTTGATATTGTATTGTAGTTGTCCCTTCTGGTAATCCTCAACTGTCCATCTCTGGTGAAGAACCTAAAATAGTAGAGGGAAAGGAGTTTACCTTTACATGCAGTTCATCTGGTGCAAGTCCTCCTTCTGTTTATAGATATGGTGAGTAATATATAATTGTATTGTATCTGTTAGTTATGTAATGTGTTATATTGTTTTATATATATTTATAGTTATGTATTATATTGTATTATATATATTTATAGTTATGTAATATATTGTATTATATATATTTATAGTTATGTATTATATTGTATTATATATATTTATAGTTATGTATTATATTGTATTATATATATTTATAGTTATGTATTATATTGTATTATATATACTTATAGTTATGTATTATATTGTATTATATATATTTATAGTTATATATTATATTGTATTATATATATATTACAGAGATACTCAGGAATGGAGAGATTATAGCTAACACTAACACATACACACCTGTAGAAGCAGATAGAGATGGGCTCACACTTGTATGTAATGACACTGTACATGAGGTACTAAATGTTACATATCCAGAGAGAGTTGGTAAAGTGATGGAGCAGAGACCATACTGTAAGTACAATACAGTGTACATTGTGTAATATATACATATCACTGTACGCTAGATGTTTTATATCTCTTGTGTGTAACTTGAAAGATGTTTTGGACATTTAAAACAAATTTGAGGGTATACCATGGATGAAATATACCAGGATTGCCAGAAACCCGAACGGGGTGTAGCCAGTTTTGGCCAATGGGAAGTCATCCATGGTGCCCATATTGAATTGGTTGTTCGGAGCGGAAACATAAACTACTCTAGCAGCCCACAAAATAGTCGTAACTATTTCTATGAAGGCGATGTTCTGATTTTTTACAGTGTACATTGTATATTATATATATATCACTGTACACTAGATGATTTATATCTCTTCTGTGTAACTTGGAAGATGTTTTGAACATTTAAAACAAGTTTGAGGGTATACAATCCTGGTATATTTCATCCATGGGGTATACACATTTCATTTTTCATTTTATAGTTTCGTTTACTTTTAGATAGCCGTGTCTCCCAATTCTGATTGCATTTAGTTTTCTATCCAAGTAAATGTATGAATTGTTTTGGTCAACTAAATGTTTGGTATTGAGGTTGAGATGGTGAAACAAAACCCATCGGATCAGTGATTGTTATTTTAGATGGCCTTCAAAGTGCTTTGGTTTTGGCTTATAGTCAGATTGTTATGGAGTCGTATACGCTTCTTTCAGACTTGGTTGTTGATGGTGAAGAGAACAGAGTTACATCCCTGAACCCTACTGAGGAAAATACTTTGTACTGTGAAGTGTCTGGTTATGCTGGTGATGTACAGATAGCATACAGTTGGTCCTGTACTGGTTGTACATCTACTGATAGATCACTAGTTATACCTAAAGACTCTCGTACTTCTGGTGTTGAAGAGACAATAAGTTGTACTGCTTCTCTAGCGTGTAAGTATTTAGCCTAAGTTTTAGGCCAACATTTGAGGCATATGTGTATTTTCATGGAAATATTAATGGGTTTATATTTTAATGTGTATTTTACTTGAAATATGCTGTGCGTTTCTTTTTCGGGAGTTGCATGCCTCATTGTTATCTTGGCAACTTTTAAATGGATTTCATTGGATGATTGGTTCAGTGGGCGGGTTTTTTTCTGCTGGTTTGTTGGCCTAAGTTAAAGGGACAGCTTTGGCGATCAAATGGTTGCCGTTGCAAAGATTGTAGTAATATTTAACTACCATCGTTGGCCCATAGCGTGATCAGCTATGTTTTGCTTTGAACTTTTTATTAGATCTCGGTTTATTTTCGGCTCTTCTTATTATTGATATTTATTATTGTCAGTTATTAATTATTTTGTAGCCAGCACCAACAAAGACAGGTTTGAAGATTTATTCTTATTATTATTATTATTATTTGTATAATAGTGTTTATTCAATGTATTATTTATTATTGTTCTTATTATTTTCACCATAATATTCTTCTCAGGGGTTATTGTTGATCAGATTATCCTCATCCCACAAATAACAATAATAGTATATTAAATAATATACAAATATTAATAACAATTTTTTCAAGTCTTCAAACCTGTCTTTGTTGGTGCTGGCTACAAAATAATTAATAACTGACAATAATAAATATCAATAATAAGAAGAGCCGAAAATAAACTGAGGTCTAATAAAAAGTTCAAAGCAAAACATAGCTGATCACGCTATGGGCCAACGATGGTAGTTAACTTTTACTACTATCTTTGCAACGGTGACCATTTGGTCGCCGAAGCTGTCCCTTTAACTTAGGCCAACAAACCAGCAGAAAAAACCCAGCCCACTGAACCACTCATCCAATGAAATCCGTTCACAGGCCACCACCATCACGCAGAAACATACAACTCCCAATCAATAACATAACATATTTACAGCACAATCAACAGATATTGCCTCAAATGTTGGCCTAAAACTTAGGCTAGTAAGTATTCCTTTACTAATAAATATACTATAGATATATTGTGTATATCTGTGCGCTTTTATTACTGAGTTTTTGTTGTAAACTCTTCAGTTGTTAAATATCTCTTGTGTCGAGTATAGTTTATCTATTTTTGTTTGTGAGACAAACATCTGTCCCCCCACTTTATATATGCCTACTTCCAATATGGTAAGGGGGTTGGAGAGACTTCTGTATAAATAACTATTGGTGGACTTGGTTGTATGGTCAGGGTTTGGTTTCAATCTGAAGGTGTTTGCGTTTGTTGTTTTCATGTATTTAAAACAACTACTTTTTTCCATGGTAACTGATATTTGGGGTTTCAAAGATGGTGAAATCGTTATTTACATTACGCAGTTCACAGTATTGTCTGTAGTTTCACTTTAGCAATGGAACTGGAAGTGGCTTAGTCGATCGTTGAACTTATCATTAGAAACCACGGCTTGCTTGACTATTATCCTGATTTGGGAAACTTTGAGCTATTGATATGACAAAAATGAAGGTTTTAAAAAAAGTTCAAGGAATCAGAGAATCTTGAGAAGATATTGATTTATTCACTTGGAAAATTTTTTTAATTGCCGTGCACATAATACTACGTAGTGGCGTCATGGTTTCTTATTTCAAGTTTTATTAGGTTTGCCGACATAAATAGATGAGGGCTCGCCCTTGTCGTGATCTGGTTACGCCGTTCGTACGTACTGAGATGCTTTATATGGAGGGCGCATTGTCATGATTATACACTCCGTACCTATCTATGGGTCTTGAATTGCTGAATGCGAATTTCATAAGTCTAACTGAAAAAGATAGTCTTTCGTTAGCATCAATAGTATTTTAGCATCGTAACGTCATAGCAACGAGACATCCGGTATCTTCGCTGCTGGCGCCCCCTATAACACTACCCAGACCCCAATGAAGTGTTATTAGTGTTATCATCGCTTAGTTAGTATTTGACATAAAATTAATAGTATTTATATTTTTATCTTCTGGTTTAAGATGTCATATAAAGAACACGCGATATGAGAGAAATAGGAAGAAATGCTTTTTTAAACTTGCAAAAGTGTAGATTTTATCAATGTCAGGGGAGACAAGTCACAAGAATATCACTCGTTGCTAGTAGTTGAAGTGTAGAGCTCAATGAAACGCGTTCCAGAACAGTTGGTTACTGTGTCTTCTAGTCAATTGAGGGGGAGGAGGTAAATTGAGATGGGAGCTGAGTGAGGTGGTGACGGCTGGGGTATAGCAGGGTGAGAGGGAAGTGGGGTGTCTGTTGGGTAGGGTATGGGTAAGAGAAGTAGAGAAAGGGGTGGATGGAGGTAGAGCATTGTGGGGGTAGAGCAAGGGGTGGAGATGGAGTGGGGCCAGGTTAGAGAGAGAATGGGGTAGAGTGAGAGGTGAAGGTTAGAGTTGGGTGGGGTTAAAGCTAGTCAAGGGGAGGAGCTAGACAGGTTGGACAAGGTCAAGTTTGAAGGTGCCCTTGAATCCAATGGGTATTATTAGTAGTATTTGATGTAATATATGATACCATGTTGTATCATATAGTTTTGTATAGTTGGTTTTGTACATAATATAATGTTGTTTTATTGTTTGTTATACAAGTGTGAGACTACAGATATTATCTATTGATGAGTTATGATAGTTTTAAGTCTATGGTAGTTTGTAGATGTCAATGTGATGTATCATTTGTATTTTACTTTCTCTTCAATCTCTTTACTCTTTTATGCCCTGGTCACACGAGACCGATAAACTAAACTATTTTAGAAAATCGCTGAGGTGCGACGATAATAGTTTTGTTGTGCTGGTCACACGAGAACTGTAATTAGTTCGTTACGCCTAGCGATCACTAGTTTCATCCAATGACAGAGGATGCGTTTTGTGCGCGGGCCTACACATACTTTACTGCGTGATGTAAAAGCATGGAAGAATTATTATTATCATTATTGATGTTTGGAATAGATTATTTTAATAAATAGCCAAGTTTGACCAGCCAGTACTATTCCAATTGTTTGATTATAATTTATTATTATTATTATTATCTTTCATTTATTTAAAACTCATTATGAATATAATATAATAAATAATTATTTATTCAAAAAACAAATGTGCTACTACTATGGAAACCATGCGTTCGTTGTGAATGACCCTGACATTGGAGACCAGCCAATAACAGAACATAGAAAATAAACCTATTAATGAGCTTATTTGGTCCAATGGTCCAATCACATGCAAGCATCGCAACCGAAGATTTTCCCAAACCTAGCATTGCTTGATCACGACGAAACTGAAATATTCGCTCGGTTTGCTCAGCAACGAATTCGCTGGGCTTGAAAAAATAGTTTCGTTGACAGTTTCGTCAGAGATTCGGTCTCGTGTGACCAGGGCTTTATATATAGTTACTAGCTGGCTCACCCATTGTAAACAACAAGTGGATGTAGCCAGACACACAAATAACATGCTTTGATTGTAAAGGCTCAAACACACTGGAAGCAAAACCTGCGCGGCAATTTGACCACCAACGAAGCCGCCTGACCCTGTGGGGTTAAAGCACACTGGTGAACGCCGCTAGCGATTGCACTCAGAGTTATCTACTCCCAAAGGTTTATAAACTAAACACTGCATCCATTTATTTTATAATCTGTGTGCGATAAATCATAAATGTAAGGTCTTTGGGGAGCTTCCTTTATTAGCACCTCAATATTACACATTATGAATTGAAGTACGAGTAGTAGTTTAATAATAGTCAATAATTTTTTATAATTAATAATAATAATTGTCTTTATTATTATTGCATTGGCACAGCCACAACAACTTGTCTACCATTTAGAAATTCGGAAATGAAAAAATTAGTTCGGTATCATAGAAGTTACTGACCAATCAGCGTATTTGCCACGGCAAAATATCAAACATGCTTCATATCTTGAGCGTCTATATATTTTTTGACAAGCGGCGGATTCGCTAGCGAATTTTGCGCCTGTCGCTTCCAGCGCGTTCGAGCCTTAGGACTAATGGTATTATCATTTTGTGAAATCCCGATAACCGGTTAAACTAAACTTGCAAACATTTTTTACAGTCTTTTTTCATGGGAAAATCTACCAATACCTCGTGATGGCCAAAAGCAGTTACAATTAGACCAGTAATGCAATATAAAACCCACAAAAGTCTCCCGTTTGGAAATAAATGGTTATACCAGACTCTGACCTTACAACTAAGCATTCCGATACCTGTTTTGTACAACTGGTTGATTTTGTCTGAGTTATTGGAAATAGGCATACATGTTTTAGGTCTACAAAACTACAAGCTTCTTTCTACTCTGTATTATATATAGATTGTGTACTTTAGCTTCTTCTTTTGCTACAATCACATGGACTGTTACATGGAGTGATCTTGTTGCAACTGATGGTGCTGTCGTAGCTGGTGGTGGGATTGCTGGAATATGTATTGGAGTTGTAGCTGTGATAGCTGTGTTGTAGTTGTTGTACTGTTGTACAAGTATTGTATAGTCATTTGATGACTCATAACTAACGTGTACAATCTCATTCAAACCTTTATTTTGTTATTTTATTTTTGTTTTATTTTTGTTCTTTCCTCGTTTTACTTTTATTTCTCCTGCATAAGTATGCATGCAGCCGTGAAACGGCTCAAAATCTTGTTTGTTACTTCGTTAAAATTCATCTCAAAATAAAATTGTTGCTCGCAAATCGGTTTTATATTTGTGACTTGTTAGTTAATGTGGCGGCATCAAACCTGCTCTAGCAGGTTTTGTGCATTTGCATTATTATTATCTCATTATTATTGTTTTTAATACTACCATTATCATACGATTATTTTTATTATTTAATTGTCATTTTATTCTTATGATTTTCCCAGCACCAACTTTAGCTTGCTTCACCTCCAAGTCTGCTGATCAAAAGTTTATAATTTAGTGGATTAAATAGGATTAGTCTCTGTTTTATTAATGCAACTAATTGAAAGATTTGAAAGTTGTGATGTCACAGTTATTTCACTTTACCAGCCCTCTTCAAACCCTTTTGTTAGTTTCCTGCTACTGATTGTTAACTTAAACTACTAACTATCTACTAGCTGATGCTATTTACCCGTCAGCAATCATTAGACTGTAGGAGTTCTATGTATGTGAGTACGTGGCATTAGTAGATGTCCACATGATAGTAGTGGTAACTTTTAGTGAGTTTTGGGTATTTTAAAGCTTGTAGTAGGGAGAAAAATTGTTGAATAATTGTGCTTTGGTTGATGGTAATAAATTGTTGGACCAAATTCTAAACTGCAGTGAATTCCTTGTCATATTGCAGTTGATTGGTCTGTCAAATATCCATAAAATTGATTTCTCAATTGAACCATCTCCCTGCACCAACATTACTTCTCAGCACCCTATATTATTGTTTTTATCAGTTTCCACAAACCATTTAGTGAAGTTTTGTATGTAGGATCTGTAACCAGCTCAGTGATCAGCTGCTTTGTTGGAAAGTTGCCAAGGTCACCTGTACTTTTATATTGATCTCAGAGCCTGGCCTGTCATTCATTCAGTTAATGGTAGGATAACTCTTATAAATGTCTTACTTTTCTATTGATTGGGCAAAATAGTTGAGTGCTTTTGTAAACCTACATATCTGTATGCCTCTGTTTTCTTTAAGCCATGGCTACATGCACCTACGTTTAGTAGAAATATGACTAGAAATACTTTTTGTAGCATCGCTCTAGTGGCTACACACAGATGATTGATCACCTCAAGGCTACGGAGTGTCCAGTGAGGCAAAGAGGACATAATTATTGAAAATAATCGTTATAATAACTCTTATAAGTATAAATTATAATAATTAATTAGGATGTTTGTTTATAATACTAGATGAATAATCTTATTATCCGTAGTAAATAATTAACGTTTATAAATAATAATCAGCTGTTTATAGATAAAACATACCCTCCTTAATAGAAATAACAAATGGTCGGTTGGCCAATCCGAGTCATCAAAATTCGTCCTTATTTTTTATCCAATCGAGAGTGGTTATTTAATAATAATTGTCCAATCACCGAAGCATCAGGCAAAAAAAAATTTCGTGGACAAACATGTTGGTCTACAAAATTGAGCGTCTTTTAATAAAAAGTACGTCGCTTGGAAAGAAAAAAAAACGCATTTTCACCGCATATTGACAAGATGTAGGTGTGTGTAGGCTACCCCTTCACCAGAGAAGAACCCATGGTGTGCAAGTTCCTACTAGTGTGCGAGCTGATAGGCACACGCTGACTGGTCGGTTTGGCTGGTTTGCAAACCTGCCTTGATAGTTTTTGTAAAAAATGCACCAATTGGGTCACGTTAGTTTTATAGGTGGCCCTAGTAGTAAAGAGACTGGAAGTCTGATTTCTATGACGCTACAATATCGTCTATATGGGATATTGTGGGAGTTATCTTCCTACTGGATAATCAAAC
This sequence comes from Cryptosula pallasiana, assembly GCA_945261195.1. Classification (NCBI taxonomy): domain Eukaryota; kingdom Metazoa; phylum Bryozoa; class Gymnolaemata; order Cheilostomatida; family Cryptosulidae; genus Cryptosula; species Cryptosula pallasiana. The sequence goes on along the minus strand of OX183131.1, from coordinate 11,143,745 downwards.
ATTTTATATGGTTCATGAGGAGTGGATAGGTATGGGGGTGTATCATACTGACAATGCGCCGTTCATGTAAATCAACTCACTCCATCGCCACTGTTGAACCAGGACACGTCCTCAATAATTTGCATTGGCAAACTCAATCAAACCCGAAATACAAAACTTTGGCTCTACCAGGTAGTATTTATTACCAGAATATTCTACATCTATGTTGGTTATACAACTGATAGTTTTGTTTACACTAACAGTTACAGTCACTCGGTAGCACAAGAAGTATTAGTACCAAGAAGTATAGTAGAAGTATTGGTTGATCAAGTGCACTGCTACATCTATGTTGGTGCTAACGGACATGTAGTAATCTATACTATAGTAGTGTTGTATGTTGAGGAGTTGTTCATATTTGACTGCTAGTAGACTGAGTTCCCTCCAAGGTAGTCACTATATCACTACAACAAGCTCCTACATAAGTTCTACTTATCCAAACAGAACTCTAGTATATACTCATAAAGTAACAACACAAAATACCAGCACAACAACATCTAGACCTGCATACAAGCTCACAGCCATTCACTGTTTTATACCATTTCATGTCAATTGCCTCGACAACTCTGTTTGATACTGAATACTTGGTATCGAGATCTTCAGCAACGAAAGTTTTCATTGGATATATCATATTGAGCAGCCAGTATTGATATTGCATAATTTGTAAACTAAGTTCTTCAAGTCATTGCTTGTGATTGGCTAACAAACAGAAGAAAGATTCATTATTGAGACAAATGGAGTAGTTCTTTGTATAATACTTTGTTAGTTGATGTAAACTGTCGGAGTAAGACTTTCTCTTATACACAAGAACTGCTCCTATTATACTACTAACACAGGAAGTGTTGAAGAATACAGAAGAACTAAAAGCTTTCAGAAAGTTCCTTGAACTCCACCCAAGCAAGCGGAGAGTTTGATCATACAAGATGTTATGTACTGGTATAGCTACTAGTTGCTGGGGTACGGACCATTCGAAACTGACGTTTCAAAAACGGACACTTCGAAACTCTTTGGGGATGGGGGTGTGGGATTTGGGGTTGGGGGGTTCAGGTTTAAGAGTTTCGAAAAGTTCATTTTCGAAACGTCAGTTTCGAATCATGGCGGAATCCTAGTTGTTAGCTACTAGCTAGTACAGGATTAGCAGTTACAACATCTCAACTTACGGGTTTCATTTGATACCTCAATCACAGCTGGTTCCAATCTACTGGGCTGTCTGTGGGGGTGGATAGTGAGAGAGAGTATAAGTGACAAATGGGTGAAAAGGTGAGACACACTCCATACACCGAGAAAATGCATTTACTTTCTCCCAAATGCTTCTGTTTTTTGTACTTGAGGTAATTGGTTCTGTCTTTGACAACCTTTTCGCCAAAATCCCGATTTTTCAAACACATCTTGGTCGAAATATCTAGACCGTTTGTCGAACCAGGATTTTTTTATCCTGACTTCTCCAAAGTGTCTAAAAAACCATGTAACTCAGTTTATGACTGGGCAGTGATATGCATTAGCAACAATAATCAGGTAATATTTAAATTAGTAGGAGTAATATGTAAATAATAATAATCATAAATTTGCTTTTACTAATGTTAAAATACAGAATAAATAATAATTATATTAATAATTAATAATAGTAGTAGTAATCGCTACTCCGATAAGTCTGTCTATTATGATCTGACAATAATGATTGATAATGAAATGATAGCGGTTATTATTTTGGTTATTTATTATAGCAATCACAACTAACGATTAATATAATAATTAATAATGGGATAAATGTATATTTATTTTGAACAGGAATATAAAAATATCCATTATATCATATTGGAGTTGTCTCCTCGTGTAAAAATAGTAGTCATTGAGTATGCAACTTCAACAATTTTTAATTATAGATTTTTGTGCAGCAGTTTCGGCTATGCTAGAGATTGTTATTGAACAAACAGACAATATATCAATCAATCACTCTACCTGCATATTGTTATTATGATGCTATTTTATTTCTGATGACTAAAATGTAATTCATGCAGATAACTTGAAGACTTTAACTACTCCAGTCATCAAGTATATATACTAAAGTGAGAGAATTAGATAACTGTTTATGGACAGGTAAACTCAGGCATAGAACAGCATATTTTTCTTGTTGCAGTTTGTACCTTGAGGAGCTAGAACCTCTCTGCAGTTCATGCCTATTGCATACAGCTAGAGTGGAACCAAAGCTATATGACATGCATTAGGTGTTGCTCTGAAGAACTATCGCTATCAATAAGCATATAAGGTGAGAGAATTAAGTGTCAAAGACTCTTTTCAGGGTTAGCACAAATAATTCTAACAATTAATTTGTTACGAATTAATCGATGATTAGTTCCAATTTTTGAACTTTTATGAGTTTTTAGCTTCTTTTATAAAACAAAATGCATATTTCATCAATGCATACTAGTATCTGATGGCACATTTCATGATTAAGAAGAGGCTTGGAATAAAAAAGGCAGGTAAACTTGTTCTTACATATCGACTTCTAATTTCTGGACTTGCAGATCCAGGTGACTTGACCTTGACATAGCAAGTACCCTCCTACAAATGATATAATAAAGAACATTGTTTTGTGCCTTTCTCGGTCTATAAGGTATGTTAGTATAGTATTAGATATGTGACTTTTGGTCTATAAGGTATGCTAGTATAGTATTAGATATGACTTTTGGTCTATAAGGTATGCTAGTATAGTATTAGATATATGACTTTTGGTCTATAAGGTATGCTAGTATAGTATTAGATATATGACTTTTGGTCTATAAGGTATGCTAGTACAGTATTAGATATGTGACTTTTGGTCTATAAGGTATGCTAGTATAGTATTAGATATGTGACTTTTGGTCTATAAGGTATGCTAGTATAGTATTAGATATGTGACTTTTGGTCTATAAGGTATGCTAGTATAGTATTAGATATGTGACTTTTGGTCTATAAGGTATGCTAGTATAGTGTTAGATATGTGACTTTTGGTCTATAAGGTATGCTAGTATAGTATTAGATATGACTTTTGGTCTATAAGGTATGCTAGTATAGTATTAGATATGTGACTTTTGGTCTATAAGGTATGCTAGTATAGTATTAGATATGTGACTTTTGATCTATAAGGTATGCTAGTATAGTATTAGATGTGACTTTTGGTCTATAAGGTATGCTAGTATAGTATTAGATATATGACTTTTGGTCTATAAGGTATGCTAGTATAGTATTAGATAGGTGACTTTTGGTCTATAAGGTATGCTAGTATAGTATTAGATATGTGACTTTTGGTCTATAAGGTATGCTAGTATAGTATTAGATATATGACTTTTAGTCTATAAGGTATGCTAGTATAGTATTAGATATATGACTTTTGGTCTATAAGGTATGCTAGTATAGTATTAGATATATGACTTTTGGTATATAACGTATGCTAGTATAGTATTAGATATATGACTTTTGGTCTATAAGGTATGCTAGTATAGTATTAGATATATGACTTTTAGTCTATAAGGTATGCTAGTATAGTATTAGATATATGACTTTTGGTATATAACGTATGCTAGTATAGTATTAGATATATGACTTTTGGTCTATAAGGTATGCTAGTATAGTATTAGATATGACTTTTGGTCTATGCTAGTATAGTATTAGATATATGACTTTTGGTCTATAACGTATGCTAGTATAGTATTAGATATATGACTTTTGGTCTATAAGGTATGCTAGTATAGTATTAGATATGTGACTTTTGGTCTATGAGGTATGCTAGTATAGTATTAGATATGTGACTTTTGGTCTATAATGTATGCTAGTATAGTATTAGATATATGACTTTTGGTCTATAAGGTATGCTAGTATAGTATTAGATATATGACTTTTGGTATATAACGTATGCTAGTATAGTATTAGATATATGACTTTTGGTCTATAAGGTATGCTAGTATAGTATTAGATATATGACTTTTGGTCTATAAGGTATGCTAGTATAGTATTAGATATATGACTTTTGATCTATAAGGTATGCTAGTATAGTATTAGATATGTGACTTTTGGTATATAACGTATGCTAGTATAGTATTAGATATGTGACTTTTGGTCTATAAGGTATGCTAGTATAGTATTAGATATGATTTTTGGTCTATAAGGTATGCTAGTATAGTATTAGATATGTGACTTTTGGTCTATAAGGTATGCTAGTATAGTATTAGATGTGTGACTTTTGGTCTATAAGGTATGCTAGTATAGTATTATGAATGTAGACATCTGGAATGATCGTTGACACGGTAGTATATGCTTTGTGTAGTATGAGAGTCTACACTTTTCATACCAGATGTCCCAAAGAATGTGTATAGTTTAGACTATCTTTGCAGGATTGTCAGTTTTTTTTTAAAAATTGTGTGAATATAATGCCAATACGGTTTTTTGTAATTACAGGTAAAAAGTGCGGCAGGGAGAATCCATTTGACAGCGCTGCTACAGTGGTGGACAATAACTTTCAACCACTTGTCACCAATGGAAGAACTTGATTAGACTGGCGAACAGAGCACGAGAGAAAGGAAGACCCATCCATCCTAAAGAGAAAGACTCTGAGGTAATAGACCTTTGGTTTTATCATAAAGGCTCATTAGATTGTACATTTGCTAATTGTGTGTTTGATACAGAACACAATCACTCTATTTCACTCTATTTCATCCATGATAAAAATTAAAAAAGTAGCCAGCGAATTTTCCAGAAATGTTTTTATGATACTTTTTCTCAAAATTTATATAAGGATACATATACCCTAGAATATGTGTCTTTATTCAGCTGATACAGCAAGCCATGCCAGATGGGTTTTTGCAAGCTGATATCCTAGCTAATGGAGAAAGAAGTATATTGCTTGCCACAGTACAACAACTTAAACTCCTTGCTACAGCAAGGACATGGTATGTTGATGCGACCTTCAAATCAGGGGAAAAACCTTCCCAGCAACTGTTGTCCCTGCATTCTTTCATCAGGCAAGGCAACTCAAAGAAACAGCTGCCCTTGCTGTTTGTCCTGATGACTAGGGGGAGACAAACAGACTACATGGAGGTGAGTTAATCAGCAAGCCTAAACCCAAAATAACAAAGTTATAGTGTATTTTGTAGAAAATCATAAAATGGTAGCCATAATTCTGAGAACCACATTTACAAGTTGTTTGAGCATGCAATATTTTTTCTTATGATTAACTGAAAACAAATTGTTCAGATATGACCAGCATATTACGTGGCATTGCTATTGAGTGGAGTATGTAGATGCTGCACAGGATGAAAATTATGATTGAGCTTGTTCTATGGAAATCAATTTGAGAACACTCGCTTTTGTTCGCTGAATATTCTCTTAGGTTTCATAATATGAGTAGTTCAGTGAACAAAACAATAACTTGTAAGTTCTGTAATGTTTGAGAAAACCAGACCTCCAGTCCGTTTGTGACCAAGCAACAGTTGATCTATCATTGATCAACTGACCTTTCAACAAACGGGTCACAAGTTTTATTACCAAAATTATTGCTTTGAAACAATTTAAGTATATTTTTGGATTGAGCTGTATGTAGGTATTTGAGAAGGTAAAGAAGCTGTTACCAAACTGTGCAGTAAAGTATGCCATGGCTGATTTTGTGTTAGGTGAGAGCAAACATTAATTTCTCATCAATAATTCTATCATAAATGATACACTGAATGTTTCATTATTGGTAGGTGAATATAGTGATGAAACAAATTGTGTTATAATTCAAAAATGAGTGTTTGCAAGATTTGATCAGTAGACTCTAGTTCCCATAGAGTCGTAACAGTCGTAGAAAAGACGGCGACTGGTCGTAAGATCGCAGCAACAAGTCTATGTGAACCACAATCGTAATCAGCTTACGATTCACTACGATTAGTGACCCTGTAGGGAGAGATACGCTAATGAGCCACGTGCAATCGGCTAGGGATCCAAACATTGAATTAACGCGATCACGCTTATATATGCTATCATTGCGGTTGAAGTACATGCTCCAACAAATCATTTTTTCATTTCTCACAAAACCCTTAAACTTAAAAAAAATTATGGGGAAATAAAAGAAAACCTTTTTATCTACCAGGAAAAATAATAAAATTGTCAGAAATCAACTTGGTTTAGGTATTTTTGATAACCTGATTATTTGATCGTAATATCTTTTGGCAGCGCAGCTTTATTGTTTATATACAGAATATAGCTTTGTTTACGATCAGACTTGCCAACTCTCACGCATTAGGCGTGAGAAACACGCATTTCCCTGTTTCTCACTCTCTCACGCACGTCTCACGCATTTCCCCTGTTGTTGGGGAAAATTTTTTTTTGTCTTTTTATTATTATTATTATTAATAGCAATAATATAATTGAATATTATACTAAACTTGTTTGTATTGATATTTCCCTATCTTATATTTCAGTTTCTTATATCAGTTATAATAATGTGTATGTTTATTTTGCTTCCAACAACTAACTAGTCAAAGTAAACATTGACATAGAAGATACTGATATCATACAGCAATAATAATCATAATAATAAAGCACTATAGGATTCAGATAGAAAAATAAAAAAGAGATAATTGTAACAGCTGTTAATTGACCACTTTTATACTTGTGTTGTGAGGGGAAATGCTATATTACCCACAATATCAATTCAGGTTACTAGGATCCACAGTCTAAAAAAAACGATCCCCGTAACGAGGAGCAGCAGTAGCAAAGACCAAACTAATAACTAACAACAAACACATTGATTATTTCAATACTTTTGTATCATTCTTAGAGAGAGCCAGTCAAAACAGAATTGACACACTCCATTGCTGTGTTATTATTGTTGATGTCAATTCATTTTATTATTAAAGCTGACATGTTAGTTCCATTCATTTATTAATTACTACCTACTACTACTACTTACTTATTATTATTATTATTATTATTATTATTATTATTTTCATACAATAATAATAAATAATAAATTAGAAATAATAATATAATAATAATATTTATTATTTAAATATCAAGTATTATTATCATCATCGTTAACCAATTACTACTATTTTTGCTATTATTATTATTATTATTATTATTATTATTATTATTATTATTTATTACTGCTGTATCATTAATAATAATTGATAATAATAAGTAGATGTTATTGATAATAATGTTACAATTAATTAATTAATTATGATTATTATTAATAAACAAAAGGTTATTAAAAATGATAAAACATATATTACCTGCATATTATTATTGTTATTTGTTGTTGCTCTTTTGTTATCAAGTCCAACATTCCTTAACCTTTTTTGTTTTATTATCAATGGTAGCAGTTAACAAGTATTTTTGTTGCTTTTATATATCAAAATTAAGAGTTAATCATTATTTGAATGGTATATTATGTGTTATAATAATTTTTAGCAGATTTAATTTCATGAGAATAGTTATTATCAAAAGAATTATTGTTCTTTTACTTTCAAGGTTGGTGTTATCTGTATTTTTTCGTGAGAATAGTTATCCACAAGCTTATGTTCTCCATCCACCTGATATGACCTTCTCCATTCACCAGCTCCTGCTCTTCATCAACCATATCCTCTTCTCCATCCATTATACCCTGCTTTTTGTCTACCTCTTACTCTCCATCTACCATTTTCTGCGCTCTGTCCCCATCTCCTTTCTCCCCATCCATCAACTCCCTCTCTGCCTCCACCATATCCCACTTTCCACCCATCCTCTCCTGGTCTCCATCCTTCATCTCCTGCTCTGCATTCATCATTCTCTACATTCACTATATCTTGCTCTCCATTCACCATGTCCTGGCCCCCTCCTGGTCTTGATTTACCTCCACCTGCTTTTCATTCACCCTCTCCTGCTCTCCATCCACAATCCACTGCCCTTCATCTACCATCTCCTACTGTATATCCACCAGATTTGGCTCGGTTTAAACTAGTCAAATTTCTGAAGTTTTGGTTTTTATGATTTTTCCGTTAGTTCATCAAATTGTATTTTTTCACAGCTAAGCTGGCAGGTTATCTGCTTCACAGCATTCACTCATGCCATGTCTCATTCTCTTGGTTATTTGAAAAATCTAAAATGATAAATCAAGTTTTTCGGTTAGTTACGATAGCAGAGAAATGAACGGCGTTTATTGAAAAAAGATGCGTCACATATATAATTGATATAAATTCATGTTTGTATGGTGGCTCAGAACGTTTTGCCTTTTGTGTTTTAAAACGTCTGAACGCTTTCCAAACCGTTTGAACGAATTTGAAATAGTCTGAACTTTTGCAAAAACTTCTGAACGCTTTGTGAAATCGTTGGTGAGCTTTGAAAATGCGAGCCGATTTGCTGGTTTGCTCTATTGATCATAGATCTACAGTTCATTTATGATGGATAATGTTTCTCCTAAACACTGAGCACTTGAATTTTCTTTAAATAAATAAATAATGTTTTTTATTTATTAAATATTATTTGCTTTAAATTATTTTAACTAATAAATACAACCTAACTGTAAATGTAAAAATTCATTTTAGAGATTATATTCAACAACATTTTTTATACAGTTAATTAACTTGCTCTATGTCTTTTGATCGACGCCTATGTTGATAAAGTTATATAAAGGCTATAAATAAAATGATGACGATCGCTTTTGGTTCGAAAGCCATGTGCCTTGCAAACTTTTCCAACCATTTCAAAATAGTTTAGATTATCTTAAAACAGTTCAGACTATTTCCAAATAATTCATACGGTTTGTAAATAGTTCATACTCTTTCTAAAGCGTCCATACGGCTTGTATTTTTCTAAATCATCTGGATCATTTCTAAACCGTCTGAATTATTTGCAAGACAACTATACGGTTTGCATATTTTACAATTGTTGGACAGGAAATACAGTATTATAGCATTAATCCCGCAACTGCTGAGGCCGATAATTAATTTATTATAACCAACAAGCCCGTTTTTAAACATAGTTTCTTGGGCTATTTTACTACAATTACCCAATTATTTTCAATGTGAAAAGGCACTTTGCAAACCGTCTGGACTATTTCAAATCCGTTCATACGCTTTGAAGACGAAACCGTCTAACGTTATGAGCCACCATATGTTTGGGATAGTACACTTTAAACTATGAAATCGACTTGGCACTCAAAAGGACAATTTTATTTATTGCCTCTCCATTGCTTAATACTAAAAAAAATACCAATGATCTTGTGTCTTACTACGGTAATGCCATTTAGTTGTTGAAGTTTGAGTGAGTGTATATGTTTTCTATTTTATGTGGTTCTATTATACAAATAGTCATTTATTTAGATACTGATGCCATGTTGTACATACAGTTGTCTTATTTGGAGATAAACATTGAACATTTTTTTTAACAAGCTGAATGCTACATATCGAAAGCCATTCCTTTAACCATTCAGTAAGTCATAAACTCTTTTTATTGACTGCATTGAGTGCACCATTTTCACAATAAAAAGCGATTTAATCCATAAAAACCGGTATAAACCAGAAATAAATGGTTTGTTTGGTTTTTTTCAACCCTGTCTACCATCTCCTGCTCTCCATTCACAATTTTCTGCTCATCTACCATCTTCTACTGGCCATCCACCATCCCCTGCTCACCACCCACAGTCCGCTGCTTTTCATCTACCATCTCTTGCTCTCTATTCATCAATTCTTACTTTCTATCCACCTTCCCCTGCTCTACATCTACCATCTTCTGCTCTCCATCCACTATTTCCTGCTCTATATATACCATATACTACTCTCTATCTATTAAATCCTGCTCTACATCTTCAATCTCCTCGCTCTTCATCCACCATCATCTTGCTCTCCCTCCATCATCTCCTGCTCTTCATCCACCATATCGTACTCTTTATCCACTATATCATGCTCTACATCCACCATGCTCAACTGTCCAACTACCTCCTCCTGCTCTCTATTCACCATCTCTTGCTCTACATACTCCATATCCTGCTCTCCATTCATCATCTCCTGACTCCTTCCACCATATCATACTCTCCATCCATTATATCCTGCTCTCCATCCACTATATCCTGCTCTCCATTCACTATATCCTTCTCTCCATCCACTATATCCTGCTCTCCATTCACCAGTCCTGGTCTCCATCTCCCTCCTGCTCTCCATTCCCGATCCCCTGCTATCTCTCCCGATCTCTTCTTGCTCTTCATCTATCATCTGCTGCTCTCCATCCATCATCTCCCATTCTCTATCTACTATTCCTGCTCATCATCCCGATCTCCTTATTCTCCATCTATCGTCTCCTGCTCTGCATCCACCATATCATACTCTACATCCATTATATCCTACTTTACATCCACCATGCTCTGTTCCCTAGCTACCTCCTCCCGCTCTCCATCCACCATTTTTTTGCTCCACCTACAACATATCCTGTTCTGCATTCATCATCTCCTGCTCTTCGTCCACCATATCCTACTTTCCATCTATCTCCGTCCCCGATCTCCTTGCTATCCACATATCATCTCCTGTTCTCTACCTATCATCCCCTACTCTGCATCCACCATACCATACTCTTCATCCACTATGCTCTGCTGTACAACCACCATGCTCTGTTTTCCAGTTACCTCCTCCTGCTCTCCATCTGCCATCTCTTGCTCTATTTACATCAAATCCTGCTTTGAATTCATCATCTACTGCTTTCCATTTACCTTATCCAACTCTCCATCCACTATACTCTGCCCTCCATCCACCGTATCCTGCTTTCCATCTACCTCCTGCTCTCTATCCCCGATCTCCTTGCTCTCTACCTATCATCTCCTACACTCTCCATCAATAATCTCCTGCTCTCCATCCCCCATCTCCTGCACTGCATCCATCATAATATACTCTCCATTACTATATGCTGCTCTCCATTCACTGTATCCTATATTCTATCTACCTCCTGCTCTCAATCCACAATCATCTGCTCGCCATCTACCATCTCTTGCTCTGCATCTACCCTCTCTTGCTCTGCATCTACCCTCTCTTGCTCTGCATCTACCCTCTCTTGCTCTGCATCCATCATCTCCTGCTCTCTATCTACCAACCACCTCCTGCTCTCCATCTATCAATCATCCCCTGCTCTCGGTCCACCATCTCATGCTATTCATTCACCATACCCCTTTGTTAATTGCATTACTTGATGTTTCTGCAGCTAGCATGATATAAGATTTTATTCTCCAGCATTTTATCAATAATCACTCAGTAACACATTTTCCCCATTTGGCTCGATTTCACGCGCTTTTTTCCCCTTTTTCCAAGTCTCACTCTTGACCCCTCACTTTAGGTTGGCAAGTCTGTTTACGATAATAAATAAAACCGCGAAATCTAGTAGCAAATATTTGTTTATTGTTGTTATTCAATATTATTGTTATGAATAATAGATACTATACTAGAAAAATTGATTTGCCTGGTAAGGTTCAATTTTTTAAATAATAATAATTATAATATGGAATTAATTGTATTGTTTGTGCTGAATAATAATAATAACACAAAACTGCAATTTAATAAAAATGTAATTATTTATTATTAGATGAATAATGAAAATAATATTGAAATTGTTTTAAAGTACAGGTCATATTACATCGTATTACATTTTATTATATAAGATGGGATAATAATTAATAATTATTATTGGTCAGTCACCTTTACACATTTATTTTGGTTTTCAATTATTATTAACAACAACCATCACTTTATTAAAAAAGCTTCAATTATTTTTTATTTATTACATTCCAGGTGTTTTATAAGCATTTCTGATCATAAAACTTTACAATGGAGGATAATTAGATTTATCGTAGCAAATTCTGTACCGAAGTTACCGTAATAACAATGGTGTCAATCTGGATCCCTGGACTTTGACCCTTCATTAGTCCAAATTTAGAGTAACTTTGTCATACAAAAAAAATATCACTGCTTGTAGCAGTATGTTTTGTTTATTTTCCCCAACGAATTATTGAGATGTGATTTTTTTGTAAGAAGTTATGATTTATTTTCTAAACCCTAGTATTTTGGCGTAATGATATTTTATATAAAATTTTGACCGGAAACAGCTTTGTTTGTAACCCAAAAGCCGTTGCACGTGCGTTTTATACTGCGCAATGATTGGCGTATCTCTCTATACAGGGTCACTAACTACGATGTGTTACAACAATCGTAAGGTCGTAAGATCAAATCGGGAAAGTTTGAACAAGCCAAACTTTTACGACTAGTTTACGACCTTACGACTACGATAGTTATGCAACAAGTCTATGTGAACCAGTCGGGCGATTGCATCAGATAGTGTAACCACAATGCACTTGCTCGTTCCGCTTTATTTCCACCTGGCAACGAACAAGCAGTGGTTTCTTTTTTATTGGTATTTTGAAGTGTGAAATACTCTCTTTGATTATCTACCGCTATCCTAGTCAATGCATCAAGTGCCAGTCAGTGTAAGTTGCAATAGTTTCTATAACCTTCGTTTAGAACAATCATAATAGTTGGGGTAATAGTAAAAATTAAGGCTTTCAAATTATTATTTAACAACAGACAGTTAGTTATAATAATAAATAATAATAAAAAATAAATGAATTATTTATTTATTATTGTAATTATTATTTATATTAATTAATTATTAATAATAATAAATTATATCCTATTTAATAATATTGTTATTCATTGTTTTATTATTTTTCTCAAATACTATTATGATTGATGCACAGTGAGTCATGTATGATTATTATTATTATAATTATTATTGGTAACAAACAGGAATTCCTGTTTGTTATCAATCATATATGGCTCACTGTGGATTGATGTTGATAAACAACTGTCATTCATAAGATAAGTAAATGAATTGACACACATATATAATATATATAAAAATAATAATATATGTACTGTACATACATATAATAAATGTAATATGTATATATATTTATCTTCTAATAATTATTATTCACTCATTTATTATTTTGCATTAGTGAATCATCGTTAATAATAATAATTATAAGAATGTTGAATTGTTTTGATGATAAAGCAATAATAATTATAATAATATAATACATATTATTTGTTGTATGTATGTATATTTATCATGAATAGTGTATGCATGTAGTAAAGCGAACAAATTACAATGGACATAAATTATTTGTTTATTTTTTAGCAAATTATGATGATCAGTATCCTGAGGAAGTTGGCTGCAAGCTGGGAAGCCAGTAACAGCTCTGGATGAAACACCGAGACACTAACACAGAGACTTTAACTACATCTGCTAGGTTTTTTAGTTTGAAAAAATTTATAATTCAGTTCCAAACTTTTAGTGCTAATGTTATTGTGAGTCGCTTCGTTGTCCACTTTATGTATAATACACAAATAAATATCATAAAACAAATGTTATATTTTTAAAATTCACAAAAGTTGCAATTTCATTGGCCGCCTCTGATGATTGTCTAAGATAGTCTAAGACTGTATGTGAATGTGAACCATGTGTCTTAGATAGTCCCAGACTGTCTTAGGACATCTTATTTTAAGATATCCTAAGAAATTTTTTCTATGGGAACCAAGAGTCTGAGACTGTTTAAGATTGTCTCAGATTGTCTCAGATCTGTTATCTTAAACTATCTGCAACTTGTCTGGGATCCCTTAAAGCCTATGGGAACCAGCCTTTATTGCCACAACTTCACTGAAGTGTATTATATTATGTAACCGTCTCGTATCATACAAAATTGGCTTGTGCTGTACTCTGACCAACGTTTTGGTTTTGCCGCAACATGGACTGATCTAAGAGCTTCTTTTCCCGGAATCAAGGTTACCGGCTGCCACTTTCATTTCTGCCAATCAGTTTATAGAAATATGTAGAACTAAGGCTTAGTTAGGCTATATCGAAAGTGAGAGGATATAAATATTACAGCGAAAATGTTATTTGCTTTGGCATTGGTACCTGTTGAATATGCACGGACTTCATATGATTATATATGGTGAAGCGTGGAATGGAGTGGCGAGGAGGTGCTTGCACTGTTTAGCTTAATGCAGTACTTTGATGGGTAGCGGCATAACACCAGCATGGCATCCCAATGACTGGAACGTGTTCGGAATAGAAACTCGGACTAATAATGACTTGGAGGCTGGCACCGACGATTAAATGGCCTTCTGCCCCATAACAACCCCAACTTATATGTGTTAGGTAACATCTTGTATGGAGAAATGACAAATGCCAACTATCAAATAGCTTTGGTGTTAGACGAGCGGGACATTAGAGAGCAAACAGCAGCTGCTAAAAGACGACACTATGAACTAAACACGCTTTGGAATAAGTTAACACTAAAGGAATTATCAGTTTCTAGATTTCTGAAAATTTCTGTAAAGTTACTCCCATCATTTGATAAATCATAACTCTTTAGTGCTTACTGTTTTATACCGTCATGTAATTGTGCTCAAGTCTCTTTTTCTCATTTTTCTATACTTTGCGTAGTTACTTCATCCTGTGGTTTCACACATGTGTGTATGCATTTTATTCTTTTTCTTTAAAATTTAACTTGAGACATAGATTTTAGTAAACTATTACTGTTGCAAGTTCTCTTTGCCTATCTACCAATAAATTTTTTATCCTATTGTCTATTTAACTACAAAAGTTATTCTGGCTTATTCGAGCGTTCCTCAGAAATTGAATATACTAAATACATAATCCACATCATTCTAGATATGGGATGGTTAGTAACATAAAATCTCAGTCACAATAATTTAGCTATAATCAGTGGGCAGTAGAGTACCAATGATAGTAAATAAATTGAAGATGAATTGGCCTCCAGTACCTTCTCTGAAAGCCAGAAATGACCTTGTGTGGCAATACTAGCCAAATGTCAGTTGTGGGCAACGAAGTTGTTTTTCTGTTACCTCAAAGCTATGATGGATAAGCATTGTTGAATCGATTGCCCATCTATTATATACGCATTTTCTGATTTGGGATTCACCCAAAATCTTTATAAATTGATATTACAACCAAAATATCTCAACAATTCTACTTACAGCGTAATTTACTGAAATTTAATTAAAACTGTCGTATATTCATTACTATTCATTCAAAGCATAAATGTTTATAAGCATAAAAACAAATGTCTGCTATTGGTGTGTATAAGAACTTGAGGGTCATGTTCGTCCCCATGTACTTAGTTGTATGACCGACTCCTAAAATCCTAACTGCATCAATGTAGGTAACAATGTCTATGGTCGTGTATCGGTCTGGGTGAATGTCATGAAATTACTTAAGTTGGGTACTTATTCGTTAACTTTTGGTATCTACAATAGCAACTTAGTACTAGCTCCCTACTAGCTCCATATTTATCACTGCTCACTTTTACTTCATTCATTCTCCTTTTCTTTCACTAACGTTAAGGTTAGATAGTGAGCTTCTGTACAAGTTGATTAGACGTTGAATTTTAGTGTTTGTTAATCTGTGAGCATCTCTGAACTCAAGTGGATTGACTGGCCCGTTGCTAGATCTCTAGACTAAATTGATACACATCACCTGCTAAATGGGAGTTATCTACTCGATAATATTTTGCCAGTAAACAGGGTCAACATTTGCCGACAGGCGTGGGTTGGCGCCAACTGGCGTGCACACCGACAGGAGTTTCCACATTACCTAGCTTTTTCTTGTAGCGGCTGTATGATCTTATAACAGTGGGTTGTGTGGAGAACTTCACTGTCTGACTTGACATAACCGGTAATCTGTCACTGACGCTACAACTATCACAAGTGTAAGCAGTCTACCACTTACAAAAGCTTCCTCCCGGATAGCTGAAAGTGGCAAATGAGCTGCCTTAGTAGCCAATCTCACTTCAAAATGTAACGGAGTCAGTAACTCATTCACATAAGAATGTGTGTATACATTAAGTTCTTTTGGCTGATAGACTGAGAAAAATTAGATCCCTATATCAAACCACCATTTCATCATGCCATCTCTATATCAAACCACCATTTCATCATGCCATTGCTATATCAAACCACCATTTCATCATCCCATCCCTATATCAAACCACTATTTCACCATGCCATCCCTATATCAAACCACCATTTCATCATGCCACCCCTATATCAAACTACCATTTCATCATGCCATCCCTATATCAAACCACCATTTCATCATGCCATCCCTATATCAAACCACTATTTCATCATGCCATCCCTATATCAAACCACTATTTCGTCATGCCATCCCTATATCAAACCACTATTTCATCATCACAGTTTTTCAATAAAACAGTTTTATACTTTCATACTGTTGGAGACAATAGCCATAATTTAGAGTCGTGTAATGTTACATCAATGGTACAAAGTCTGACAGCCACTATCTACAGCTTGCTTCCTATACTGTAAAACGTTTACTTCCCAATCACTGTTAAGGCTGCCAAAGTGATGTTACCTGGCATCAAAGTGATGAAAATCCGCCGCATTGTCTAACAATGTATGCAATGGATTGGTATATGCTAATCATATAACAGGACTTCAAAAGGAATGTTAACTTTTAATTGTATCATCATTAAATGGAGAAAAAACTCAGGTTTGGTCAAATGGTTTTCACAGTTTGACACGAATCAACCTTATATTGTGGTGGGAAATTGGCTGCTGAAAACTCACGACAAAGCCTTTGCTCATAATATAATAGAGAGAGAGAGTCCTCGATGTAGGCCTGTGTGCTCAGCAGTATAAGACTACTATTAATGAGCAAGATGATCAAACAATTATACCGTCAATGTTGATGGAAGTTGTCTACTGAGTGTAAGCAGACAAAACACTGGTAAGCAGCAGTAAAACCTACAAGAGTCTACCAAATGACAGTTTATGTACAATGGAAGTTTCTGGTATTTAGGTAAGTTCAAAGAACACTTTTTATCTGTGTCAGTATCCATTCAGATTAAAATGATTCCAAAAAGCACTTATTTGCTATTCAGGATGAAAATGAATTTAATTAAGCAAGCCCTGCGATAGTTTTATGCATGTCATTATCAAATATGGTTTTTGGATAGCAATCCCAAACCAAAAACAGTTGGTCAAGTGGTACATAATGCTTTGCCATGCAGATTCCACAATTGTAACCAGCAGGTTTGACATAAAACCGAAACAAGAAAAACACTCTTGTTTTTTATTAATAAAAATGCGGATCATGAAAAGATGATACATTTACCATCGATGAGTCAGAAATGTTCCTCAATTACTAGCTGAGCGACTTGAAGGTAGATTTTGGTTTATGATACTGATAGAAACCTCCACTAAAGATTAGTGGTACCAGCCATATGTGAGCAGGAGGAAGGAGTTGAAGCACTACCCTAGCTCTTAACTACAGTGGTATATCCTGTTGGGTTGGCAGCGATCCCTGCAGAGCCAGTAGTGACCCCTGTTGTGCCAGTAGGCACCCTACTGGGCCGACACATGAAGACCACTTTAGCCGATGAACTAGAAAGTAGCCTGAATGCCAAGTGTACCCTTCCGTGGACCGAAATTACCAATAAACCAATTTAGGTAGAGCAGTCGAGAATAGTGGTATTTTTTAGTGAACAGACTGAAATCCACTGCAATACTTCAATGAGAAACAAGGGAATGGTATACCATAGATGTATTGTAGTAGTTTTCTCAAGGTCCACTACGCATCAAAAAACTTGCTCAAGTCGCCTTTTCTCCAGTGAATGCATTCTGTGTCATGTATCTTTTATCCACTCCTATTTGGGGTAGCCAGCATGAAACTCTACAGACTGTACTCAACCTTTTCCTAAAAGTAAAATTCTCGAATGAGACAAACTACTAGGAGTTGTAAAGATGACAACGTAATATTTCAAGTCTTTATTTAGCAGTAATAAATCGAAAGATCCGTTAACAAAGTTGGCATTTTCAATGCGCTTAACACCGAGATTTACCTCTCAAAGGCAATTGTTAATCACCAAATTGTTGACCTGTTGCCAGCCAATTTTTTCAACGGGTGTCAATTTTTATATCAATGTTTGTCAACAAGTTTAAGATGAGCGTCAAGGATTGAACTCATATAGAAATCAAAGTGTTGACTTTCTCAAGGAATCATCTCATTAAATCAACCCCCTTTTATATCATTGATTGCCACATTAGCTAATCACGTTGTACAATTAGTTATATTTATTGTGAAAATGAAATATTTATGATAAACGGTTCATAACAAAACAAAAGATTTTCAACATCAAGTTTGTTAATGCAGGTAACAAAGTATACCATACCTATTCGCAATAATAAATACAAATCATTGAGTCATTATTTTGTAGAACTAGCTAGTCTAGTGAAATGATAAAGCACACTTGTTAGGATGTTTATTTTTTTAATTTAATCTTCATTATAATTTAGCTAGTTTGAAGCTGAGAGCCTGCGCAATGTACCATACCAATCAGTTAGCCATATCTATGTATGGGATATTTGGTAGATAAATAAGTCAAGTCATGAGCGAAAATAAGTTGTTGTTTTGTAGACAGGAAGTATTGGTCGAGGTATGCTTTCTAGTGCTTCAATGCTATGTGAGATATCAGTAATATATAAGGAAAAAACCTCTGAAAACTTATCAGAAATGTGAGCATTGGTTTCAATGTATTGTTGAACAAGGTTATTGATCAAGTGCTAGACTGTTGATCAGAATTTGTCATATCAACTTGTTGAATCTGATCACAACTGTACAGCTTCCTATAATACTTCACAACACTTCAACCAACCAATAATACAACAATATACACAGTACACTACACCGGTGTACCACTGTAGTACTACAAGATACTTTATGTACTCAATGGGACAACTCCCCAGTAAATCCACCTACCAAAGAGCATATTCATTAACAAACGTTGAAAAGGTGGCAGGTTAGTATAGCTTTATACGAACAATCAGTTCTTTTATTGAGTTAGATGTTAGAATTACTTCCCAATTGTAATTAAACATTTGCCAATCCATGAAATGTTCTTGTTGACAACTCCAATAATGTACATTTTATGGTTTGAAATCTTTCTGAACAACCAAATGCTATTATTTTGCGTAAGGTTTTTGTGTACTGGAAGGGCCAGAAAATCTCAAACAAAGTGTTACATAATTTTTTGATTGCTCTTATCAATGCACTTTGATTTACAATGCCAAAACTTGTAATAATGGTGTAAGAAGTGAATGTAATAAGGTATAACATAATAGGGTAAAAAGTGTAGGTATAGTGGATAATGCTTGTAATAGAAAGTATAAAATAGTATAGTATGGAGCTTATAAAACCTTTTTAATTAGTAAAATAATCTATGACATTGCAAGAAATATTGTTACATTCTGGATTAATGATAATGAGAAGATGTTTTTCTTTTTCAGTTCAGTATTTTCCGACACAGACAGAGCCATTCCTGAAAATTTTCCACAATATTAAAACTTTCATATGATATATGTATATTCATCTATATACATAAATGGACATGAATATGGACCTGGACATGGGCATAATTGGATATGAATATGGACATGGATATGGATATGTACATGGTCATGGACATGTCTTTCCTGGCAATAGAAGTTCATGAAAAAATGTCGCAAAGTTTTTTCCTTCAAGGGACAGAAAAAACTATCATCCATTCACAAAGCCTGCAAAATTAAGATTGTCTTTATTGCCTGCCTCACTGATGTAATTTTACTGGGAACATCTCAGTTTTTTTCCAAAGTTTCTTTAACTAAGTATTTCCACCCTAATAAAAATCTAAATTAGTTTTTAGGTTCGAATCGCAAAGCTTGGCAATGTGACGCTGGGTTATTTATACACAAAAACAATCTAATCAAAATATTAAAAGGATCGCTAACTCAAGAAAGAAAGCTTCAAAAAAAGTAAAAGCTTTTTGCATTATTGATTTTTAGCCCCTGCAAAAATCTCTAGCCAAGAAAACTGGTCTTATAGCTGTAACATGTGGTGGATGTGAGAAATATTTTGTGAACGTCAGCAAAAGGTTAGGAATCATCTTACGGGTGAGAGAACAACTCCGTACAGATACTTTGAACCTAGAGTGAACTTTTAAAGTTTAATTACGTTAAACCCACTCAGAGTAACGTTTCATTAGCCCTTCAATAGCAATGATTGATTTATTGGGTGACATATCTTGTCTGTGTAAGGAGAGTGTTACTAGTTTTACACATTTGAGCTTTGACTTCTGAAAACGTCTACATATCAATTACAGTATATAATAATAACAACAACAGCCATAACGCTCAAGTTTTGTTAACTCTACTGATTCACGGTGTTGCACATAGACTTATCATTGGTTGACATTAAATTGGCATTAATAGTAAAAATATTCACATGAGGTTTCATCCAAGCCTTAACGCTCTACGTAGCCTTATAAAATACTTAAAATACTCAATCAGTTGGTTTTGAAGACCTGATTGGATTGAAACAACTTATCAGCAACTATTTCACAAGAACGGTTCATAGGCTGTCAAATCAAACACCCACAAGTATTAATGGCACCTTGCTTGCCATAAGGGTATGCATTGGTTTGAGAGTAGGGTTTGAGCACTTAGTGGGCAAATGGTGCTCCTACTCTGTCCATCCCTGCTCACTCGCTGTCTTTGTCACTTTTTTATTATTATTTCTGCTTGCAAATAATAATAAATGGCTAGTAAAAACCAAACTTGTTTCTGCCAGTTTGAGATGTTAGTGATGATGAGCAGCAGCGCATTCTATCCCAGGTACAATATTTGCTGAGAAAAAGGCATATGGAGCATTGACAAAGGACATATGACAAGCATTCTCATATGTCAAGCATTGACATATGACAAGCATTGACATATGACAAGAATCAACATACGACAAGCATAGACATATGACAAACATTGACATATGACAAGCACTGACATATGACAAGCATTGACATATGACAAGCATTGACATATGACAAGCATTAACATATGACAAACATTGACATATGACAAGCATTGACATATGACAAGCATTGACATGTGACAAGAATTAACATGCGACAAGCATAGACATATGACAAGCATTGACATATGACAAGCATTGTCATATGACAAGCATTGACATATGACAAGCACTGATAAAGGCCTCCAAGTTCGATCATCTTCTGCTGACGCCAGTAGTAGCGTTGTCTTTGTGACTGTCAATCATAACTAAAATAATATTAGTGGTAGAGTTTGTATAACTATTCCCCTAGTGACCACTGGTACTGAGTCTACTAAAGCCCCTGATTCTAAGTGGTGTCGTTGTGGGGAGTGCCATCAGACACCCACTCAACTAAAGTTGAAATGATCTGGTCAAGAGAACTTTGCTTTCACCAATATGTAGATGGAGACTTCTAGCCTGTCAAGGATTGTATACTGAGTGCCTATGTAATGGCCTATCATGTCCTCAGTGATGTAAACATTCATCTGCAGTAGTTAACAACATCATGATACAGAGTGTAACTGAAGATGGGTTGCTATTTACAAATATGAATAACAGAAACTAAGGTTTCATGTTAATTGCAGTTACATCAACTTCATGCACGGCCATCTTGGGCAGCATAATCTCAGAGTGACTCCAGCCTGTGATATTATTTGAATAGAAATAGCCAATAAGAATACAGACTGAAGGAGCCACATGAGTTTCAGGTAACTGAAAATATAAATAGTCTGAGAACTGTCATAAGTTTTAAAGTAAGACTCCCAAACCAAATCTACCAAATGAAGTGTGAGAGTTATCATCTCCTAGCCCATTGGTGCTGTTTATTTCAAACATGACAGAGAGGGTAGTTTACATTGATAGTTGGCATTGATATTACAGTCAAACAATTATCAATAATTTTCAAAGACTATGGAAGAATATAAGAAAGAATGAATTTCCGTTAGTTCAAATACAAAAACCCTTGTCACTTTTGTGTGTCTAAACTAGTAATTGAAACCATAAGGCAGGATTTTGTTTAAATTTTTGCTCTGAAATTAATGTTTTTTTTCTTCTGAATGCATTTCAAAACATAAAAACAAGGATATAAGAACAAAGGGAGTGGGAAATTTGAAAATAAAATTGTTGATGATGAAATGCGTTTCCGGTATTGGAATGGATTGAGAAAGTGGGTCACTGTCTTCATTAGGCAAAGATGGCCGGATGTGGAACACCAACATAGATGACTTATATCACTCACAGATGTCAAACACAACAACAATGCATGTCTCTTTGACTTTCCAGATGAGTTGGAAAGTCTGCTTGACAAGTCTAACTGCATGTTTTACGTCCAAGGATCCTGTTGAAAGCCACCATTTTATGGAAAAAAAACTTCTGATCGCTAATACTAATGTATTATGATAGATTCAGTTTACAATATGCAAAATATCAAAGTGGTATAATAAATGATAGTGTTTATGACAATCAAATAGCTAGTGTGTATGACACAGAAGGTTGGTGCATGCAGCTGGCACCAAGAGCTAGGTTTAGATAAAAAAAAAATTTTCAAGTTATATAACATTAAGTAATAACAAACATGCAAACAATTAGACATATGAAGTGCTAATGAATGGGTAGAGGTAGAAAGAACATAAAAGTAATGTACAAGTGTATAACAAGGTAATACAAACTAAACTATTTCATTAACCTAGTAACGTGTACATTTCTCAGCTTTTCCATATTTGGCTCAGGCTTCTTTGCTATTACTATTCATCGATTTTGATAAAAGTAATTGGCCACACTTCTCAATTGATACTTTTTCATCCAAAAAACATTGCGATATCCAATTTTAGCTTGTTATAATCTATAATTAGCATTTTTATGCTATTTGATGTTTGTTTGGCTTCTATCCCACACTGTATAGCTGAACTGCATAGAAAATGTTACAATGGATGTGTGCATACATGCAAGGTGCGTGTGTCCAAAAAGTGATGACCATTGAGCAATAACCATTCAATAATTTACCAATAACCAAAATATTAAACAAAACATTTCAAGCAGACAGGTGTCAACATTATATGATACATTATACAATATTTTGTAAAATTTAATCCTCTGTCACAATTATACATTTCTGTTTTGACTTTTATGTACGTTTCAATGGATTTGCACCGATGCTTGCTACAAGTTGTACTGATATGCTGTAAAGGGGAGATAATTCAGAGTTTAATAGTAACCTAGCGCAGGGAACTTCTAGAACTCTCTGATCCTGCATCTACCTAGTGATATTATACATATGTCCATTAATTATTTGGTATGTTTCTCTGTCAGACATTTACCAACATAACTATATACTACAGATTACATAAATGAGACATGCCCATAATTACTGCCTCTCTCTGTATCACTTAGTATCAAGTATATATTTACTTGGCAGACTGCCATAAGTATTAATAGTTACATCTCTAAAGTTCAGTAACAACAAATATCATCAACCAAACAGGTTTTGTTGACAACTAAATGCAGGTTGGAGTCTGGCGGATTGAAATGTACTCTACAGTCAGATACAACAATAAATTGGCTTCAAGCTCATCAATAATACAGCAATGCTGACTGATACAGCCACCTCTGGCAGCGTGTAAGAATATCACCTATCTTACAACTGTATTGAATGGTTTGAGCAAACTCATTAGTGCATGAATGTATATTTATATAAGGCTTTTTATTGGTTGCTCAAACTTTGATGTGGCTTCTGATTTGATCATTTTAAATTATATAGTTTGCATATTCCTATGTTAAAGTGGAGATGCAGCAGCAATACTGGACGGTTATTATTATCTTTTCTACAAATTGTACACTTTTATGTATATTGGTAATCTATTGTTCCACTATATGGGAGTGAGACAACTCCTAGTAGGATTTACAGGGTTGGAATCATGGATGAAATGTAACAGGATTGCCAGGTACTAGATTTGGGTGTGTCTAAAATTAGCCACTTTGTAAGGACCGGATACGTATTACTTTTACAAATGGCTGCATTTGACTCGTGATAAATGTAGTAGTAAAAGTCCGCCACTAGATAAATCTAAAAATTAATATTAAAAACGATTTCAACTTACGGCTTTTAGAATATTGCCAACGATCACATATATATTCTCGTTGACCTGGTCTTTATTCTTGTAAGATCCGGAAACAGGAAACAGTAAGTCACACCCGCCGTGAAAGAAGTTTTAAGAACCCGAAAGAGCATGATATTGAATTAAGGGATCTGAGGATACTTATTACCGGGGCGGACAACTTTGCAAAATGGGTTGGTATGACGACTCCCACAAACGGCCTCACTTGAATCGTATATTGAACGGCCGTAGCTGGCAATCCGGTTGTACTTCATCCATGATTGGAAGTGCCCTTCAGGCGTTACCATGGATACTGTCTCTTATGCATTTGCAATAAATGCTGTACACCTCCGCAGTAATCATAGAGAGTTCTTTTTAGTGATTTGGAAACAATAATTTTGGTAGGAATCAGAGGCTAGGGAATAGAAATTCTAGTTTTGCACCCAAACCTAGACAGCAATAGTGATATTGAGGCAGCTGCACTTGTAGAGAAAAGCTATATTGTGTTATAAAACATTTGGATGTGAAACTGATGACAACTAGTGTCTCCATACGATATTTATTTGTATATCAGACTATTTATTATTGTGAGTGGCTGTATACAAAGTCAGCTCTTCCTGTAGATAAAACAGCAAAAGTTGGCAGCCTCAACATTCTTTGTACAAGTTAAAACCATCGACAAAGGTGAGAAGGCTGTATTACAGGTACAAGTGTGCGCTCCCATACAAACTTATTTTGGATATCTGCCAGCATTGGAGTTTAACTCACAAAACAATTGTTACTTTTTGAGATTTATTTCCTCTAATGTTTTGTTTTAGTGACAAAAAGCTCATTTATTGTGACGAGAAGATTTCCTACTAACTAGAGTAAACTTTATTTGGTAGTTTTGTGTCACTTTTAGTCTCAATCTCAATAATTGTATCATTTTTGTATTTTTTGTTTTATTGACTAAAAATCTTGTGGTTTGATTTTGACACAATTTTTTAAATTAAGATAAAAAACCAACAAATTATTTGACTCTGCTGGTATAATGCATTCTTATCCCTCTCTGCTGGTAGATCAACAAATGACCCTTTTGCTTGCTCAGGAGTTGTCATACCTTGAACTATCAAAAGCTGCAGACGGCTTTTGATAGCCTAAACGTGACGTTATAAGTCATTTGTAGTCAACAAAAAGTAGATTGCTGTCAGGTCTCGAACCGTTGCTGCAGTTTCCAAACCAAAAACCAATTTATGCTGCTGGTAAATACTAAGAGCCGTAATATGTGAAACTGAAGTAGCCACAGCGGTCACTGGTACACTGAGTCACTGGGTGTAACAAACAGCAGCCTGTAACAAACACATGACCAGCTGACCATAAAGTTACAATGCCAGCTGATTGCAGTATATGAAAACATAGCGACTGAGCTGAATTGAAAGGAATAAATTATTTTTACACTCGTACCTTTAATTTAAACATTCTTCCTCTTTTGGTGTACAAATTAACTCAGCTGTTTAACGTGCATATCATGAGGGTAAGATATTAGCAGTACAAGCAAGAAACTGTAATTGTTGGTTTGTTTACTAATATTATACTTGGTAGAGCAGAAGATTACTAGTCTACATATAGGATGGTCCAAGTAGACTGAGGAAGAGAGTTGTCTTCCCTTAGTATTAGGGTTTGGTGAGTCATCAGCACCTCAGCTATCCTAACTAATTTATGATCATTGGCAAATGTGTCCTTGACCCTAGTAAGTGGCCACTGACTTTGGTGGACAAATATTATCTCTAACAACCACAATGTACCTAATTTTATTGAATTACGCTGCGTGCCATCGAGACCAGAATGATTTAGCTAGCCGGTGTACCACAAGCCAACATTCTCTAAAGTAGGTGTCTTTGCTATCAACTTTTCCTGCAGGTTACACAATCACTTTGAATTCCGTGGTGGGTAGGAGACGTAGTTTCAAAAGAGACAAATTTTTCTCTGCCAATGCAGCCTGTTATCAGCCTACAACTCTCAGAGGTCGTACAAGAAGGTGTACAGAGTGGATGTCTAGTTTAGTCCATAGCAACCATGGCATTTAGTGCACCCCAAACTGTTCGGGTTATTGCTTCCAAACACAACCTACTATATGACTGGCCTAAGCTGGTTTGGTATTGGTAACAACAAAATACTTTCTTGAGTATTTTTATTTTTTTGCTACATGCACTAACTGAGATGTAATAAATGTAGGTCAGCAAAATTGTAACAAAGACTTTTTAACGATTATATATTATTCTTCTTACTTTCTCCTTTATATATACAAATAAAACAATTATTAACCAGACACAGAAATTATATTTTTATCATCATAATTGCTGATGTGATAAAAGTACCATGTTTTCAGTTTGCCCACGTCTGCTTACCGCTATATCAGCAAACTGTTTATTTGTATTCTAGTATTAGTATTATGTTAGTAGTAATATATGAGCAGATCTCCCTACCAAGTGTTTTTTTGTGGATTTGATCTTGGGGGTTATGCAATGAGTTACGTCGTTGGATGAATTCGCCGAGTTTATATTGTATTTTATTTGAGGGGTATTTGAGTGGCATTTGAGTGGCATTTAAGTAGCATTTGAGTTTTGATTATTTTTTTACTTAATTTGAACTTATAGATTTTGAATGCATGGCATTCAAGTTTTGATAATTTTTTACATAATTATATACATAACTTTAACTCATAGAGCATCTAGATTTTGAATGTATGGCATTTAAGTTTTGATAATTTTTTGTAATTCGACTCATATGATATCTTGAGAGAGGAGAGAGAGGAGATATATCTACATTGAATAAATACAGTGATTAAAAATGAAACAATATGTGAATATATACATTTATTGTGTAATAAGTAGGGAAAATTTCATATAATATAGCTAGAGTCAGTAAATATTAAATAATACCAAACACTACAACTTGTAATGACAATCAATGCATAAGCTTTTACTAAAACTATCTTGAAAACCTTCAAAACATGATCCCAAATGGAAAAAAATGGATAAAGTTAGATATTCATCTAGTTGTTTACATCTACAAAAAAGAGGTATTTTGGTGAAATATTTTTTTATTTTATTCAATTTTCATTAATTTTTTTACAAAAACAAATCATCCTATAAATGGTTAAATTTCATCTAATTGTACAAATTTACAAAAAAAACAAGGTATTTGGTAAAATATTCTTTCATTTCATTAAATCTTCATTATTTTTTTTGCAAAAAAGAAATCATCCTTTAAATGGTTAAATTTTATCTGTTTGTATATCTTTACAAAAAACAGGCTATTTGGTAAAATATTTCCTTTATTCTATTCAATTTTCATTAATTTTTTCAATAATTGCTTAAATATAAATTATTCATTATTTTCTTATTATTAGGTAAGCAACCTATCATACAAAATTAGTTTCTTGAGTGAGGGTTTTATCCTGCATTTTCCTTTTGAATTTTTTTCAAAAATTTACTATTTTTTTCAAAAACAATCATTTATATATACAATTTCCATTATTTTTTTAAACAGAACAATTTCTATCTCTGAGAGGTTGGAGATATTGGGGTAGAAAACTTAGACATGATGATGAGAAGGCTATGGATTTTCCCGTTTAAGAACAAACCATTTTCGATGGCAATTTCAATTCGGAAAACTAAAACAATGTAATTTGTTTTTCAAAATGCAATCATCAGAAAGCTTCTGTCATGATGAGGAGGAGGCTATGGATTTACCCATTCAAGAACAAACCATTTTCGATGGCGACTTCAATTCTAAAAACGAATTAGAACTGAAGTATGTGGTATTACGTAATAATTTTTTTAAACAAGAACAAACCATTTTCGATAGCAACTTTAATTCTAAGAACTAAATCAATGTAACTTTTTTATTCTTTGTCTCCCATGAAATTGTTCAAAACGAATTAGAACTGAAGTATGTGGTATTACATGATAATTTTTTTAAAAGAAAAAAACACATCAAAATCGACAAATTACTCCTCTAGATAGTTCAAGTTTACAATATTTGAGAATTAATCACAATAGAAACATTAAGCCTACTTGATAAAAAAGAATTTGACTGTTAAATTTAACTAATTGATTCAATGTTATTATTTGGATCTTTTGAAAATAAACATTTCAATGAAAACATCATATTTAGTCTTTGACACACTTGAAACCATTTTCCAGTAAATTTCACCAACAATATTTTAGAAATGTTTACTAGATATTTACAAGAAAAATGTGGTATTTTGGTAAAATATTCTTTTATTACATTCCTTTTTAATTTTTTATGTTTTAAAAGAGGGTTTTATTACAAAGTTTTTTTGTTTTTTCAACTTTTTAAAAAAATAATCATTATAATATATAGTTTTCGATATTTTTTTAAAAAAATAAATATATATAGAGATTTTCACTTTATATTCTTTTATTCCATTCAATTTTCAATAATTTTTTGAGTGAGGATTTTATCCTACACCTTCCTTTTAAATTTTTTTATTTTTTTAAAAAATAATCATTGAAATATATAGTTTTCGATATTATTTTAAAAACAATATATATATATATAGAGTTTTTCACTTTATATTTACAAAACTTTGGTATTTGGGAAAATATTCTTTTATTTCATTCAATTTTCAATAATTTTTTGAGTGAGAATTTTATCCTACACAATCCTTTTAAATTTTTTATGTTTCAAAACAGAGCTTTATTACATTTTTTTGAACTTTTTAAAAAATAATCATTGAAATATATAGTTTTCGATATTTTTTGATTTTTTTGTACTTTTTAACTTTTTTAAAAACTGTCAAAAAATCACCAAATTACCTCTCTAGATGAATAAAATTTACAAGTAAATAATTGTAATAGAAAATACCATATCTAGTTTTTACATTCATAAAACTGTTTTATAGTAAATTTTCTGTAATACAAACTACTATAGCTTACGATATCAATGGTTACAAAGCGCTTTTCTTGAACAATATCTTCCTTGATATTCTTCTGGTATATTATTAGACCCAGGGAGGAACTCTTGTATTCCGTATTCTCTGTGATCCAATAATTGACTAAAATACAAAAGTTATTCATTATATAAATAAATTTTACCGAATTTAAATTTTACTCTTAGCTACATTAGATAGTTTACATTATATATAACAGGAAAATAACTCACTGAGTTACATCATTCAGCTCATTATTTCTTAGGGAAAGTTCTTTACTCTGTTTTCTTTTTACGATATAATGGACTAAAATAAAAAATGATGTATTAGTATAGTATGATTAAAATTAATGTAAAATAAATATAAACTTTTGTTATTTTTTCAACTTCTATGTAAAAGAAATACACTGATTACACACGAAAAAGTCCTTTTTTTTCATTTGGATTCGGAATGTATAAATATAAATATATATATATATATAATTTTAAAAATGTTTTACAACAAACACTCATGAATAAGCCATTTATGTGATAAAACGTGTTATTTACGTGAAAAATTAAGCATTTTTGTAAAATAATTATAACCTTTTGTGATTTTTTTCAACTTCTAGCTAAAAAAATACACTGATTACACAAAAAAACCCTTTTTTTTAATCCAAAATATATATAATTTAAAAATGTTTTACAAAAAATGTTTATGAATTGATCATTTATGTGAAAAACTAAACATTTTTGTAAAATAATTATAACCTTTTGTTATTTTTTAAACTTTTATGTAAAAAAAATACACTGATTGCACAAAAAAGTCCTTTTTTCAATCCAAAATAGATATAATTTAAAAATGTTTTACAAAAAATGTTTATGAATTGATCATTTATGTGAAAAACTAAACATTTTTGCAAAATAATTATAACCTTTTGTTATTTTTTAAACTTTTATGTAAAAAAATACACTGATTACACAAAAAAGTCCTTTTTTTAATCCGAAATATTTATAATTTAAAAATGTTTTACAAAAAAAGGTTATGAGTTGATCATTTATGTGAAAAATTGAACATTTTTGTAAAATAATTATCACCTTTTGTTATTTTTCCAACTTTTATGTAAAAAAATACACTGATGACACAACAAAATCCTTTTTTAATTCGAAATATATATATAACTTAAAAATGTTTTACAAAAATGTTCACAAATTTATCATTTTAAGGGGTTTTTCATTGTAAGAATACACAAAATTTTCACAAATCAACTTTTTAAAATTATGGTAAAAATTAATAAAACTTACCTATAGTGATATGAATCCCTTGAGTTATAGATTAGCTTCTCGAGAGTTTGTTCTCCACAGCCTTCTTTTTCAGCATCATCGAAGTGGTTGAGAAAATCCTCAGATTTTGGATTATCAGCCAGTTCCGAGGCTTGGACGAAGGCTTGATGAGCTGCGAGTACACTGATGTTGTAGAAAATTGAATTGTCTGCGTTTCGACTCAGACCCTTGAACAAAATCACTCCAAATCTCTCCGATGTCACAGCAGAAGCTATTTGATGAGGAATGCGCATATCTCCGATCAGTAATTCTTCATCTACAACACTTCTGTATTGAACTAGAAGAGTCTCTTCATTTCCATTCCATCGCCTGTCAGACTTTGTTATAACTTCAGGGTTTTGGAAACATATGACACTATCTGTTGGGAAATCCTGAAGATTAGCTACCTCGAAATAAGCATTGATTTGTCGCATACTTTTTTCTGGTAATACATCAAACACATTCTTACACCTCAAAGTAGTTCCTGTTTCTGTAGCAGCACGAAAAATTGCTTTTCCAGTCTTTTCAACACCCATGTAGATCAAAACCAGCGGTCTTATTTGCGAAGCTTCATTGACAAGTAATCCTGCTGCTAATGGAATAGTGCTCTTCACTCTAACTACCTTTCCATCCTTTTTATAGTTGTATATGATGGTGCAGTTCGTTTCATCATGGAGCTCAACGGTTAACACCTGCATAACTGTAGGTATTGGTAAATCTTCAACTTTGACTATGTTTTCAATGTTTCTTCTGGAAGCTGGAGATAGAGTACTTAACAGAGAGGCGCTTTTGATGATGAGAGTTGCCAGAGTATTCAGACTGGCGCTTTGAAAGGGAATCATAGTGCGTTGAAGAAGTACATTGTCATCAATCACCTTCTTATCTTGTGAAGGTTTTGGTTCTTTATTCTTCAGTTGTTTTGTATTGACTTGTGTCGACATTCTAAAAGATAAAGTAAAAATCCATGTTATGATTTCTTTTTCAAACCAATTTGAAGATATATATACATATATATATATATATATATATTTACTCAATATCATACCGCTGTTAGTATCTAAATCGATAAAAATTAAATTTATACTCAATCAAGTTGACTTACTTCCAAACAGAAAAGTCCTTCTAGCAGTTGTAGTAGATGATGTTGTAGTAGATCTTGCTCCTTCAGTTGCTAATGTCGAAGTGACTGCTTTCTGTGTAAAAACAGTGCTTCTTATATAGCTGAAATCATGCCATTTATCATAAGGTTAAATTAATGAAACATTGTTTTTACGGAAGAACACCAATGCTTTCGCGGGAATAAATAATTTATTTTCACGCGAATAGAACCCACTGCTTTCGCGGGAATAAACATTTTATTTTCATGTGTATACAAACCGTTGCTTTCGCGGGAATAAATAATTTATTTTCACGCGAACACAAACCATTGCTTTCGCGGGAATAAACATTTTATTTTCACACGAATGGAAACTGATGCTTTCGCGGGAATAAAAAATTTATTTTCACGCGAATGGAAACCAATGCTTTCGCGGGAATGAATAATTTATTTTCACCCGAATACAAATCAATGCTTTCGCGGGAATAAACATTTTTTTCACGCGAATGGAAACTGTTGCTTTTGCGGGAATGAATAATTTATTTTCACGCGAATACAAACCAATGCTTTCGCGGGAATAAACATTTAATTTTCACGCGAATGGAAACTGTTGCTTTCGCGGGAATGAATACTTTATTTTCACGCGAATACAAACCAATGCTTTCGCGGGAATAAACATTTAATTTTCACGCAAATGGAAACTGTTGCTTTCGCGGGAATGAATACTTTATTTTCACGCGAATACAAACCAATGCTTTCGCGGGAATAAACATTTAATTTTCACGCGAATGGAAACTGCTGCTTTCGCGCGAATGAATACTTTATTTTCACGCGAATACAAACCAATGCTTTCGCGGGAATAAACATTTAATTTTCACGCGAATGGAAACTGTTGCTTTCGCGGGAATGAATACTTTATTTTCACGCGAATACAATGCTTTTGCGGGAATAAACATTTAATTTTCACGCGAATGGAAACTGTTGCTTTCGCGGGAATGAATACTTTATTTTCACGCGAATACAAACCAATGCTTTCGCGGGAATAAACATTTAATTTTCACGCGAATGGAAACTGTTGCTTTCGCGGGAATGAACACTTTATTTTCACGCGAATACAAACCAATGCTTTCGCGGGAATAAACATTTAATTTTCACGCGAATGGAAACTGTTGCTTTCGCGGGAATGAATAATTTATTTTCATGCGAATACAAACCAATGCTTTTGCGGGAATAAACATTTTATTTTCACGCGAATGGAAACTGTTGCTTTCGCGGGAATGAATACTTTATTTTCACGCGAATACAAACCAATGCTTTCGCGGGAATAAACATTTAATTTTCACGCGAATGGAAACTGTTGCTTTCGCGGGAATAAACATTTTTTTTTCAGGCGAATAAAAATCAATGCTTTCGCGGGAATAAATAATTTATTTTCACGCGAATGGAACCCGTTGCTTTCGCGGGAATAAACAATTTATTTTCACGCGAATACAAACCAATGCTTTCGCGGGAATAAAAAATTTATTTTCACACATTCACCTATATAAGAGACAACGGTTTCAGACAGAAAGCATCCAGTTCAACAACAGTGAGCAAAGGAGCAACATCTATCTACTACATCTTCCATTGCAACTACTAAGAGTTCTCTCTTCATAAAGGTAAAACTTAAATTCAATTATTTCCGCTAGCTAACACAACTATCTGAAGGCTTTATGACATATCTATCTTTAAATTGGTTATAAAGAATTGAACCAATTTTTTCTGTTTTTTCAGAATGAATACTCAAGTCGTAGAAAGTCAACCATTGTATCTAAAGTCGGAATCTCAGCCTGATGAAAAGGTAAGAATTAATAAAAAATACTATTTAACACCTGTTGAACACCTTTAATTATTTTAGTTATCTAATTATCGCTTGTATTTTAGAACAATGCAACAACAAATCCAATCTACTTAAAGGACTTCCTTCCAGAAATGTATCATAACTATGTGATAAATAATGATGTTGTTGAAGAAAAAGCTGTAGAACGTTTGACATTTCAAGTTATAATATTCTGTATAACTCAACACATGATGAGTATGGGGATGTGTTGTAAGAAACGTGATATATCTACAGAACGTTTTGATGACATTATAAAAAACGGTTTCGAAATCGTTTTGTCAATGGTGGAAGTCGTTAATATTAATAATTTTTTAAAAGAAATTGAAAGAAGTGCTTGGAATCAAATAGTTTTCAAAAAATTATATAACATGACATGGAACAAAAAAACTTTTTATAAATTCAGAAAGCATATTTATAATTACGTCCAAATAGATAAAGCTCTATCCTCTTCTGTAGGTATTTTAGAACTAATGTTAGAAGCGTTTCATACATATTTATGAAAAATTTTTAGTTGTTTTTTATTATTTTACAATATTTTGCTCAAACTATTATATTTTATTTCTTACCAATTGAGATGTTAAAAGCAGTATGATATTAAGTAAATACATATATATATATATATTTGAACGCATCCTTTGTTGTTTGTCTCCACATCCCAATAGTTTAATAAGCACATTCTCAATCTACCATAACTCTATGATTTTAACTGCTTTTGGCATAAATACATATATATATATATATATATATAAGACACTCTAAGTAATAAATACACTCTTAGCCACTCATGCAAATATTTCCCTTTTATTTTTAGAATGTTATGGATGCTCTTTCTGAAGAGCTCCTTAGCACAGATCCATATCCAACAGAAAATAAAATGAAAAACGGCAAAACAACTCCTAAGAGAAGGAAAATTGCTCCAAAAAAACGAATAGTAAGGAAACGAAAACAAACAGTGAGAAAACAAACTACTTCCGTCGCTAAGCAAACAATGGAGAGTGCAGCTATAACTCATTTAACAGTTGAATGTCTCAATGAAAGGAGAGCTAGGGAATTAGAAAAGTCTAAAGGTTCTCAAGTGATTGACTCACCAAAAGTCCCGATTTGCAAAACATTTGAAGATCTTCCTATCCCAAGCATTATGCGAGTGACTGGTGTGATACATCCATCAAGTAAGGAGAAGTGTAGATATTCTCAAGTACACTACCATGATCCTTCAGATATAAATGAACTCGAACCCAAAATACTCCTCTGTCCAGTTGAAATAGCTAAAAACTTCAACTGTGATAATTACCCCCCTCCGTTTAACGTTGTATATTTGGGTAGAAAGGGAAAACCAAAAAATAAAAGCGTTCTTTGGTATGATGTCAGACGTGTTACCAGACATCCTCTAAGCAAAAAGAAAGCTGAAGAGGAATCACTATATTTGAGTACATTGACTAAAGGTCAGCTCAAACGCTTCTTGAACATCAACACCCTCAATAGTTTTCAACCCGGCGCTATTTTTCCTTACCAAGATGTTGTTGATAGATTCGTTCCTCATCGATTTAAAGGAGGACAGTCGAATGTAATTTGTATCCGTTATAGCATTGAACAATGCGGAGAAACGCTGTTGAAGACGCTTGCCATACCAGACAAATATGCTTCAGAAGCTAACCGATATACTCCAGGTGTGATGATCTACAGAGGAAAAACAACCCACGGAAAATGTAAGACAGAATACGATCTTTCATTTTGCTCTCCATACAGCCTCGGTCGAATGTATTGGAAACAATATTGTGATCAAGCAAAGCACAACAAAACAATATTAGAAATTGATGATGCTGATGAACTTGAAGATTTTCTACGTGGAGATTTTGATGATTTTGAGACAGGATATGTTGCTGAAAAAAAATGATGAGATACATGATAAAACTCGGTGAGAGTTTTTCTCTAATCATTGTAAATAATACTTCAATTCGATTTAGATGTAGTTGTAGTTATTTCTATCCCAATAATTTTTTGTTTTAGCGATGGATAGTCTCTAATTCAAAAAAACAAGTTGGACAATGTGACTCGGTGAGTCATTTCTATATAATGTAAACTATCCAATGTAACTAAAACTATAATTCAAATTCATGTAATTATTTTGAGTTTTTGTTTAATCACTCTATACTAATACATAACTTTTTTATTTTAGTTCATTACGAATTCAAAAGCACATAAAACAGAAATCTCCCTTCTTAAGATATAACATCGCTACATCAAAGACATCATTGTAAAAAAAGACTATGTATTAATTGTTATTACTTAGTATTTACTGACTCTAGCTATATTATATGGAGAGATTTTCCCTACTTATTACACAATAAATGTATATATTCACATATTGTTTCATTTTTAATCACTGTATTTATTCAATGTAGATATATCTCCTCTCTCTCCTCTCTCTCAAGATATCATATGAGTCGGAATTACAGAAAATTATCAGACCTTAAATGTCTTACATTCAAAATCTAGATACCCTATGAGTTATAATTATGTATACAGTTATGTAAAAAAATTATCATAACCTAAATGCCATACATTCAAAATTTAGATGCCATATAAGTTCAAATTAAGTAAAAAAATTATCAAAACTCAAATGCCACTTAAATGCCACTCAAATGCCACTCAAGTACCCCTCAAATAAAATACAATATAAACTCGGCGAATTCATCCAACGTCGTAACCCATTGCCTAAACTCCAAGATCAAATCCACAAAAAAACACTTGGTAGGGAGATCTGCTCATATATTACTACTTATGTTACAGTAGCTAATAGGTTGCTTATAACGTTCTTCTTCGTAGTTATCTTCTCTGTAATTTATTTTTAAGTCGTGGTAAGCCAACTCCCAGCAAATGCTCGTTTTAACCTCGGAGTTGTCAACTACTGATCACTCTGCAGGAAAGGTTTGTGGTGGAAAACACTTTTTAACCGGAAATCATCACCTCTGTAGCGCACTTGGCAAATGACAACGATTTGGTTGGTAGTGGTTATTTTTTTCCTGAGA
The DNA here is from genome assembly GCA_945261195.1 of Cryptosula pallasiana. NCBI lineage: Eukaryota > Metazoa > Bryozoa > Gymnolaemata > Cheilostomatida > Cryptosulidae > Cryptosula > Cryptosula pallasiana. Next base: position 11,107,439 of record OX183131.1, on the reverse strand, counting down.
ACACTAGTTCAGTACTATTTAAATTAGTGTCATTATCTATCACTAAAAGAGGCACAGGTACCCACTTTTCCCCGAAAGCTGTTGTTCCGAGGTATACATACTGTTGTTACTAAAACAACAACAATGGTATATATTCATGTAAACAACATTATCGTTAGTTGTTAGTAAGTAGATAATCATCGTGATGATGATCATCATCATCACGATGATTATCTACTTACTAACGATAATGTTTACATGAATGATGATCATCATCATCGGATTGAAGTGTAAACAAGTAGTAAGAAGATGACGATGAATCATGATGTCACCATCATCTTTTTTCTTGTAATAAATAAATAATAGTAATTTTTTAACACCAACCAACCATCATCATCCATGATGATGGTGGTTGTTGTTGTTGTTGTAATTATTATTATTAATAATGATAATAATTGTTATTAATAATATATATTACTTGCTATTGAATTTGTTGTTGTAGTCTAAGTATATATGTATTATTGTTATTTATTTTTTTAATTGTTGTTGTTGTTGTTATTATTATTATAATTTGCAACATAAACATAACGTTGCAAATTATTAATTATAAATAATAATAAGTGTAACAACAATTAAAAATATAATAACGTTGAACAATAGTTAGTAATTATTATTATTATGTAGGAAATGATATTATTACTTGATTGATGCTTGAATTAATTAATAGTTTTAGTAAATCTAAGTATCGGACCTGATGGTTATTTATTTATTTAATTTTGTTATTATAACTTTAGCTAGCTAGCACAGCTAAATTGTTTCTAGTCACAGGCATACTGTAGAAATTGGTAGGTGTGGGCCACTCTTAGGAATTTTATGTTGTGCTTTGTTGTTGATGTTTGGAAGGCAAGTCATGGTCTGACAAATGTGTCTTCACATGATGGCTTGTTGACTCAAAAATAATTTGGGCAGCATTCCACTAAGAAATCACCAAAAAGTTACAGTAAACCCTCTGGGCTGTCAATACTGACTTTTTTTATGGGAATTGGAATGAATGTAGACAGGAATGAATGCAGACACAGCTGGCATGAACGTAGACACATCCTGGAATGAATGTTGACATACCTGGAACGAATGTCTACTATGCAACAAACCAGAGAATTTCAACTTTCATTCCTGGATGAGTCTACGTTCGTTCTCGGCGATATATAACATATCATTTCGATTTTCATTCCAGGAGTTGTCTACTTTGGGGAAAAAAGATAATTTATTTTACTCCTGGAACGAACGTCGAAACAAAAGTTTAAATGTTGCCAGGAATGAATGTCTACACTTCCTAGAATGCACGTTGAATTTTTTTTCTCTGTAACATAGTTGGCTTTCATTCCAAGTCTGTCGAATTTTATTCCAGGATATGTCTACGTTCATTCCAGCTATGTCTGCATTCATTCCTGTCAACGTTCATTCCTGTCTACGTTCGTTCCAACTTCCTTTTTTATTCTAGATGACTACCTGAGAAACAGCAAGAGCATGTTTCCAAAGTTGTGCTTGTTAGTGGCGTCTCATGCAAAGCTTCTAGTGATCCCTTGAGTCTTCTCACTAGCAAGTCCTAATTCACGGGGATTACCAAGAGTCCTCAGCTCAGATATGAAACAGCAGGCACTCGTATTACCCCATATTGGTGTTGCGATGATCTGCAACTCATGCTTGCCGAAGAAAATAGAGACTATACGCCCTGTTATAATTAATCGTTTTAACCTAACGCTTTCGAACTGTTTTTTGGAAATGCTTGGTCAGTACAATAATCCATTACAAATTATCTTTTTCGGTAAACTCTTGGACTCCTTCACGTGGAACTTCACAACATTTACCGTGGGCTCATACGAGTTGCCCAACATGTTAAAGCTGAGATCACTCTTTGTCGTCCTCGTAAACTAAGACTTGCTAGCTAGGAGTATCCGGTGATCACAAGAAATTTTGCTTGAAATGCTTTTAGCAAGCACAAATTTTGGAAATATTCTGTTGCTGCTTCTCCAATGGCCATCTGGTTGGACTAAAAAGTACCTATGACCAGCCCAGGGGGTTTCATTTTTGATAATTTCTTAATGGAGTGTTGCTCCAATATTTTTGAGCCAGTAGGCCAACGCTTGAAGTCAGATTTGTCAGACCATGATTTACTTTCCAAGCACCAACAAGGAAACATAACATAAAGTTCCTAAAAATGTTTCTAGTGATTAATTTATTCATCAATGAAATAATAGGGTTTTAGCATATTACCATACACTACCTACTACTAACAATAAATGAAATAAAATGGTAATTAGTAATGGTAATAATTTAAACTTGACTACTACTATTACATTCTACTTGTGCAATCCTAAGTTACACTGGCTTAAGATTTGTTTCACATTAAAGTTTGCGATATGATGACTAAGGGAGGAACTTTATATTAAGCTTTTTGTATTACTCACACCACCATATGAATTGATGAAATAGGTTACATTATTATTTTACTGTAGTTTATTTCAACTTTACCGATACATTGACTGGAGTAACATAATTTTGATTTCACCAAAATTTGTAGCCTAGTGATCAATAGTTATAATATATGAGGTAAAAAAATTAGCTTTATTTTTTTCACTTGGGTAAAGACACAGCCACACCGCAGCGGATTGGTGAGTTTTAGGCCATTTTTAGGAGCTTTGTGTTGTGTTTGGTTGATGGTGTTTTGAAGGTAGTCATTTTCTGACCAATCGAAAATAATTTGGGCAGCACTCGACCAGAAATCTTTCACCAGAAACTTTTCAAGAGATAAACCTTCTGAGGTGTCCATACAAACCCTTTATACTGCAATCAGATGAGTACTTGAGAAGCAGCAACAGCATGATTCCAAAATTTGTGCTCATAAATAGTCGCTCAAAATTTCTTTTGATCACCTGTCGTCTCCAACCTGCAAAATCTAATTTGCGGGTGCGACAAAAGGTGTCATCTCCGCTTTGAAATTGTGGGAAGCTCATGTTATTCCCACAGTAAGTGTTGTGAGGATCTACAACGCAGACCTCAAAAGTTTGTCGTAAAAATTTATTGTGCTTACCCAGAGCCTTTGCTCAATACTTTGAAAGCGCTAGGTTAGCGTGATTAATTTATTTCAATGCGCATCGTCTTTATTTTCTTTAGCAAACACAAAGTCGCAAATCCTCACAACACATACCAGTGGGATAATACAAAGTGCCTGCCACCTTAGGGCTGATATTAGGATTATTTGTTGCCTACTTAAATTAGGTTGTGCTGATTTGGGGACTCGGCGATCATTAGAACTTTCTTGTACGACTATATTTGCTAGCTCAACTTTTGGAAACAGGCTGTTGTTGCTTCTATGGTGGTCATCTGAATGGAATAAAAAAGGTTTGTATCGATAGCCTAGAGGGTTTACCTTTCAATAAATTATTTGTGAAGTACTGCCCACATTATTTTTCAGACCATTACATACCTTCAAACATCAACAACCACACCCAACATAAAATTGCTAAAAGTGACTCAACATCCACCAATTTTCTGCAATAAACCTGTGGATAAAGCTCCCACAATGATGAAAATAGTTCACATAGGTAAGGGCTACCAAGTAAAACGAAAATTTTATGGTATTGTCAGTCGATTAAAAAAGATGTGACGCCATCAAAGATTCAAATTACAGTGGAAGTTGCTTATAGCAGTCTCACTTACAGCAGATTATTTCCTATAACAAACTAAACTTCAAACTCTCAAAGCAGTAATGTGCATAATGCTAGAGTTCATTTACAGTGAAATTTTTATATAAGTCACTCTCAAATTTGTTATTGGAGACTTTCACTGTATAAATTGTCTATACGATGCTTGAACGTTTCTCTCTCAAATTATTTCAGTTTTCACAGAAAAGCTTTTGAAAACAATATTGTTTTGTGAAGTGTTGTCACGGTAACAAAAATAATGATTGGACTAGATTCATATTGTGTAAGTATATGGTTTTGTGTTACTTGTAATTGTAGTAAAAGATGAGAATAATTTATGCTACTGAAATTGTAGCGAACGATAAGAATAATTTAGATATGAAATTCCCCAAACTTGGTGAACATTATCATGGACATTGCGAAACACAATCTCAAATTTTTCTTCCTCGGTATCTCTTTCCACACAAGTGGTTGAAAAATAATGGTGATTTAAATAACGGTTATTAAAAATGAAAAAAATGAACAATTTAAAGTGATACATTCACTATTTAATTATTCATGAAGTTAGTGAGAACCATATTTAGGCCCCTTTGTTATTGATGTCAAGTTTTTGTAATCTTTAACAGTCCTTGTCCTAACTTATAGCTTCACCATGTAAAACCGTGGCATGTAATAAAAGCACAGGCATAGTGAGCTCTGCTGACATGTGGTAATAGCAACGTGTCCTGCATTTAGATCATAAATATACCAGAAGGTATAATACTGTAGTTGGTACAATGTGTTAACTAGAGCAACATTGTAGCTTGCTGGTCGTATTTCGTCAAAATTATTGGGAGATTTTGATTTAGTAGAAGTCTCCTTACTGTGGTAACATTTGGTCTTTGCTTTTACGGATTGAATGGAGCCCAAATTTCCACAAAAGAGCATTTATCTAGTTAACTGAATGTACGAGGTGAAATTTCATTGATGTAGTTATATTTGGCCTACTGAGCCATTAGTAGAACATGGTTGAAAGTGCTTTTATATGTTGTGGTAAAGTGTACCATACTTTAAAGTAATTTATATCTTGATACTAAATATTATTTGTACACAAACATCAGTAGGTATGATACTACTTTATGGATAATAATCATGTTGTCATGTTACATTTTTAAAGTATCTCTATTTATTTGCTTGCTTTGATATTTTATCATCTTGCATAAATATTCTTGCTACTTATATTGAAAAATAAGTTACCTGACATAAAAAATTTTAACACAGTTGATTTACTCTAGCTAGGTGTTGTTACTCCAATACATAGAAGTACAACTTCTGTCTAATCAAGTTTGGTGCTAACAGGATTGGGAACAATTTACAGATACCGTACTTCGACTGTTGAACAACTTATCAATAATTCATTTGTATGAAAATAAAACAACTCATTAGTCTTCAGTTGACTCTATCATATATTTTGGTTTAGCTTACTGATTTAGTGAGTCACATGAAAATTCAATACTTTGACAGTGGATGATAGATATTGTTAATCTGTTTTGTTTTGTTATAGCCAATCAGTATAGTATATTGTAATAGATGCTTTATTACATTTGCTGCTTGTTATACTTTTCACATGAAATCACACTAGAATTTGTTTAATGGCACCTGTGTCTGCAGGTTAAATGAATGTATGTAATTATCTTTTGTTTTGTAGTAGTTGATCAGAGGATGATGTTGTGAAGGTTTTCTGGTGATACAATATCTAACCTAATATCTAATCTTGAAGTTCATTAACATTTGGTGATTGAAGCTTGTACAATGGCCGACAGGTGAGTTAAAATACTTATACATATACTATCCTTTCTCTTTGCTCATCACAATCAATTCCCTCCTTCCCAAGTATGCTCTCCACATTAGCACCTTCATCTTTTCTCTCCCACCTTGTTCTCCTTTCCCACCTTATTCTTTCTTCCCACCTTATTCTCCCTTCTCACTTTATTCTCTCTTCCCGCCTTATTCTCCCTTCCCACCTTCTCCCTTCCCATCTTATTCTCTCTTCCCACTTCATTCTCCCTTCCCACATTACTCTCCCTTCCCACATTATTCTCCCTTTCCACATTATTCTCCCTTTCCACATTATTCTCCCTTTCCACATTATTCTCCCTTCCCACCTTATTCTCCCTTGCCCTCTTTTTCTGTCTTCTCACCTCATTCTCTCTTCCCCCCCCCCCCCCCTTAATTTCACTTCCTACCTTTTTCTCCCTTCTCATCTTATTCTTTCTTCCCGTCTTATTCTCTCTTCCCACCTCATTCTCTCTTCCCACCTTATTTTCTCTTCACACCTTATTCTCGCTTCCCACCTTATTCTCGCTTCCCACCTTATTCTCTCTTCCCACCTTATTCTCTCTTTCCACCGTATTCTCCCTTCCCATCATATTCTCCCTTCCCACCTTATTCTCTCTTCCCACCTTATTCTCCCTTCCCACCTTGTTCTCTCTTCCCACCTTATTCTCCCTTCCCATCTTATTCTCTCTTCCCACTTTATTCTCCCTTCCCACCTTATTCTCCCTTCCCACATTATTCTCCCTTCCCACATTATTCTCCTTTCCCACCTTATTCTCCCTTGCCCTCTTTTTCTGTCTTATCACCTCATTCTCTCTTCCCCCCCCCCCCCCTCTTATTTTCTCTTCCTACCTTATTCTCCCTTCCCGCCTTATTCTCTCTTCCCGCCTTATTCTCTCTTCACACCTTATTCTCCCTTCCCACCTTATTCTACCTTCTCACCTTATTCTCCCTTCCCACCTTATTCTCCCTTGCCCTCTTTTTCTGTCTTCTCGCCTCATTCTCCCCCCCCCCCCCTTATTCTCTCTTCTCACCTTATTCTCTCTTCCCTCCTTATTCTCTCTTCCCGCCTTATTCTCTCTTCTCACCTTATTCTCCCTTCCCACCTTATTCTACCTTCTCACCTTATTCTCCCTTCCCACCTTATTTTCCCTTGCCCTCTTTTTCTGTCTTCTCACCTCATTCTCTCCCCCCCCCCCCCTTATTCTCTTTTCTCACCTTATTCTCTCTTCCCACCTTATTCCTTCTTCTCTTCTTATTCTCTCTTTCCACCGTATTCTCTCTTCCCACCTTATTCCCTCTTCCCTTCTTATTCTCTTTTCCCACCGTATTCTCCCTTCCCACTTTATTCTCCCTTCCCCCTCCTCTATTTTCCTACTCCCACCCACTCTGTTGTACGTACATCCTGTTTTTCTCATACTAAAGCCTCTTCTTTTTCCTCATTCTCTCATCTTCCCCAAGTCTCGCAGTCCTCTTTCATCATCTTCCTCCTCCCCTTTGGATTTTCTCTGAACTCTGCCCGTCCTCACCCTCTAGCTCTTTATGGTATCCAAGCCCTCTCTACTCTCTTCTATATGTTTGTTATTCATGGAGTCACCTATCATATCATATTGTCTGTTTGAAGACTTGCTTTGTCAGCTACTGATCTCCTTGTTTTAGATGGATATACAGTATATGGCTGATGTGTCTGTTTACAGTTAATATTATATATGGTATGTCTGATATTTACTCTATTTTATCTATATATGTACATTATATTGTACTTGTGTTGTATATAATACAGTATATGTACATTATATTGTACCTGTGTTGTATATAATACAGTACATGTACATTATATTGTACTTGTGTTGTATATAATACAGTATATGTACATTATATTGTACTTGTGTTGTATATAATACAGTATATATACATTATATTGTACTTGTGTTGTATATAATACAGTATATATACATTATATTATACTTGTGTTGTATATAATACAGTACATGTACATTATATTGTACTTGTGTTGTATATAATACAGTATATGTACATTATATTGTACTTGTGTTGTATATAATACAGTATATGTATATTATATTGTACTTGTGTTATATATAATACAGTATAAGTACCTTATATTGTACTTGTGTTGTATATAATACAGTATATATACATTATATTGTACTTGTGTTGTATATAATACAGTATATGTACATTATATTGTACTTGTGTTGTATATAATACAGTATATGTATATTATATTGTACTTGTGTTATATATAATACAGTATAAGTACCTTATATTGTACTTGTGTTGTATATAATACAGTATATATACATTATATTGTACTTGTGTTGTATGTAATACAGTATATGTACATTATATTGTACTTGTGTTATATATAATACAGTATAAGTACCTTATATTGTACTTGTGTTGTATATAATACAGTATATATACATTATATTGTACTTGTGTTGTATATAATACAGTATATGTACATTATATTGTACTTGTGTTGTATATAATACAGTATATATACATTATATTGTACTTGTGTTGTATATAATACAGTATATGTACATTATATTGTACTTGTGTTGTTTGTAGGAGCACAGGTAGAGATGTCTGTAGAAAGTACAGGATACCCAACTTACCTGTACAAAGGTGAACCAATAACAATCACTTGTACAGCTAGTGGGTACATGACTGTTGGATATGTAGGACTAGTTAATGGCACTACTACCGCTGATACCAACCACGGCTGCGCCGACGTGGTTTCCAATTGGGCTCCTACTGGTGAACTAGATAATATACCAGGAATTGCTACCTTGAACCAACCATCCTGTGCAGAGGCTGCTTTAAACTCTCCTCCATTCACAATCACTCTCTCAGATAAGGCCACTGAGTCTATGAAAGGATTCAATCTGTCATGTTTAGCTAAGTTGGATGGAGCTGCCACATTGTCTACTGAGAGATTAGTTATCAGCGATGTAAGAGGTAAGTTATCAGTGATGTAAGAGGTAAGTTATCAGTGATCTAAGAGGTAAGTTATCAGTGATGTAAGAGGTAAGTTATCAGTGAAGTAAGAGGTAAGTTATCAGTGATGTAAGAGGTAAGTTATCAGTGATGTAAGGGGTAAGTTATCAGTGATGTAAGAGGTAAGTTATCAGTGAAGTAAGAGGTAAGTTATCAGTGATGTAAGAGGTAAGTTATAAGTGATGTAAGGGGTAAGTTATCAGTGATGTAAGAGGTAAGTTATCAGTGATCTAAGAGGTAAGTTATCAGTGATGTAAGAGGTAAGTTATCAGTGATGTAAGAGGTAAGTTATCAGTGAAGTAAGAGGTAAGTTATCAGTGATGTAAGAGGTAAGTTATAAGTGATGTAAGGGGTAAGTTATCAGTGATGTAAGAGGTAAGTTATCAGTGATCTAAGAGGTAAGTTATCAGTGATGTAAGAAGTAAGTTATCAGTGATGTAAGAGGTAAGTTTTAATGAAGTTGTATATGTGTAAGTAACAGAATCTGCTAAACCACTTGACTCTTCAACTGTCTGTTTAACCTTCTTGTATCAAACGTACAGCACTTTTTCATTTTTCCGCGTCTGTTGTTTTAAATTAGCATCAGTTTCCTATGCTGGAAATGCTTCATAATTTGTAGTTTTCAGCCGTCCAAGCGTTTGCTTCCCTACAAGCAAGAAAATGTTTCCTTAACGTTGTCTAAACGTCAGTTCCCGACCTTAGACATTCAGAAAAAACATCGTATCAACATTATTCTGTAGACACTTTTTAGCGTTTATATAACGTTCGTACAAACGTTTTCCCAACAACGTTTTCTGAATGTTATGAAATAACGTTGAGGGAAACGTTCAGGTAACATTCGTATGACATTATTCGTGAATGTTATGCCAAACGCTCAATAAACATCCGTATCCATTTCAGTTAAAACGTTACCTGAATGTTCACTGCAGAATGTTACATTATTGTTCAAAGAAGACTCGTAAGATACAGAATAGGCAAAAGCAGTATATTGGCATTTGATAAATAGGTCACAGTTTATTATTTGTATGACTTGGTACTAGAAACAGTATAAAAATGTTTTATGTACGTCTACAAATAAAGAATAATGTGTGCTGAACATATTGATCATTGTGTTGCTTCTCAAAAGAGCTCTTTAAGACAATTAAAAATACAAAAGCTAGATCACACTCAACTTTAACAACAAAGACACAAAGTGTTTGCAAATTTAGAGTGGGAAATGCGAAATCATTCAAACTAACTGAAACCTGGTCCTTAAGTATAATCAAAATTAAACTTTAGCACAATGTACTGCAGAACTATGACCATGCTTCAATAAAACACCACAGCTTCAAAACTAATGTGGAAAACCACTCTCAATGTATCTACATTTCGGAGTTGTCCTACTTCTAACAAGGAGGGACAACTCTGAAATCTTCTGCGTTCCCCATTAATGTGCACAGTGCAGCAGCGTACGCCGATGATGAGTGTGTAAGTTATTAGGTGCTTGTCCAAGTGCCATTTGCCTGAAACAAAAAGTAAGTTGTGTTAGAAACTTCAATCACTATTAGTTAGTAGATGGTACACTAATGGTAATAGCCAGATTGTAAGAAATGCTTGACTGAAAAGAAAATTAAAATTTTATAACAGAAGAGATGGACTCGCATAATCAGTCCTAAATCACCAAAAAGTATGAGATATTTAATAGCTAATGAATTATCCATGCTTAGTTAATATCTATTAGTAATGGGCTGATAGAAACGTTTAGGCAAAAAATTGCAAAGAGTTACTTTCTCCCAGGTAGCACGACTCCTTTGCTCCTCTTAGTTTCGCACGAGAAAAAATGCAACATGCCGTGTGTAACTGATAACAGAAAGGGGCAAATATATTGGCTATGATTCCTGAGCACTACCCCAAGTTGGTTTGTTTCATTAGTTGGTAATAGGTTGTCTTGTGCAGCGTAAGTTCTCCAGAGCGAGACAACTATCATTGATTCGACAGTGAAGATAAACGTATGTCTATTTAGCAACACAAAACGTTGTACTGAGCCAGAATTTCCTTCAAAGTTGCGCCTGCATACGAGCAAGACCTCTAATAACTTGTTTGCGCATTGGCTTTCGCCAAGTGTCCAAATAGACGCCATTTTTACAAATATGAAACAAAAGAATATGGTAAACATGCTTTTACATACACCTTGAGATTAACATGGCGGTTACATGGCGTAATTTCAAATTTAATGCATATTTCCTGTAAACACATATGTAAAATATTGTCTAAATTTCAATTTACCACAAAAATAAGAACAGGGTACATTCATGACTATAAAAATTGTTAAGAATAGTTTGTTGCATACATCTTGCTTACAACAATACAATTGAAACAAGTCATCAATTTACCAAAATACTAATACCGAAATTTTGTCAAAAACCATCAAAATTTGTTTATAACATGAGTTTTTCCCCAAACTTATTTCATGCAATTTTTGGTTTCAGTAAAGCAATAAAACAAAGCAAAAGTATAAAAAGTAGGTAGCTGTGCCCTCCCACAGAGTAAGGGATGACAGCTCTACTACCAGGGTGCATTCTGGTACCCTACACGCTGGATGCGCAATGAACAGTCGTTAAGGCCATATCAATAATTATTGTTCGTTTAGTGGAAGTTCTTTCGTGCCTTGAACTATAGATCACATGCTGAGTCCAGGTCAAATCTGCTTTTCAAACAAAGAAGGGGAAGTAATTCTATGTCTCCAAAAACGCTACCTACCCTACTTGTTGCTTTATATCGTTGATACAGAGTTACTCGTTGCCGCCACGATTTTTGACACTCAATGACAGGTTTCCAAACGCTATCGTTCAATCCATCATTAATCCCAACCCACACGTAGAGTATCTAAAATCACCTCAAATGTGGTTTACCTGATAAGGTGTTGTCGTGCTATGATTGAGTGACTGAAGACATGAAAGAACATATATGTATCCTATCCAAGTGGTATTGCCCTGAAAGAATGAAATAAAAGTAATATTAAAATGTAACAAAAAATTTTCATAATGAGATCGCATGTTACTGTTTGAGTCCCAGACTAATTAATGTCATTGAGAAGAGAATAATGAAAGTAGTCGCGGCCTATGTTTCCCAAACAAAATGCAATAGAAATAATCTGATGGGCAATAAATCTTGTCAGCAAGTATTAATTTTGTTCGGTAGTCCTGGGTCAACAAAAAGTAGCTCACTGAATATAAAATGATAATCAATGAGCATTCATTTATATTGTTTTTAGGTCGTGAATGAAACTGAACGCTAATTAAATCACAAGTGATTCTAGTTTGTTTATTTTAACAAAACGATTTTATATTCTCTGCCAATAAAATTAAACTTTATAAATATAACGTTTTCGCAAAATATATTGGTTGACAACAATGCCATTATTTACTGACTACTTTGCAAATTGGGAGTTATCTTCATTATGATTTGTTAGGCTATCTATGAGAATTCAGTGAATAGTTGCAATGTACCAAACAAATTTTTCGTTCCATACGCGATGTGTTGAGCCCCTTTGTTTGAGGAACACATCTTCAATGCTCTTATTGTGAAGGGTGGTTATTAATTTGCTAGTTTTCATTGTAATTAATTTAATTCTTTTTTCAGATACCGGTGTGTCAAACCATTTTTAGAGAGTTGTCCCTCACTTGTTAGACAATAAATGTAAATGCAAGCAGTTCTGACAAATACGCATTTTTTTCTGAATACATCAAGTCACATTGAGTTATAAAAAGTTTTGTAACGAAAAGACATAGGATATTGACATTGTGTGAAGATCATTTTGATTGTAATAAAATGTTAATTTTTTTAGCTGTTTTTTCAAGGACAAAAATCACTGATCTCATTTTTGATCAAAAGCAATGAATTTGAAGCTTGGAATTTTAAAAAAGGTATTTTACAAGTGTTTGGGCAAAATAATTAATATGAGAATTGAAAGCGAAAATAATAGCTACTTAACAACGCTTCAATAAGTTGTTAAAAGTTATTACATATGATATAAACCATAATTTTTTATCACAAATCTTTTGCTGGTTGCTTTTAAAGATCTTAGTGCAACAGACTTGAATCAGCTTACTACAGTTCCGTCATTTTGTTTTTTTAATTTTTTAATGGATTTTGATTCTACCATGAAATAACTACCAATAATGCTGGAACCAAATTAAATTCTTTTTTAAACAGAAGTGCAAGTCTAGGAGAAGTCAATGAGAGTATTCGCTCGCTACCTCCGTTCGCCGAACACATTGCGATAAAAATAATCAGACCGGCAATAAATTTTATCAATAACTAATCATTTTGTTCGAAACTCGTGGGTCAACAAAAAGTAGCTCACTGAATAAAAAAAATAATCAGCAAGTATTTATTTGTATTGTTCGTAGGTCGCGAATGAAACTGAACATAAATAAATAATAATGAGCGAGTTGAATTTTTTCATTTCCATAGACCGGTTTTATATCCTTGAAAAATAAATCAAAATAATGCAAGCGTTCAAGATTTACTAAATTAAAGGGCAGCTTGACAAACTATTACAGTTTGTGGCAGTTCAAATTTTATTACTTTCATGAATATTTTGAAAATTGGGAGTTATCTTCTTTATGATTTGTTCGGTAAACTATAACATTTCATTGAATATTATGTTGCTCTAAACTAATGTTCCATTGCTTATGCGACATATTGAACTACAAACACCTATTATTTTTGGTATTTTGTTCGACGAACAGGTCGCGAATACTTTCAATGTCTAAGTTGTTCATGGACTCGGAGACTTGAAATAGTTAGATCAAGATTTAAAACCTGCGTTTAAAGAACAGTGCATTTTTCATGTTCAAACGTATTCATTTGATTTTTTCTTTAGATTTTTTCATTACAAACATTTGCACACCGCAGCATTTTAGTTTCATCGGACATTAATTTGATGAATTAGATCTGATTCAGTGCACAACACAGTTAGTTGAAGACCCCCAAAAAACAAATATTTATTAGGAACTCACTGCTTGTTTTCAATGAAGTATTCAGACTGTAAAATTTGCTGTTTCATCTATGCCTCTAGCAAAACATTTTTACAGAAGTCCAATAGCGTCCTCTATTGTTTTCATACTTTATAAGCCTGCTTCTTTACCTGCTAAAGATGCAAAAGGGATAATTAGTAGTAGCACAGGAGAATGAATGATCAGTGATGCAGTGTCAGGCTATACACTCTGTAATGCACCACTGAAGCAATCAAAGCCGTAGCTATCATAGGTGTGCACAGCAAACGAAAGAGCAGGTAATAGTAATTATCAAGCAAAGTCTGAGTGCGACCTAATATTAAGTAATACAATAATAACTGCAGTATGATGGTGCGAAAAGCTTTTTTACCCGCAACAGGCACTATTTATTTCTTAAAATCAAACTATTCATATATATATATAAATAAACTTAATTTACGCCGATCTATGTAATAAAACAAAGATACCTGTAAAATTGTGTTTGCAGCGTAAAAGTGATTTATTACGGATATCTCAATCATCAAAATTCAACTTTTCAACTTGAGTTTAATAAAAATAATTATTTTGCCCACTGCATTGTTTTGCTATGCTATGTAAATACAATTGGTTTGCTGACAAAACGAATCAGATCAATTTTTAAAATAACAGACTACATGTTTAAATTGAAGTTGTGCGTAGATACAAACAAACCTGCTCTTAACCACTAGTGCTCCACAGTAAACTCTTTGTATTTATGCTATAAACTATCTTTTTCACTGTTCTCTCCAGCAGCAGTTCTTCAGATAAATGTTTTTGATGAAAACTTGTTCCCATGTAGCTTGGTACCTGCATATCCAACTTTTACCTGTATGAAGCAAAAAGACTGTTGGTGAGATTGCAGGCAGAGCAAAAGTTTGCCCTATTACTACAAAAATACAATTAAACAGCAAGTGGAAACTGTCCAAACACAAAGCAGAAATGGCACGCATTTACTACAAGTCCAAAACTTTTAGTTTCAGTCTTCGTGAACTTCTGATTAGTGGATGACTCTGAAGCGCATACTTTTAAAGCTTTATAATCAATTTAAACACAGAGCTTTCTCACAAGTTGTATTTTACAAGTTTGATAAAAAGGATAATATTTAATATAACTAAAAACTATAAATAAAGTCAATGCAAGAAGTTGATTTTGCTAATCGGAACAACTTTTTTATGCTGTTATCAATTACACAATAATATTTGTTTTCAATATAAAATACTGGAAACAAACCTTTAAATAATTACAGTGAAACAATATTTTAATATATGGCCCTGTCCCATTTGATGCTACCACTTGCAGTAAAAACCGTTTTCCTACTGTAAAAGTTTCAACTAATTTCCACAGTTGAAAGTGTAAGGAAAGAATAATTTTGTTTTGCTCTGAAATTTATGAGTATAATAAGACGCGCATGATGAGTGGCACAAAATTAAAAGATGTTTATTTTAACAGAGGAGTCTGTGTGTGAGCTAACCTCAGCAGTTTCAGCTGGTAGAAGGTATCAAATGCATGCATTATAACGTGGAAAATACGGCATTCTGGGGTAAAAAGATTTGAATATGAACATCCATACTTACTGACTGCCAATATGAGCAAGCATAAATTTGCATGGAACAATGTGTTTTTGCTCCAAGAATGGGCATCGACTTCTGGAGCATGGTAGGCAATAAGAAAGTAACTGCTTGGGAATGCACTTCGATTGATTTTAGTGAAATAACTGATTGCCAGCTTTATTCATCTCCAGTCCTTGCGGCCTTTGACTCTGCAAACTGTTTATTGTAAGGTTATCAAGATTGCGCTAGAGCTAACAAAATGTTCATATGAGATGTTATAAAAGCTGTTTATTGATTTAAACAGCCTTGCCAAGCATCAACACATGCCAAAAATGTTGGCTTGTTCAGACCTTTGTGCCATTCAGCACCATCAAATGTATATGCTCTGTAAAATATCAATTAATAAGCCGCATCACATAATTGGTGGTATGAATAGACCACAAAATGTGGTACTGATGACAGATACTTGTTTTCGCAGGAAAATATAATGAAAAAATAAGAGCTTTTTAAAAAAAGTGATTTGCTAAAAGAAAACAGTTTTTTGCAAGTAGTTACGTAATGGCTACCAACCAACGTATTCAATTATTACAAAAGGTGAAAGTTTAATAGAATACCAAACAAATAATTCCATAAGTCATGTTCTTGAATGAGTTCTAGACTCAAAATGTCATTTATAAGGCCCCCAAAGAGATTTGCATTTATAAGCTCTCCTCAGTGGTTGACCGCGCAAGATCTACACTGATTATGATATTACGAAAACTACTGTTGTTGTTGCTAACCAGCAAGGAAAACTTTTACGCAAATAGACATGTTATGAATTTTATGAAAAAGTTTAAACTTCTCACAATAAACTTGAACTCTTCATGTAAGCTGTATACATTTTGTAAGAACACAGAACACTGTTATCAATCTTGGAGACTACAGTGCAACAATGTCCCAATTCTTTCCGATATCAAACATACCTATAAATAGCTCTTCTCATAGCTTCAGTGTTGCTAGTGATATTGGTAAATGCGTTTGGTAGATGTCCTGTCAATCCTTGTTGCAAAAGGAGTGAATTTTTCTGTATCCCTGTTACTTGGTAGCAAACAACAACTAGCTAAGCTGCACTGGCCTGCTGTATGAACAACAATGACAGTAGACTAATGCATTTATGAAAAGCAATCATGCAGCGTTTTGTGACCACAGATGTTTTCATAATCATCTAGTGGTTTGTTGGCATCCCTCAGTAAGCTACGCAGTACAGTAGGTGAATTGCTAACTATCGACGCCAACATAGAGAAATTTTCATTAATAACTAGATATTGATTTGTGTTTGCGAGCAAAAACAAGAGTATTTTAGAGAATCAATTATAAAGAACAATTTCAAATGGACTTGAACACCTGTACTGGCTGTCTTGATTTACCCATGACACCAGCCACGCCATCAATCTCTCACTGAAACAACACATCTTTAACACCCCCAGTAATCCTAAACACTATATTTCGCAGCAAAGATGTACTTGCAAAGACATGAAAAGTGAAAAAATCTTTCCGCCTCTGGAAATCATACCTGGACCCCTGAATCAGCAGGCAACCACCTCAGCCATCAAGCTATAAAGGCATGTTGCTGATTCAAATTATAATTGAGTACACAATGACAACTGTTTTGCGATAGCTTTTCCTTTTTGCAAAAAGCAGCTTTTTGAGGTGACTAGATGCTTTTTTGTGCTGGGGCCACACAAGCACTGTTTCACAACTACCAATACAACATCCACTCCTGGTACTACATATTTTCATGCTGACTTCGCTCCTCCCTTCTGACAATAATTGTTTTTATTCTAAAAAGACTTTCTCACCCGGGAATTGAACCCAAACCCTGTCAATAGCAGGTCACAGTATTAACCATCGAGCCATCTAGCAATATTGAAAGCTGTTCATAAACAGCTTCACATAAAAATAAATTGGTATGGCCTACATACAAAAGAATATTTTGGGTTCAGGCATCACTAAATACTTATCGAATACTTTCATTTTTTTTCAGATTTGTTCAATTTGTCACCTGAATACTGTTTGTGCTAAACTTTTGAAGGAGAAAAATTTTTCCGCGGTGAAAACAGTAAATAACGAACATTTTTGTCACACATTGAAAACCGTGTGGGCTTTGACTCTTTCACCAAAGATCACAAATTTGACAGATGTCAATCTGAAAGACGGTTATAATGCGATCACAACCACGCAAAATTTATGCAAATCGGAGTAACCGTCCCCGAGTTATGGTCATTTTTCCGTTTAGAAGACCTCTTTTGAAAATGGGATAGCTGTGTTGGCGGTATTGCGAGAAACATGTAGTCTCTACTTTTATAAAAATCAAGCATTGGGCTATGCTGCCTAATAAGTTTCTTGTCGCTGACTAGTTCCATTCTGGTCTCGGAAAGCATTTAAAAGTGCTGTTTCTGTTTAGTTTTTCAAATTTGAAAATGTAAAAACTTGAAACGCTTTGGTGCGATCGTTTTGAAGTTCGAAATGGTGCATTGATACACTATGGCACATGTTTGTTGCAAATTTCAGCCACTTCGGCCTGTTTGTTCTCCAACGGGAAACTTTTTTATGCTAAAAACTGTGATTTTCACAAAAATCCAAGATGGTCGCTTTCGAACAATTTTTAGTGACGTGTCATGATGTCGAATCAGAAGATGAGCAAAATGCACCATCTTTCAAAAATTCGTAATTTTTCGTCAATCGGGTCTCCGTTTTTTTGGTCACTTTGATGCTTTTGAAAACAACTTTTTACCCGATTTCGCACTTGAATTGCGATGTTCTGGAATGTTCTGTAACTTCATAACTAACTTATTTTTTGGCCCGATGCCTCACGACTGTGTCGGAAAAAACTCTGTAGCTCTATCTATAACGGTTCTTGAGAAAAAATTGACCGAGTTTGGCAAGGTTTGCGCGAAAAAAGTAAAAAAAAAAATAAAACCAGGCAGAACAATAAAATTTTAGATTCTCTAAAATATTAATTATGGAAATGACGTCTTTTGCATCTATTGTCTACCAAAATAAAAAACCATTGCTCTACACAAACACATATATTCCACACATACACAAGAAATCTATTCCGCTCATAAGCACACAAGTATATAGTCATAATAAAATAGATACATTTACACTGCAAATGCACACAGCCATAAGTTGCAATTTTCTCATAATCAAGCATAAAATCAGTTTGGATGGCATTATGTCTGATAGCCATAACATAGTGTTGACTGGCAGTTACACTGCTCAAACAGAAAACACGCTGCAGATTACATAATTCCGATCCAATTACGTTCCCAGAGCAAGTTGAGGCTGTTTCATTACTAAACTTGCAAACAATCATCTGCTAAACCAATAAAGCACTGACAGTCTCATCAGTTATGCAGCTCTTACTGCTAATGTGGTGAAGGGTAGTAATTGATGAGAGAAGCTACACTGCAGTTCCAGCATAACACCGACATAAAAAACATAACACCGACATAACAAACATAACACCGGCATAAAAAACATAACACCGACATAACAAACATAACACTGACATCAAAAGATTACTAACTATTTACTGTCAGAGATGTAAAAGCATACATCTGTAACTATTAGTGTACTCATGCAAGCATTTACACAAAAACACGTTGATAAGTAACTGTTCAAAAGTATATGAACACTTTGTACAGATACTTAAATACATACTTTACGTGCGCAAGCCTGTATATGCAGCATTCTGCATGAAAGCACACATTTGTACATGCATACAACTGTATTGAAGGGATATATAAGTTAATATACACTGGGTGATGAATGGATGAGAGCATGAAATCTATTATAATTGCTTGCAGGTGGGGTGGGTGAATGCGCTAATGTAGACTCTCTTACATACACATACATACAGTCATCAAGAAGCCAAGCCCACCATCGGAGGCATAGATAGAGGCATAGGTCAATGATGTGCAATAGCAATTAAAACCACATGGTTGGTCAGGATTGCGGTGGAGTATATAATGCTCACAATAGTAGCCTACTGCCTTCAAGTGTTATTGACTTTACTATTGAAATATATCCCCGCCCCTCTTTTTCTAAACGACTGTTTCTACACTTGACCGGCGTTCAGTCATGACAATGATAAAGCAACTTGTGCTAATAAACCATTTTTTACTAAAACAAAGATGCAGTTGATAAACCTTCGTTGATGAAAATCACAGTGCAATACTATGGATGAGTTATTAAGTTGTAAATGAAAAATTACGATTGGAAAAATTAGTTGGTAAAATAAGTATACGTTTTTAAATTTCTCATTAATGTATTACAGTTTTATAGACTAAATAAAGTAACCAAAAACCTGTTTTAATTCTATTTCTAATAAAAAAAATGCATACAATAAATTTTGCATTAAAAATATTTCTAAAAGACTTTATAAGCCGATATATTTTGTTATGGCAATCATTGTAAACACTAAACTGGAATCGAGAGCAGGTGTCGTCATTGCACAAAAAATTCAGCAAAACCTGGGCTTCTACCTATACCTCAATAATGCACACGGTCACATTTGGGAATGCATTGATGTCCGTCCTTGTGCATATATACACATGATTGTACATACAAATTTATGTCCATATAAATATGTGAGTCCATGCATGTGGGCACATGTGCACACATTTTGAAATTATCTGTAACTATCTTTTGTGTTAGTACAGGTCTTTATTAGTCAGCAGAGACAAACTGACCAAAGAATCTAGTGCAACAACTAGACTATGAAAGGTGTGCAATAGTAATTAAAACAAAATGCTAATGACAAAAATGGCAAGTTAGCCCCCAAGCCCCAGCATTATGAGTATTTGAAAGCAATGCATGTCCATATATGTGCTATGTCTATGTAACAGTAAATTATTGTTTACAGCCATGCAGCCAACCATGTGTGTGATTCAACTCAATTAAATTTGAAATATATATTTACATGCATTTAGTTCATATTATATACAACCATCCATAGGTAAAAACATGCCTACAAGCCTTTTTACGTTTTGTCCTAGTTTGGTAGTACCTAACGATTAGGATAACACCTCAGTTCTATTATGTTTGTTTACAACCTGCATTTATAAATCATCATTTTTACCTAACAGCATGCAGCGTCATGAACAACTGGTAGAGATTCTTTTTTCATTCAATCTAGCCTGCAGTTATTTCACGAGATCGTAAAATATTGCCAAGGAGCAAAAACTTTGTTTTAGATTGGACTTTAGAAGATAATGTCCATCCTTAATCCATAGATTCAAATTCGTGTTCAAAGCTCCTAATAACATCTCAGCAGTTTTCATCATGTTTAATGATTAGGTAGCTTGGCTTTTACTAAGTATCAGACTTCACTAAAACTAGGCAATCATCAGCAAATTAGCACAAATCGGTTTAGAGAATGAATTGGTCACGTCAGTTGACTTAATTGAATTTAATAGTAGAAACATGTATATTTTTGAGAAATTAAATTGTAAATTTGTACATGTTGGCCTGAAAAATAACGAGCTGGCTGCTTTGCGGGTATAGATGAGGCGATTGCTTAGAAGCAAAGTCAGTAATTTAGTTTATCAGTTCAGAAGGTCAATAGCTGAGGTAAATGCAAATCAAACATGGGTGTGGTACAGAAAAATTTTGTCAAACATACTGACGCTAGATGTAAAAGGATAATGTGAAAACAATGTTTGAGTTCAGTTATCTCAATGTCTCGTTTTTGCTCGATTGAAAACTAAATTTATGTGTGCAATAGATGCTAGGGAGACAATGTTAATTTTAGGGAATTTTCAGAGATTTTAGCAATTTTTGAAGGTTAGAAAAAAATGTTGTACCTAAAAATCAGGTGAGTCCCTAACAAACCAAGTGACATGACAGGTATGAAACCAATCGCTTCACCAAAGATAAGGATTAATAAATAAGTACACACAAAAGTTCATCAATGTAAGCACGTGCTTTTTGCCTTGAAAAAAATACCAGGTTGTTACAGTTATCAATTGAACTGACAAATTTCCCAAAAGAAAACAGATATCGAAACAATAAAACTGAAAATCCTACACATGAGAGTCGTGCTAAAATGTATTTTGTTCACTTTCATCTCCAAGTTATTGACTGTAAAAATACCCTAACACACTTAGGAGGCCCACTTGGCTCTTTCTTCATTTCGGAGCCCAAATTTTACTGAAGGAACACATTGTGGGGGAAAACTGAATCTGCTCATCATCATTATCAAAGCCTAAAGTCAACACAGCAACCTACCCAGCAACTGCTGCAACGTATTAACATTTCACTACTAACAATCAAATGTAAGTCGTTCAGGCCTAATATTTTCATATAAAATTGATAAATGCAAACTCAGCTGAAACCATCAATCTGGCCGATTCATTTTCACTTTAGCTATTTTAGGCATCACAACTTATGACTGTTGACTACTGCTATGATGGCTCAAAAGCGCACTCTGTGCACAGTATGAAGAGAAATGGTAAACATTTTGTCACTAAACGATTCACCAACCTAAAACATTTCAACCTTCGGTTGCTTCAACCATAAGGGAGCCTACTGCTCTACTGGTCGATATTGAAGTGAAGTTTTCACTCACTTTAAAACCCTGGGGTTTTATTTAATTTAGTATTATTCATTATATTTTATATCCAACAAACATTATTTATGTTTGTTTGTAGCAAAGTATAATGTATGTGAAACACTAGAAGTCGTGTTCACAATTTCCTTGATAACATATAGGTATCCCTTGAGAAAGGTGATATAACTCCATATGCAAATTTGAGAACTAATATATGTAAAGAGACTTCATTGCATGCAGTTGTTAGAGAAAACTTGCCAACAATTAAATCTTGATGTTAATGAAATTAATAAGGATAATCAGTAAAACATGAAAACACTGCAAATATTTTGAGAAATAAAATTGATGGATGCCAACCATGAGATTAAAGTATCAAAACTTTTAAACTAGAGAAAAATACCTTCAAACCAAACAATTAGTTTTTAATTATACCTTTTGTAAAAAAAAATTACGTGGGTGGTATTAGTCGACACCCACAAATATTAAAGCGATGCAAAAAAATTATGTGAAATTCATGACAATCAGTCAAAGACGATTATCACGGATTAGCTAAAAATTTCAATGAATTTCTGGGATCTCGATCAACTCTCATCAATTTTTCAATTGTAGCCACATGAAAAAATGGCATGCACAAATGCCAACATCATTTTTATATGACCGATTTGAATCTGTTCAAGATACTCCACTTTAATTTACTGCATCCAACATGCAGTGTTACATTTTTATTGTGCCGATAATCTGGCAAGTTCATCTGAGCATTTTTGATTATTAAAGGCTCTGTTATTATTTGAAAATCAGTGTACATTTGTTTACATATTTCAATTGCATCATGGAAACCCATTTCAACTCATGGGTAAGAGTAGGCAACTCTTGATAGGACTGAGAGTAAATTGGTGCTCGATGAGCAAACAACTCCCAATGATTCTAATATTTCTCAATCCTGAACTCGAAATAAATTTTAAATCTTCCAAAGACAGCTGTCATAACTTTGAACTAAAGTAGCTAAAGACTTGGGCTAATTTCCTTACACAAGTAAATCATTTTCAGCTATTTTTTAAAGTTGATACACCAAGAAAATTAAAAAGCCTGCAAATGAAAGTTCTTTCAGTCAGTTTAAGTTTGCTTTATGCTATGTCACCCTAGATGTTATGCCTGGTGTCCAGATATATCTTCACTAAAATGCTTAAATAATACATTAAGAGAAGCGTTGTTTTAATGGCCTAAGAATGTTAAGTACTGATGATGGAACTTTTTGGAATAATGTTGACAGCACATTTTTGGGAAAAATTTGTACAACATTAGTTTGGATGTCTTGCCCAATGTCAATATGACATCTGAAATGTGGTTGCTAAAATTTTTGGACCGGATGTTTTCAATAGTCATTCGTGTGACAAAATAAAAGTGTTTGATGCTGACATTACATTAAGATAAGGATAACTAACTTCACATTTATATTATTTGCTTGTCGCATGAACAACAAGAAAATTGAAATGCATAAAAACACATTAAAGTGAATGCTATCTCTATTTTTCACAAATTTTAGTTTTGGATTTTTTCGAGAACAATTCAAAACATGTTAAGTCGACGTTATACTTTCACTTGTGTGTGAGGTATATAATGTAATCGAAAAACATTACTAAAGCGTTAAGGGCAACGTAACTACACCGCATAGGGAAAAAAAATCAGAACGGTCATTTGCACAATGTGTTATTATCAGTATTTCTGGAAATCTGTTCACAAACATTTGAATAACCTCCAGAATAACTTTATATTAGCGTTTAATGCACTCTTTATAAAATGTTATGATAAAACATTAAAAGAATGATAAATAACGATAATGTTCTTAAAAGCAAACATTAGAATGAACGTTAGTACAATGTGCTATTAATGTTATTTCCAAACATCTGGTCACAAACATTCAAATAACCTCAGGAGCAACGTCATATAAGCATTTTGGTACAACAATTGTTAAACGTTATGATAAAACATTCAAACAACGTTGAGGGTAACATAACTATAATGTCTAGGAAAAAACGTTAGATTGAACATTCATACAATGTACTATTAATGTTATTTCTAGACATTTGTTCACAAACATTCAAATAACCTCAGGAACAACATCATATTAACGTTTTGGTACAATGTTTATAAAATGTTATGAGAAAACGTTCAAATAACGTTGAAGGTAACATAACTATAATGTTTAGGAAAAACGTTAGAGTGAACGTTTGTACAATGTACTATTAATGTTATTTCTAGACATTTGTTCACAAACGTTCAAATAACCTCAGGAACAACATCATATTAACGTTTTGGTACAATGTTTATAAAACGTTATGAGAGAACGTTCAAATAACGTTGAAGGTAACATAACTATAATGTTTAGGAAAAACGTTAGAGTGAACGATTGTACAATGTACTAATAATGTTATTTCTAGACATTCGTTAACAAACATTCAAATAACGTCGAAAACAACATTATATTAACATTATTGTACGACGTTTATAGAATGTATGTACAAATGTTGTGCCAAATGTTTATATAACGTTCAATGTATGTTAATTCCAAATGTTAGCCTGGACGTTATCTTGTAATGTTTATGAAACGTCTTAAAAACATAAGTTGCGAATGTTACATTAAGTGAACGTTAGCTAACGTTATATAGACGTTATTTGCTTGTTGGGTTACTGCATTGTTTGTGAGAGCTAAGGCTAGCTTCACGTCTTGTACTGTTTTGTCCAATTTCCCTCGGTTTTCAAAGAAAAAAAACTCTATAATTTTTATACTAACCTGTAGAACTTCTACTGCTTTTTGGGCATCTGATTTAGCCATCATTGAGCAGCATTCAACAATGGTGTATTTTCTCAAAAGTTTATATAGTATGAAGTATTGCTAACAGATTGAAAGTTGAAAACTAAAAACGAACAAAGAATTTAACTTGTTATTTATGTAAAATATTGTTTGTTACATTTATAGAATACAAAATGATAGCCAGTTGTTTGTCTGCTTACAGTCTTGTTAGTTTATAAAACAAATCCATGATCAAACATTCATTATGTAATTGTTATAAGAGTTATCAGTCCATCAGTAGGTGTATTTGTTGGCAGGATCGATCCATACAATAAATTAAATACGTAGTATTTCTCGCAATTTTTTATTGTTGATGGGCCGGTAGCAATATGACAATTAAATTGCAAAAAACAATAACAAATGAAATCGATTTGTGAGGCATTATCATTGGTCGCTAACACCATCGATCCATCATAAAAAATTATTACATAGCCGTGTGGGTGACGTTTATTTCAAAGAAGTTCCTTTCCAGTATTATTATTTTGTCGTTGTTTTGTAATAATACAAGTTATATATATTGTTTATTATTATTAATTATTATGATTATCATATACAATACTAGTATGTTATAAATAAATGCAATCAGTTTGGTAACATCTTGTAATAGCCCCATTTGGGTATATGTCACTATTAAAGCTAGCTTTGTATAAGATTTGGAACTATCAAGTTAGGCATTTCCTTCATATTCACCCACAATTCATCAGTTTCCAACGTCTTGCTTGATTTAATTATATTTGTGTTCTCAACGGATTGTGTTGAGTTTGTAATCCAAAATCTACCCTGCATTTGAGAGAAATGAATATATATATTATTATTCAGTAATCACCTGGCTGTTTGGCTATTAAGTGAACGCATTCATTTTGTTCACAATCCTTTCTTATCACTAAACAGTGATGATGAATATCTGGGATTTAGTTGTTTTCACTGAACAGTCTTTAGTTTCATGGATAAAAGAATTATTTAAAGTCAGTAAAGCTTCAGTTTTGCCCTCTTTAACCTTATACCAATACTTATTTTGGTTGACTGATAATCTGATTGATATTTATGATTTCCGTTTTAAAATTTGACAATTTTCCAGAAGTTTTAGTACAAAAACGCCCACAAAATGTTATTATAACTTGCCACAAATAGACAAAAAAACAAATATGTGCTTCATTGCAAAAACTCTAATCTACAATAGTAATGTCAGTCAGTTTTTAGAAATGATGTGAAAATTTGTTTAATAAATTTGAAAAAGAAACAGTTTGTTTTCTCTGGTAAATGTAAAATGAGCAAATAAAAGAGAGTCCGCCAACAGGCAGCCAAACTGTGTGAAGTTACTTTCATTTTAGTAAAAAGCAGCCAGTCAGCTTGAATGTGCTAACCTAAAATCGGGTAGCTTAAAACACAATTTAGCGATGGCGAACAAAAAAGCCAAGTTCACACATTCACAAACAAGTATCATAAACTTCACTGTAGCAACTGATCACTCTTAAGCTACATGTACATCTACAAGTTAGCCACCGATTTGACCCAACTGTTCGGAAATGATGATGGGGTGTTTCTCATATTTTTTGCTCTACTTGCCATTCTCAAGCAATGCCAGTTAAAGTCGCTGTATTGGATGTCATAGTTAGCCATAAAGTACTTTGCCACAAACAAGGGGACTCATGAAAGATTCTTCTCCACATAAATGCTTGCGCTCAAGAAACAATTTTATTGGAAACATTGAAACTGCGAGGAATGATATGATTGGACAAATCACAAATTGCCTTCCGGTTTGTTTGATCCTGATCAAAGCCAGCCAATTGCCTCAAATAGATCACTACCGATTGTTTTAGTCCATTTCACTGGAAACGAAAATAAGGAAATCCCCAATCTGTAGGCAGGCACAATCAGCAGCTCATCGATAGATGTACATTGGTTCTTAGTTCTCATACATATCCTGTTTTGGATGATTATTTGTATTGTGCAATAAGCAATGTTTAATGCCCAGCGATTTCTGTTAGAGCTATTTAAAGAAGATCATTTTTATTGCAGACTGTTTTTGTTAAAGGGTACAGGTTGTCCAGTTAGCTCAGTGTCTCACTGGTGAAAACAGGTCCAGGATTTCTCAACAAATCCACTAAATTTTCACTGATTTCAGTCTACTATTTGGCCACAGTTTTAAGCAATGTTCAACAAACGATTTCTTTTTTTCTCAAAAGTTTGTTGCCCGGTTTATACAAGCCATCTCGTCGTTTTTGGAATGCTCCGAAAATAGTGCTGATCTCAACATTGGATTTATACACGTGCGCTGGAAGTTAATTGATCCTAATCGTACAGCAAGGCATAATAACACACCAATGCTGTGTAGAAAGCACAAACAAGTTACAGTTCTTTAGTATAATCAACCACATGGAAGGTAGATAACTTGGTCATTTGGTAATTGACCATCATCCATGTGGTTTCTACTTTCCTGTCAATGATTACTGCTACTGCCTGAGGAAATAAGTAACTGATAATGATAAAACGATCATATTAAGCATATAAAAGTATTCATGTAATTATTTTATAAATGCTGATAATAGCAATAATAAGAAACAAAAATAATAACAAATAAATTTATAATGATTATTTAGTTTACGTATTTTATTACTCAATCCATAAAATGGTGTTTATCTACTCATTACTGTTCTAAATACAGTCAAACCTGCATAAATTGGTGTTGAAGGGCCAGAAAAAAACATTTAGGGATGATATTGAATTGCCCTAATTTGCCTTAAGACTATAAAAAAAAAATGGTATTGCAACTAATAATATGATAATAATATGGACTCCAAACATATCTTTCACTAGACTCACATTCTGAATAAATTTTAATAATAATGACAACTTGGACTATTGTTATTAATTAAGTAATAATAATTATTTGAATAGTTTATTATTATTTTGATGCTAAACATAATAATACATGATTGTCAATTAGTGTATTGTTTTATCAATTAATGGCAATGATCATTAAAAAAATACCAAGAAAAAAATTTCTAATTTACCGATATCAGCTGCATTTTTTTATCCAGCTGAACAAACGTGTTTAGACAGCATTGACTTGTTATTATTTAAGGTTGGTAGTTTATAGCTAGCCTTGGGTCTTTGTTGCATTCCAAGAATGTACACATTTCAGTAATCTCAAATTCACCATTTAAAGTTGCTCAGGCATTGTAGTGAATACATTTACTAAATTTTTGTCATTCATGACAGTGAATAACTCTTTGATTATTTGATTTTAATAGCTTGCGATAAACGGCTGACAAAATTATCTGCTATTCACACCGTACATTATCTAATGCTTTTCACGGATGTTGCTTGGAAACTACACCTGAAGAGTGAAAACAAAAAAATTTCTCAATCGAACTGGATATGACAATATCAACTCTTGTAAAGCCATTTGCAATGTGTAAATGTTGAGACTTTGAGTGTGGCATCAAACAAACTGGTTTATTGATTTCTACTGCGTCAATTTATCCACGCTTCATTGTAGTCTATTATTTTTTTCATCATGTTGAAAGATAGAATATCCAGCGAAAATAATAATCAAAATTTATTAGTAGCAGCAGTACTTGTTATTATGAATATTTTTCCTGGCATAAATTGTTTTTGAAGTTTAATTATGCATTTAATGATTACACACAGTATAAAGGGCGGATACAATAGGCATTTTCGGATCAAGAACGTCCATGCCTTGAAAAAATTGGCACGGGAAAGCGCTTCCGAATGCAATTTTGACGTTCGTTCCTGGCATAATTTCTATGCATGAACGTTCAAAATCAAAAGTTCACTTCATCGGAGTTATCTTCTTTTTTTTTCTAGTGTCGCAGTGAATAGTAAAAGGCGCATCCTGCTGAGGTGACAGCTTTTTGGTTATATATTATAAAAAAGTAAATAATAATTTTGATAATTATTACCAGTTACTTATGTGTTTTACTAATTACTATTTTTCATTTTTAACAATGTTTATTATCAGTTGGTGATGTTTGGCTATTTGAATAATTGTTTTTTTTTACTAACTAAAGTATAATAAAATAATTAAAAAAACTATAAGAACTTATAATAATATTAATGATGATATCATTTGAATAACAGTAATATTAATAATGATTATCATACATTTTTCTTATATTATAATTATTTATTACAATTTTATTTTTATTCACCATCCTCAGTAAAATGTGTCCAAAAATAATTTCAACATCAACATGCTTCAAGACTTGTTATTATTTATTTTATTATTATTGTTAGAAATGAAACTTGAGGCCTCATCACTCTTGTCTTGTTATTGTAACTAACGTAAAAGGGCTCATTATTTGCAAAAATATTTATTATAGGAGAACTCTACGCATTCGGATCAAGAACGTCATAGGGTGGACGACCCCCTGAACGGTAAAACCACCGTTCAGCATAGAGTTCCAAAAAACAGGTTTTGTACTCGCCGAAAAACGAAAATTTCGCCCATTTTGGAATGAACGTTCTCGATCCGAAAATGCCTAATAAATGACTAAATGAATATTTCATTTTTGTGTACAACATGAGTAGCACTGCAAGTATTTCAGCTAGCCTTGTTATGTTGTGTAAGCCCCAGATTTGGGGCATTACATGCCTTATTATGTATAAAGCCATTCAGTATAAGGCAGCGTTATGATATCAACAGGGCAATGGTTCATAGAAGCTTGGCATATTATATATGTGAAGTTTTGTTATCTAACTAAAAGTGTAAATCTAGAGAATAGCTAAGAAACTGGCCTATTTGTTTGTGTAAAACATTGTTTGTTACATTTATATGATACAACATGATGGCTAGTTTTATGTCTGCATACATTTTTGTTAGTTTGTTAAACTACTTGTCCGTGTTCTAACATCGTTTGTGTTATTTTTATTAGATCTATCAGTGGATAACGCTGTTTCTAAACTACTTGGTGAAATTATTTTGCATAGTTGTTGTAAATTAATATTTTACACAAACAAGATATATCAAAAGATAAGAATGCTACAGTATATAATATCCCTACCTGCGAGTGAACATTTGACACAATTGAGAGTACCTTTCTATACAAGTAATAAGTTATATGTTATATACAACCAAGTTATTACATAATAATACTCAGTTTATTGCATTCACAGCAGCATCTGTCCTCAGTTAAATCTCCTTGTTCAACCACATCGGTTTGTAGTTAGTGAATTGTTGATATTGTATTTAATTACAGCTAGTTTACAGGATACAGCAGTGGATGGTTTACTACTCAATTATTCATAGCTTGATATTGTATTGTAGTTGTCCCTCCTGGTAATCCTCAACTGTCCATCTCTGGTGAAGAACCTAAAATAGTAGAGGGAAAGGAGTTTACCTTTACCTGCAGTTCATCTGGTGCAAGTCCTCCTTCTGTTTATAGATATGGTGAGTAATATATAATTGTATTGTATCTGTTAGTTATGTAATGTATTATATTGTATTATATATATTTATAGTTATGTATTATATTGTATTATATATATTTATATATTATATTGTATTATATATATTTATAGTTATGTATTATATTGTATTATATATATTTATAGTTATGTATTATATTGTATTATATATATTTATAGTTATGTATTATATTGTATAATATATATTTATAGTTATGTATTATGTTGTATTATATATATTTATAGTTGTGTATTATATTGTATTATATATATTTATAGTTATGTATTATATTGTATTATATATATTTATAGTTATGTATTATGTTGTATTATATATATTTATAGTTGTGTATTATATTGTATTATATATATTTATAGTTATGTATTATATTGTATTATATATATTTATAGTTATGTATTATATTGTATTATATATATTTATAGTTATGTATTATATTGTATTATATATATTTATAGTTATGTATTATATTGTATTATATATATTTATAGTTATGTATTATATTGTATTATATATATTTATAGTTATGTATTATATTGTCTTATATATATTTATAGTTATGTATTATATTATATTATATATATTTATAGTTATGTATTATATTGTATTATATATATTTATAGTTATGTATTATATTGTATTATACATATATTTATAGTTATATATTATATTGTATTATATATATATATATATAGTTATGTATTATATTGTATTATATATATTTATAGTTATGTAGTATATTGTATTGTATATATATTACAGAGATACTCAGGAATGGAGAGGTTATAGCTAACACCAACACATACACACCTGTAGAAGCAGATAGAGATGGGCTCACACTTGTATGTAATGACACTGTACATGGGATACTAAATGTTACATATCCAGAGAGAGTTGGTAAAGTGATGGAGCAGAGACCATACTGTAAGTACATTTTGTTTGCATTTAGTTTTCTATTCAAGTAAATGTATGAAGTGTTTTGGTCAACTAAATGCTAATGTTTTGTATGATTGACCTTTACTGGGAGAGTAATTGGTACCTGGGAGTTGTAGTCTCCCGTTATTGATGCACCCGGTAATGCTTTAGTCCATCATATACCTATTCATTAGAGTTTGCAACTAGCTTAATTATTTATTTGTTTCGACACATTTACAGCAAGTTGTTTAGTGGAAATAAAGTTTCTGGCAATATAAAAAGGTTTCATATGGCTCGTGATAAAATATTGAGAAATAAACTTAATGATTTAGGGCTTTTTAGGTTAATTTTATTGAGCAAATAATATGCTATAAAACTTGCATAAACGTAGTTAGTTCGCCATCTTGACCTAGCTCAATACAAAAAGCTAAGATGCAAACCACACCCACTTTCCGGTTGCCAATTTATATGTTAGAATGACATGCTCAGCTGAGAATTACATGCTGGAAATGGGTGAAACTCGCTGGTTAGTCTTTTGTATCGAGTTACATATCATAGTATTATACATGATTGTTAGTAGTAGTAAGAGCACAGCCTAGTAGTAAGTATTGTTTAATTATTATTGTAGTTTTTTATTATTACCAATAATTTACAAGTTGTTATTATTATTTATTGATAATACTTCATTGCTGATGTAAACATAGACTGCTACTGCTGTTGCTTTTTGTTGTTCTGCAGTTGTTGAATTTTGTTGCAGTTTTCAGGAAATATCATCATTTATTTTCCTACCCACTCCTTTTGCTTTCACCCAGTTACTTTTACACTTGTCAGATAATTTGAATTTCAACTCAAAAAAAGTTATGTTTGCGTATTTAGATGAAATTTATTTTACAAATTAGAACTCATTATACTATTATTATTATTTACTGCTACTGAAAGTTGTTAAAATTCTTATCACCATCAGATATTGCACTATAGCCTGTGTTGAAAGCAGGAAAATCATGAAAGTGATAGTTCCAGTCGCACCATATCTCTATTGAGAAGGGGAAACAATATTCAGTTCAAGAGACAAGTTTGGTATTGAGGTTGAGGTGATAAAACAAAACCCATTAGATTGTTATTTTGGCTTCGTTGGACTTACAATTAGAGATGCTCCATATGCCACCGATTCAATTTCCATCTCAGTTTTACAGATTTTTGCATCAAATTTATCCGATTCAACCAATACAATTTATAAAACAAGCTTGAAGGTAAATTTGTTTCATCATATTAGTTTACTACCAGTTGCAGCAAATATGTCAGACAAATCTGCAGCAATAGTCACAAGTGGGGTGTAACCATTTGTCTGCTTTGTCAGTTTCATACAAAACACCCATTTCATTTCCCAGAGCTTAAAAATAATGCGGCGCTGTATGATACAGGGTAAGCTAATAATAGTATGAGGCCAAGGCAGCAACAACATTGGTTGTAGTTAATCTGCCTGCTATTTATTGTTGATGAAAACATCTGTCAACAACAATGCAAGTAAACCCATTCATTGAACAATTAATGAAACCTGCCGATTCCGATCCAGTGAATCTGAATCGGAGCATCTCTACTTAGAGGTGCTTTGGTTTGTATTAAAGTCAGGTTGTAATGGGGTTGTGAATGCTACTTTCAGATCTGGTTATTGATGGCGCAGAGACTAGAACTACATCCCTGAACCCTGCTGGAGACAATACTTTGTACTGTGAAGTGTCTGGATATCCTGCTAAAGAGATAGCATACAGTTGGTCCTGTACTGGTTGTACATCTACTGATAGATCTCTAGTTATACCTAAAGACTCTCGTACTTCTGGTGATGTAGAGACAATAAGTTGTAATGTTTCTCTAGCATGTAAGTATCCCTTTACTAATAAATATACTATAGATATATTGTGTATATCTGTGCGCTTAGATAACAGATTTGTTGTTGTAAATTCTTCAGTTCTTAAATATTTCTTGTGTTGAGTATAGTTTATCTATTTTTGTTTGTGAGACAAACATCTGTTCCCCCACTTTATATATGCCTACTTCCAATATGGTAAGAGAGTTGGAGAGACTTCTGTATAAATAACTATTGGTGGACGTGGTTGTATGGTCAGGGTTTGGTTTCAATCTGAAGGTGCTTGGGGTTTGTTGTTTTCATGTATTTAAAACAACCACTTTTTTCCATGGTAACTGATATTTGGGGTTTCAAAGATGGTGAAATCGTTATTTACATTACGCAGTTCACAGCATTGTCTGTAGTTTCACTTTAGCAATGGAACTGGAAGTAGCTTAGTCGATCGTTAAACTTATCATTAGAAACCACGGCTTGCTTGACTATTATCCTGATTTGGGAAACTTTGAGCTAGTGATATGACAAAAATGAAGGTTTTAAAAAAGTTCAAGGAATCAGAGAATCTTGAGAAGATATTGATTTATTCACTTGGAAAATTTTTTTAATTGCCTTGCGCATAATACTACGTAGTGGCGTCATGGTTTCTTGTTTCAAGTTTTATTAGGTTTGCCGACATAAATAGATGAAGGCTCGCCCTTGTCATGGTCTGGTTACGCCGTTCGTACGTACTGAGATGGTTTATATGGAGGGCGCATTGTCATTATTATACACTCCGTACCTATCTACCGGTATTGAATCGTTGATTGCGAATTTCATAAGTCTAACTGAAAAAGATAGTCTTTCGTTAGCATCAATAGTATTTTAGCATCGTAACGTCATAACAACAAGACATCCGTTATCTTCACTGCTGGCGCCCCCTATAACACTACCCAGACCCCAGTAGTTGAAGTGTAGAGCTCAATGAAACACGTTCCAGAACAGTTGGTTACTGTGTCTTCTAGTCAATTGAGGGGGAGGAGGTAAAGTGAGATGGGAGCTGAGTGAGGTGGTGAGGGCTGGGGTATAGCAGGGTGAGAGGGAAGTGCGGTGTCTGTTGGGTAGGGTATGGGTAAGAGAAGTAGAGAAAGGGGTGGATGGAGGTAGAGTATTGTGGGGGTAGAGCAAGGGGTGGAGATGGAGTGGGGCCAGGTTAGAGAGAGAATGGGGTAGAGTGAGAGGTGAAGGTTAGAGTTGGGTGGGGTTAAAGCTAGTCAAGGGGAGGAGCTAGACAGGTTGGACCAGGTCAAGTTTGAAGGTGCCCTTGAATCCAATGGGTATTATTAGTAGTATTTGATGTAATATATGATATCGTGTTGTATCATATAGTTTTGTATAGTTGGTTTTGTACATAATATAATGTTGTTTTATTGTTTGTTATACAAGTGTGACACTACAGATATTATCTATTGATGAGTTATGATAGTTTTAAGTCTATGGTAGTTTGTAGATGTCAATGTGATGTATCATTTGTATTTTACTTTCTCTTCAATCTCTTTACTCTTTTATATATAGCTACTAGCTGGCTCACCCATTGTAAACAACAAGTGGATGTAGCCAGACACACAAATAGCATACTTTGATTGTAAAGCCTGGTTTCCATACATGTCCCAAGCGCTCGCACGCTGTCGGAGAAGCTTTTGCACGATCTGCGATTTGTGGAAACCGTGATTACGCGATGTGCCACGATTCCCTACGAGGTTGCTGCGACGTCCCACGAAAGTTGTTTGCAAAGTACTTTTCTGCGACTCACCCACGATCGGGAACAACTGGCGATCGCCCAAGATCTATGGAGACCGTAAACATGCGACCAGAGATAGATTCTGAAGATTAGGCAACATCATTTTGTGTCTTTTTCCTAAAAGATCAGGGTAAAGGTCAGGAAAGTTGACCACGGCCGAAGCAATTATGTAGCAGTAATATTATTATAAAAATAATAATTATTTTTTGTCATTGAAAAAAATTGACTTATCAATAATAATATTTTTTTTTACTTCATTCATATAAAACCTATAGCTTCTAATAATAACAAGCGCAACAATAGCAGTAGTTTGTTCGTTGATATTAATAATAAATAACGATTGAATAATTGTAATAAATATAATAATATATAATAATAATAATAATAATAATAATAATAATAATAATAATAATAATAATAATAATAATAATAATAATAATAATAATAATAATAATAATAGCTACTAGTGGGTGATAAATAAAAAATAATTTTGGAAATTTTCCCTGGTGAAATTGTTATGATTAATTAAATAATAATAATGCTATTGAGTTGATCATTATTATTATGAATAATAATAATTATAATAATAATAATTTAATAACAGCCTTTTATAATAATAATTATTATTTATTATTTACTACTTAAACTGCAGTAGCAATAAACTTGTGTTATTATTATCGTTACCTCTTATCATAATAATTATTAACATAAAAGCTCTTTGCATGATAAAAATAGCTAATTTTCACATATTAATAAAATTAATTAATAGGATGATAATGATAATTAAATCTACCATGTATTCACAAAAGAGTCGCAGCCGGGCGCCATCAAATGCATAAGTATGGAAACCAGGGGATCGCAACTCCTCGCCAGAGCTCGCAAGTGCACAACTCACGATGCTGCGATTATTTGGGATATGTAAGGAAACTAAGGTTAAGCAAAATTGCTAGCACGATCGATTGCTAGATGTACAGGAAGCATAATAGTCGTGTCATTTTGAGAAATCCCGATGGCCGGTGAAACTAAAATAGTAATATTTATTTATCTTCGATCTTTTCTCCTGGGAAAATCTACCAATACCCCGTGATGGCCAAAAGCAGTTACAATTAGACCAGTAAAACAATATAAAACCCACAAAAGTCTCCCGTTTGGAAATAAATGGTTATACCAGACTCTGACCTTACAACTAAGCATTCCGTTGCCTGTTTTGTACAACTGGTTGACTTTGTCTGAGTTATTGGAAATAGTCATACATGTTTTAGGTCTACAAAACTACAAGCTTCTTTCTACTCTGTATTATATATAGATTGTGTACTTTAGCTCTACGTGCGGTCACAATCACATGGACTGTTACATGGAGTGAAAGTGTTCCTACAGCAACCACCACTATAGCAACCACAACTGTTGAAGTGGCTACAACTGATGATGCCGTAAGTGATGATGCTGTAACTGATGGTGCTGCCGTAGCTGGTGGTGGGATTGCTGGAATATGTATTGGAGTTGTAGCTGTGATAGCTGTGTTGTAGTTGTTGTACTGTTGTACAAGTATTGTATAGTCATTTGATGACTCATAACTAACGTGTACAATCTCATTCAAACCTTCATTTTGTTATTTTATTTTACTTTTGTTTTATTTTTGTTCTTTCCTCATTTTACTTTTATCTATCCGACATAAGTATGCAGGCAGCCGTGAAACGGCTCAAAATCTTGTTTGTTACTTCGTTAAAATTCATCTCAAAATAAAATTGTTGCTCGCAAATCGGTTTTATATTTGTGACTTGTTAGTTAATGTGGCGGCATCAAACCTGCTCTAGCAGGTTTTGTGCATTTGCATTATTATTATCTCATTATTATTGTTTTTAATACTACCATTATCATACGATTGTTTTTATTATTTAATTGTCATTTTATTCTTATGATTTTCCCAGCACCAGCTTTAGCTCGCTTCACCTCCAGATTTGCTGATCAAAAGTTTATAATTTAGTGGATTAAATAGGATTAGTGTCTGTTTTATTAATGCAACTCATTGAAAGATTTGAAAGTTGTGATGTCACAGTTATTTCACTTTACCAGCCCTCTTCAAACCATTTTTGTTAGTTACCCGCTACTGATTGTTAACTTGAACTACTAACTATCTACTAGCTGCTGCTATTTACTCTGTCAGCAATCATTAGACTGTAGGAGTTCTATATATGAGAGTGGGTGGCATTAGTAGATGTCCACATGATAGCAGTGGTAACTTTTAGTGAGTTTTGGGGATTTTAAAGCTTGTAGTAAGGAGAAAAATTGTTGAATAATTGTGCTTTGGTTGATGGTAATCAATTGTTGGACCAAAGTCTAAACTGCAGTGAAATTCCTTGTCATATTGCAGTTGATTAGTCTGTCAACTATGCATAATAATAATTTGTCAATGGAGACATCTCCCTCCACCAACACTACTTCTCAGCACCCTATATTATTGTTTTTATCAGTTTCCACAAACCATTTAGTGAAGTTTTGTATGTAGGATCTGTAACCAGCTCAGTGATCAGCTGCTTTGTTGGAAAGTTGCCAAGGTCACCTGTACTCTTATATTGATCTCAGCGTCTTGCCTTCCATTCACTGGGGTCCCAGGCAGGTTTTTGTGTGGAGCTATTATTGAAGAAACCAGAAGCCTGCTTTCCACCAACACTACTATTTAAAACGAAAGTGACTTTATTTTAACAACTACTAAAGAAACAATTTGTTATTTTCAGCGGCTGATAAGTTTGGGGTATATTATAATACTGACGATGCCCCATCAATATAAATTGTAAAACTACAACGGCACTGTGAAAGTAAACCACAGTAATCGTCTAGGGCACGCTTTCACCTTAGCAAGCTCAATTAAACACAAAATACAGAACTATGGTTCTATTCATGAACATGATACTTAATTATTTTTTTTCAACTGAATAAACCAAATTTTTCTTCAAAAAGTAATTTCCGAAAGTTTTATTGGTTCTTTGAGCTTTCTCAACGACATCATTTTTGTCATATTATTTGCTCAAGTTTCCTCACAGCAGAATATTAGTCAAGCAAGTCGTGGTTTATAATGATAAGTTTAACGACCGACTAGGCTACTTTCGGTTGCATTGCTAAAGTGAAACTACTCTGCCAGGACCCCATTAATAATAGGAAAACTTTTATAAGTCTTGCTTTTCTATAGTTAGGCAAAACAGATGAGTGCTTCTGTAAACCTACATATCTGTGTGCCTCTGTTGTCTTCACCAGAGAAGAAACCTTAGTGTGCAAGTTCTTAGTAGTGTGCGGGCTGATTGGCACGCACTGACTGGTTGGTTTGGCTGGTTTGGAAACCTGTGTTGATAGGTTTTCTTAAGAAATGCACCAATTGTGTCACGTTAGTTTTATAGATGGCCCTAGTAGTAAAAAGACTGGAAGTCTGATTTCTACGACACTACAATACCGTTTATATGGGATATGGTGGGAGTTATCTTCCTACTGGATAATCAATCATTTTGCATCGTTCATGAGGAGTGGATAGATATGGGGGGGATATGGGGTGTATCATACTGAAAATGTGCCGTTCATGTAAATCAACTCACTACATCGCCACTGTTGAACCTGGACGCGCCCTCAATAATTTACATTGGCAAACTCAATCAAACTTGAAATACACACTATGTACATCTCGCCGAACTGGCCGAACGACCAAACACAAATTATAACAGTAATCATGGTGACGTTTACTTTAAAGAAACTCATTTAGGTCGTAAATGAAATGGAGGTGACAACTCCATATATAACAATTATTATAATTTACAATATTGCCTTTTTCAGTATCAAACAGTTAGCAAAGCGCTTGCAGCAGTATTATATCATGAACTATATTTGGCAACAGATAATATAATGATACATATCGTTATGGATTCATGACATTTATGTGACAAGATAATTTCACCACATTATTAACAAAAATAGTTATTATTTTGATAATAATGTGACGGACGGCGCTGACAGTTACCCCCCCATGTACTTTCTATTTACATTCTATTACTTTCACGACCATATATTATTCCAGTTACACTCATTAGACAGTTCTATGCATGCGCTCTAGCTACATTAGTTCTATGTATACTTGTTCTACTTTTACCCTTGCATTCAATATTATATGTTTGCCATGTGGATTCAGCCAAGCAATCACTTTAGTACAGCCTCTTACATTTTATTGGCACACACTAGCCAATCCATTGTGCTAGGTGTGGCCACCTTTTGTCTACTCATTTATCAGTCTAATCAGTTATGTAATTGCATGCATAAATACGGATGTTTATGTCAAATAAATCAGAGTCAGCTTGCACACTCTCAGAAGTTTCTTTGTTCTAACAAATAACTTCACTGCGCACCATTACTCGAGTAGTAATATATAGGCAGATCAGTCTGGACCTCTGCTGGCCGAACTTAGCTTTGACTAACTTCGCCTTCAATGTTCGACCTCTGCACAGCACTGAAACAAGTCAACCGAACCTGTGCTGGCCGAACTTAGCTTGCCTAATTCGCCTTCAATGTTCGACCTCTGCACTGCACTGAAACAAGTCAACCGAACCTCTGCTGGCCGAACCTAGTTTGACTAGTTCGCCCTTCAAAGTTCGACCTTGCTTCACACACTGATAATAGCTAACGCAATCGGCAGCTCACTAGTAACTGGGATGGTTAATCACCACTCCTCAGTCTACTAAGTCGACCTGTGGGAGGATTGTATTGCTAAGAGCATTAGACACAGTTGCCATCACAGTTCGGGAGGTTGTGCAGGTAGGCCGAGCTACCAACTCACACCCCCACAGTGAAATCCTGCACAATAAGATCAGTAACATTATGAATAAATTATTGATCTTCATTTACGACAATATGACAGCAACTTTGTGCGGTTTAATAATTAAAAAACACTTACTGATTATAATTGTGTTAATGGGGTTCTGTCTATTTTATTTGCCACCCAAATGAACTGCTTTGAAATAAAATTCACCAAGTAATCATAAGATAACGACAATCTTTATTTGTAATACAAAAACAAGACATTCCATTTTTCAATACCCCCATTTTCCAATACGCCCATTTTCCAACTGTGTGTTTTTGGAAACGTTGTTCTCGTTTTATTATTAGTGATGTTAACCACATTCGTTATTGTTTTAATGGTGATCAATGCTCGCCAATAGTAATAAATAGATGGTAAAATAAGTGATACTACGTAATTTTAGTATTATTTACTGCTATAAACTGTCATTTTGAAAACAATGGCTGTTTTTCTAGAGTTATGATTAAATTAAATGCTACTGTTGACCACAGGCGGCTCCAATCTACTGGCCTGGCTGTGGGGGAAGATAGTTAAAGAGAGTATATGAGAAGAATGAGTGAGAAGGTAAGACACTCCAAAATCTGAGAAAATGGGGTGTTTGTGTTACGCATAAATCAGTATTTACATTTTCTTAAATGTTTCTGTGCGTTGATTTAGACTGCTGAATGGTTTGTTTCACTTTGTAGACTGCACAAAAAGCTGTAGATGTGTTACCTGTAACTCAAACTCGCTGGTCAAGACAATGTTAAAATTATTAATACACGTCCTTCCATGAGGCACAAAATGATTCTCCAAAATAAACAATAATGGAGCTGTTAAAAACGGAAATCACAATCTGATTGACCTATTTTCAGTATTTTAGTCTTTTTTTAAATGTTAGCCGAAATTATTCGGGGGTGTGATATTGAGCCCGTATGAACCGCTCGTTTCTCTCTACAGCGAGCACATCTACTGACATTTATTCAGCTGGTAGTGTGCCCCAAGGAGGGACGTTCTTATAAACTTTTTTCAGGTTTTTGAAAATAATTTGGTTTTTCATATCACTAGTAGGTGAGCAAATAAACTGTCATGTTGTTGCTGGTAGCATTTATTTTGTCAGCGAGACCTTCTATTTCAACTTTCTACTATTTTATAATGCTCAAGTCCGGTCACAACTGAGTAGAAAAGTCAGCTAAGAGGGGTGGTTTTTTTTACCTTTTTTTCTTTTGGAGTGTCTTACCTTCTCTCTTTCATCTCTATTCACTCAAATCCACCCAGCCACTGCCAGGCCAGTAGATTGGAGCCGCTTTTGCTGTTAACTATAAGTAACAACAATGCCATTGCTGTTACCTTTTACTTATTAACTAATATTAATGATATTATTATTCATATTTTTTATACTATTTTGGAATAATAAGGAACTGCTACGGTAGCTGTTGTGAGTGGTAATGAATATTAATTATTATGGTTTTAATTTTAAGGCAGTGGTACGAATTTGGTGACTCAAAATTTTTGTCTCGAGCGTAGGGTTTTTTCTTCGGTCGCTAGTGTCAGAGTTACTTTCACCTAGAGAAGATAATACCATTGTTCCGTCGTTCGGCCTGTTCGGTTGGTTCGGCGAGATGTTAGACGGTTTCATTTTCAAAGTGTATGAACAGATTTGAAATAGTCCATCGGTTTGCAAAGCGTCTTTTGCATTTAAAATAATTGGGTAATTGTAGAAAAATACCCCAAAAAACTATGTTTAAAAACGGACTTGTTGGTTATAATAAACTAATCGTTGGCCTCAGCAGTTGAGGGATTCATGCTGTAAAACTGTATTTCCTGTCTCACAATCGTAAATTCTGCAAACCATATAATTGTTTGTCTTACAAATAATTCAGACGGCTTAGAAATGATTCAGATGATTTGGAAAGTTACAAACCGTATGGACGCTTTAGAAAAAGTATGAGCGATTTACAAACCGTATGAACTATTTTAAAATAGTCTGAACTGTTTTAAAATGGTCTGAACCATTTGGAACTAGTTGGAAAAGTTGGCAAAGCACATGGCTTTCGAACCAAAAATGATCGCCATTTTATTTATAGCGTCTATACAACTTTATCAACATGGACATTGATAAAAAGACATAAAGCAAGTCAATTAACTGTATAAAAATGTTGTTGAATAAAATCTCTGAAATTATTTTTTACATTTGTACGTAGGTTGTGTTTATTATTTAAAATAATTTAAAGCAAGTAATATTTAATAAATAAAACCCATTTATTTATTCAAAAAAAATTCAACTGTTCACTGTTTAGGAGAAACATTATCCATCATAAATGGACTGTAGATCTATGATCAATAGAGCGAACCAGCAAATCGGCTCGAATTTTCAAAGCTGACGAACGATTTCACAAAGTGTTCGGAAGTTTATGCGAAAGTTCAGACTATTTCAAATTTGTTCAAACGGTTTGGAAAGCGTTCAGACAGTTTAAAACACAAAAGACAAAACGTTCTGAGTCACCATACTTTGGCTCTACCAGGTAGGATTGGTTACCAAAATATTCTAAATTTATGTTGGTTATACAACTGTTAGTTTTGTTTACACTAACAGTTGATATGTTCAAAATTGTTAGTTTTAAATTCCCTGTAGCTTTTATGAAATTGTCCTGTTCAACTTATTGTAGAGATGACAACTCTCAATATTCCTATTCATTTAAATTTGTAACAACTTAATAAAAGTTGTCTCCTCTTTCTTTTATAGCCTAATTGAGTAAATAACTCCAAATTGCCCAGTCATGTGTATTAACCTGACACGCTATCACATCAATTCAGTTGAGTCTAGAGCTAGCAACTGGTCAGTCTACTAATTACTTAATAGAAACACAGATTAAGAATCAACTCTAAAATTCAATAGTAAATGGAATCGATCAACATGTAATCAACTTGAAAAGACACTCACTGCCGAACCTACCCCAACATTCGTGGGAGGGTGAATGGAGAGTGAATGAATTGAAAGCGAGCGGTGATATTCCGTTCGACTACAAATACATGGAACTAACTCTAAGCTGTTATTGTAGATCAACATATACACCACTGATAGCTAACCGTGGAGACCAAACCTACTAACAGCCTAGACCACTCTATGACATTTATCCACTCCGACACAGGACCGTGGAGAGTACTACTTACAGTGATATAGCTAGGATTCGAGGAGTCGATCATACAACTAAGTAAGTTACGACAAACAATAAACCTTGGATTCTTTACATATAACAGTTACAGTCACTCGGGAGCATAAGAAGTATTAGTACCAAGAAGTATAGTAGAAGTATTGGTTGATCAAGTGCACTGCTACATCTATGTTGGTGCTAACGGACATGTAGTAATCTATACTATAGTAGTGTTGTATGTTGAGGAGTTGTTCATATTCGACTGCTAGTAGACTGAGTTCCCTCCAAGGCACTCACTATATCACTACAACAAGCTCCTACATAAGTTCTACTTATCCAAACAGAACTATAGTATATACTCATAAAATAACAACACAAAATACCAGCACAACAACATCTAGATCTGCATACAAGCTCACAGCCATTCACTGTTTTATACCTTTTCATGTCAATTGCCTCGACAACTCTGTTTGATACTGAATACTGGGTATCGGGATCTTCAGCTACGGAAGTTTTCATTGGATATTTCATATTGAGCAGCGCAGTATTGGTATTGCATAATTTGTAAATAAAGGCTCTTCAAGTCATTGCTTGTGATTGGCTAACAAACAGAAGAAAGATTCATTATTGAGACAAATGGAGTAGTTCTTTGTATAATACTTTGTTAGTTGATGTAAACTGTCGGAGTAAGACTTTCTCTTATACACAGGATCTGCTCCTATTATACTACTAACACAGGATGTGTTGAAGTATACAGAAGAACTAAAAGCTTTCAGAAAGTTCCTTGAACTCCACCCAAGCAAGCGGAGAGTTTGATCAACCAAGATGTTATGTACTAGTATAGCTACTAGTTGTTAGCTACTAGCTAGTACAGGATTAGCAGTTACAACATCTCAACTTATGGGTTTCATTTGATACCTCAATCACAGCTGGTTCCAATCTACTGGGTTGTCTGTGGGGGGGGGGGGGATAGTCAGAGAGAGTATAAGTGACAAATGGGTGAAAAGGTGAGACACTCCAAACTCCGAGAAAATGAAGTGGTTAGTGTTATCTTGAATCCAGCATTTGGTTTCTCCCAAATGTTTCTGCGCAATAGTAACGACTGTTCAATAATTGTTTTGTTATTAAGGTAATTGGTTCTTTCGTTCACCACCTTTTCGCCGAAATCCCGATTTGTCGAACACATTTTGGTCGAAATACCTAGACTATTTGTCGCACCAGAATTTTTTTATCGAAACGCTACGTGATTTACCTGACTTCTCCAAAGTGTCTAAAAAACCATGTAATTCAGTTTATGACACGGCAGTGATATGTATTAGCAACAATAATCAGGTAATATTTAAATTATTAGGAGTAATATATAAGTAATAATAATCATAAATTTGGTTTTACCAATGTTAAAATACACAGTAAATGATAATTATAATAATAATTAATAATAGCAATAGTCATCGCTACTCCGATAAGTCTGTCTATTATGATCTGACAATAATGATTGATAATGAAATGATAGCGGTTATTATTTTGGCTATTTATTATAGCAATCACAACTAATGATAGTAGTAATATATGAGCAGATCTCCCTACCAAGTGTTTTTTTGTGGATTAGACCTTGGAGGTTATGCAATGGGTTACGACGTTGGATGAATTCGCCGAGTTTATATTGTATTTTACTTGAGGGGTACTTGAGTGGCATTTGAGTGGCATTTAAGTGGCATTTGAGTTTTGATTAGTTTTTTACTTAATTTGAACTTATATGGCATATAGATTTTGAATGTATGGCATTCAAGTTTTGATAACTTTTTACATAACTCGAACTCATATGGTATCTTGAGAGAGAGGGGAGAGGAGAGAGGAGAGATGAGAGAGGAGAGAGATTTTTTAGTTTTCTATACATTCATGTATATATGGTTAGTTATGTACATATTTATGGCTATATTTATATCTACATAGAGAGAGGAGGTATATCTACATTGAACAAATATATTGATCAAAAAATGAAAATTATATGATTATATACCTGATTACATCAGGGGCGTGCAGAAAGGTGTCGCACATGGGCACATGCCCAAGTAAAAAATCCTAATCTGGCATGTGCCCAAGTAAAAAGTGCCCTAGTTCGACCGAAGCATGCGATAGTAGAAAAAAAATTGCACTGTGAGAATGGTTGCCATGGGGGCTGCC
Source organism: Cryptosula pallasiana (assembly GCA_945261195.1). NCBI lineage: Eukaryota > Metazoa > Bryozoa > Gymnolaemata > Cheilostomatida > Cryptosulidae > Cryptosula > Cryptosula pallasiana. Next base: position 11,062,746 of record OX183131.1, on the reverse strand, counting down.
ATCTTGGAATATGAATGTCAAGGTCTATTGTTACAATCAAACACTCTGTCTAGGTGGTATAGTTCCGGTAGGTCGACCCCATATTATTACTGTTGTGATACCTGACAATAACACTGACAATAACTGGTCCTTATTGTAGCTAGAGATTATGTCCAGGCTATCCTTATTCAGTGTGGACATGTTGTTGTTGACTTATTTTAAAATGTGGGGAGAGACATATCTATCATCTATATATATATTACTATTGTCCCTGTGTGAATTGAAAGCAATAATCAAAGAAGGAGCCAGGAAAGCTTCAAGTTCAAGAAGCAGTACACTTACTACTGCTAATAATTCTAACTAGACTAGACTACTTAGACTACTAAAACAAATAATAATAATAATTATTATTATTATTATAATTAATTATCTTTAATAATATATAACAATAATAATACTACTACTTAGTTCTTAAAAATTTATTATTTATTATCCTATTAATGTTGTTCATTTTGTTTCATATAATTATTTTCTTGAGAAGCATTATTTATTATTGTTATAAGTTATAACAACAGGACGATTTGATTATTATAATAATTATTAATAATAATTAATAATAATAATAATAATAACAAACAATGACAACATAAACGAGACTAAATAATGCCATAAATAAATAAATTAAATAATAAGTAACAGGTAGTATTAGCTGTTACGTTTGTTGTCAATGTTATAGGTGGTTAGAAGAGATAAAACCAACTTAGTCTAACAGTTATTTAACTAATACAATGATATACAACAACATGTGCTACTACTACCTACATCATCATTGAATAATTGTTGTAATTCTCAGCTTCAACACCATTAATTAATAATTAACTAAAAACCACAATCACAAAAGACAAAGTGCTTAATATCCTAGCTTAAATACATGTAATAGTAACTTATTATACATAAAAAATTTATTTATTTTAGTTTTACTCGGGCACATTTTTGCCATACTTGGGCACACTTTACTTGGGCACATCATTGCCCAACTTGGGCACAAAAATTTTTCGCGCTGCGCGCGAAAATTCTTATTTGTGCCCGAGTACAATTTTTCATTCAACACGCCCCTGGATTACATAATAAGTAGGGAGTAACTGTATACATAATTATAACTCATAGGGTATCTAGATTTTGAATGTAAGACATTTAAGGTTTGATAATTTTCTGTAATTCCGACTCATATGATATCTTGAGAGAAAGGAGATATATCTACATTGAATAAATACAGTGATTAAAAATGAAAGAATATGTGAATATATACATTTATTATGTAATAAGTAGGGAAAATCTCATATAATATAGCTAGAGTCAGTAAATACTAAGTAATAACAATTAATACATAGTCTTTTTTTCATTTCATTCAATTTTCATAAATTTTTTTGCAAAAAGAAATCATTCTCTAAATGGTTAAATTTCATCTAATTGTACAAATTTACAAAAAAAGGAGAATGTGATAAAATAGATATCATAATAGAGTGTAATAAGTTGAATATATAGAGTTAAAGTCTATAAAAACTTTTTAATTTGTAAAGTATTTGATGACTTTACAAGAAATATCATCACATTCAGGTTCAATGATGATGAGAAGATTTTCTTCAAGCTTAAGTTTACTATTTTCCGATATAGACAGAGAAAGTTTTGAAAAACCCTCCAAATCATTATAAATAAAAACTCTATAAATCGATGGTGTTGAATTTGTAATTGATACTGAATTGTTTTCGCATATGATGTATCTATCACACACACAATCAGAATTGTATATAGTAGAGTTTGTAGGGCTTGGTTGTTCCAAAATTAAATCGACTAAACCCAGAGCTTGTGGAAGAGATGGAATTGACGGTGATAAAGCCGGAACTACTGGCTTGTTTGTAGTGGTTGTCGTCGGGGTTGTTGTCGTCGTTGTCTGTGGAGTTGTGGTGATTGTTGTCGTTGTATGTGGAGTTGTAGTTGTTGTTGTTGGAGTTGTTCTTCGAGTCGTAGTTAGTAATCCTTCATCGTATAAACGAATGTAATTTAAAGCTTCATCGGTTTTGCAAACAAAGTAGTGTTGAGGCCACATATCACGAGTGTCACAGCTTCTACGTAGGTGAGTAGGTTCCATGAAACATGTGAGTCTACGCAAACGATATTTTAAGTTTTTTCTTAAAATACGAGTTGCTGAATCAACCGCTTCCATATTAAGAATTCCCCGAAAACATCCAGACGCTCTATGAGATAAAGTGAATGGTGTAAACTCGGTTACAAGACAATAACCGCTTAGGATTGGGAATAATAGGAGATAGATGCAATATCTCATTTTTTTTTATTCAGAGAGAGAGACTTTTAACCTAGTTTATGCTTTCATCATCTAGAGTTAACTGTCTTGCATTTCGGTGGTCTTTGGTTAATATGCTTCAACTAAAGCTCTATATTTATAACCTTGGGATTGCATTTGTCTTTGCTATCTCCTTGACATGTGATACTGATGATAATCTTGTTTTGAACAGACTTCAAACTTTCAAAACTCGAAAATGACAAATTTACACCTTCAATACCATTGATGTTAGTGATGATAGTAGCTATTTTCGACTCCCTGTTGGTCAAACGATTGCATTCCACACATGCAAAGTTGGTTGTCTCAAACTCTTCTGTTGGCGGACAAATCAAACGCGAGGTGTTGTATTCAAATACACATAATTCATCATTCCAAAATAGTTTTGTATTTTGAGTAAGACCTTCCGTATTATTTTTAACCCCTATTGCGCATTCCTCCTGATTCAGAGTGTACTTTGTTGGTGTATCACAAGACACAGAATCTGTAGAAGTTATTTCCTTGCAGATCCAAGAAGCGCTTGGAGGGATGAAAAAACCACAATATAATAAGTCGGGAGGGTAGAGTCGCACACAGTTTTTTCCATTTTCATCTTTATATCGTATAGTCCTTTTGAAAGGTGAAAAAAACAAGACATCATTTTTATCCATAACTCCGGCTATACATTCATCAATTTCGTTGGTATAGAATACTCCACTAACATTGGGAAATGTTAGTGCCAGTAGCAAGATAAATACGCAGCTCATTTTTTTAAATGTTTTCGCTTTCAGTGTTGAAAGTTGAATACTTTCTTTCTTGATGTTTTTTTCTATTTATATGTAAGAGGCTAGCGGCTTGTTCAGCTCTCTCAACCGATTTTGAAGATGTGAAACAATCTCATCAAAGTGGTTACCAAAATGTAAGTATGGTTCCAATCGAGATTGAGACAAAAGAACATGTGTTCCTGTCCAGCGAAATGAAGTCAAACCTCTTAAAATCGAAATATCTATCAAATCACCCAGTTCAGCATCTTTCAAACACTGCTTTATATCAACCAGTTCGATCGCTCTTTTGAGATCTTCAAAATCTATCAACTTGTCTTGCGGACAGCATACTTTTGGATCAAAGCTCCTAGAACAGTTTAAGCATTCGAGAGGATTTGCTCTTGAAATACAATTACAGCTCAAAAGCATGCTTTGTATTGATTTACGAACTAGATTGAATCCTAACACAAAATAAAATACTTCTTCGGTGATGAGTTGAACAAAAAGAGGATTCGAACGCTCTAAAGGAATGTGTTCAAAATGAGTCCTTATGAACTTAGGAACAAAATCAGCCAATGTACCGATTGACTTGAATCCTTGAGTTTTTCCACTCATGTTTCTGCTGTAGTTCAGAGATAAATGAAGCAACTTTTTTTGTAGCAGTTCTTTTATGAGTCTTCAGATATATTTGTCGAATCAATAGTTATTATCGGGTTGACTGAGTCTTCTTTTTCATCAAGAGTGTAAGCGTATGGATATCCTTCTGCTATCGCAAGTAATTTATCCTTTAGTCGTTGATAAGCCAGTTTGCTCTGACTAGTAGGTAATAGGTAGGGATTTAATCGTGCTCTCAAATTTGTTAACAAAAATGGAGACTTCAAATCATCAGTGGAAAGATCCAAAAAAGCATTAATCCATTCATCATGCACCAAAAAACCCATTTTAGCATTTTTCAAAACTTGTCTTCTATCAATCCAGTCGATAGCATCACCCAATTCTTTTTTGGTAGGTGTAGCGCCTTCAACCATTTCAGCATATCTTTTACAAGTGATACATTTGTCATCAACGTGTGAACAGTAACAGTTTAGTAGCGATAGATTGGTTGCTTGCTTGTAAAAACTTCCTCCTAGTACACAGTATACACATTCCTCCGTAAAATAAATCCTCAACATTTCATCAGAAACCTCAGCCAAAAAAGTCTTAGGACCTATAGCATCGGAAGCTTCTTGGTGAGCAAAGTCTTCAACACGTAGCATATTTGTTGTTATTCCGTTAAATTACAAAACGCGAATGATACGTTTTCAAATTGAAACATCTATTTAATCATTCATTATTTTTTCTTTTTTTTGAGGTTAATTGTTATGCTAGCTCATGTAGATCTTCATAAATGCTTTAATTTCAACCTGACAACCATCGATTGGGCAAGGTTTTACTTCTGATGAGCATTCAGTAAGCGCTTTTTCCTTACACTCACTACAGTAAATGAGATGACCACACGGAAGAGAGATATGATTTGCAATTACTTTTTTTTCATGCGTCTCAGACACACATTGAGCGAGTTTGCTTTGCTTAGTCTGATCTTTATCTTTTTTTAACGAATCAATTGATTTAGCATCATTTTTTAACAGCGAATCTTTATCTTTTTTTAACGAATCAATTGATTTAGCATCATTTTTTAACAGTGTTGACGAATTCTCAACAGTTGTAAAATCATTTTCAAAAATATGTAGGGCTTCAATCATAAAACCTATTCGCTCAAAAGGTTTTCCATTTAACACTAAAACTTGTTCGATATCGCTTTGACTGTATCCTAGTTTTTTGCAAATAAGTTTCATTTCTTCGGTGTCATTGTTGCGAGTTATTTGTTTTAATTTTTCTCGATATTTTTCAATCCGTCGCTTACACCTTTTGCCTTTTTCCGTTCGCATGTAAACATCCTCAACGTACTCTTCACCTTTACTCCCGAGTAAAAAATAACAGTCTGGGAACCATCGACAGTGTTCCTCCCATGGTAGATCACTCTCTTTCCATTCTTTAAGTTCACCTGAGCAAAAGAAGCATTTCACACTATCCCCGAACTTAGTATAGTAGAAACCTGCATTGGAAAGGAGTTTCATGGAGACTTTACCCTTCCATTGTTTGAAACTGTCTTCTCTAGATGTTTCAGTAGCAAAACGTGGTGTATCAGCACGATCAATTGATATACCTAGAGGTAATACTTCTGCAGTTAAATCTCCTCTTCTGATCTTTTGTTCTTCCATCGTATAACTTTTGACAATTGAGATGTTTTTCATTTCATCTGCAAGTAGTTTCCTAGGTCTATACAGACGATTGTGAGTGTTAAATCCTCTAACAAATCGACAAAACGGAAAACTTTTAGCGTGTTCTTTCATCGGATGTTCATCTTCATCCTTCCAGTTTAGTAATACCCCTTGGCAAAAAACACATCGAACAGCGTTGTCTTTTTCAAGGTTATAGAAACCAGCTGCAGCCATGTTTTCACCACAATGTTTACCTACTCGTCTCCAATTTGTAAGAAATGATTTTCTTCGATAACTTTCATCAAGCATTAAAGCCTCTCTTTCATAAAAAGAGAGTTCATTGTAAATGAACTTGAAAAAGTCCGATGGGGAAAGTTGCGCAATAGTTTTTTGTAATTTTAATGACAAAAGACTACAGTGATTATCCGGATAAGTTGCAACGACATATGTTATTGCAGTGGTATCAGGAAAAGTTCGTTGTAAAAACAACGATGAAGTAACGAGTAAACTATCATCTATCCATTCAGCGCAGTCTTTAGTATTTTCAAAACAATTTCGAGTTTTTTGCATTTCTCTTTTTTCATTATAAATAGTGTTTGCTACATATCTGTTGTTTGTTACTCGACACATTATTTATATATAATATAAGTAGTAGCTTCAGTTATTACTCAAGTTGAAGTTTTGTTGGAAAGTTCTTTTCCTTTGATCTAGTTCGTTGTTATTCTAAAAAAAAATGATAATGCTTTATAGCAAAAAAATAAAAAAAGACTAAGGTTTCAATTTTTTTTCATATACTTGAATTGATTACTATTATAATAGAACGTAAATACTTACATCAGAAATGAAGACTTGTCTTTTCTTTTGAATTAAAATGAATGATATTCCTAGTAGTTTGAACTTGAGAGCTGCTTTCTATAAAATTCGGATGAAGAAGGAGTCAATTTTCATTTTGAAGTCCTGAAATAATAAGAATAAACATAATTAAAACTTACATACAACATTTTTTTTGATATCTTAAATAGTGAATAATCTTGTTTTTTATTCAGAAAATGTCTTCACGCTTAAATCGATTACAATTAAAACAAAATATAAATACTTACATCACAAATGAAGACTTGTTTTTCTTTAATGAATTATATACATAGTTGTTTGAACTTCAGCTGTTTCCTATGTAACTCAAATGATGGAGAAGGAGGGTTGTAGTAGATGATGATGTAGTAGATCTTCTTCCTTCAGTTAGTTTGAACTTGAGAGCTGCTTTCTATAAAATTCGGATGAAGAAGGAGTACTTTTTTCATTTTGAAGCCTCTGAAATAATAAGAATAACCATAATTAAAACTTACATACATCATTTTTTGATATCTTAAATAGTGAATAATCTTGTTTTTTGTTCAGAAAATGTCTTCACGCTTAAATTGATTACAATTAAAACGAAATATAAATACTTACATCATAAATGAAGACTTGTTGTTCTTTGAATTAGATGAATTATATACATAGTTGTTTGAACTTCAGCTGTTTCCTATGTAACTCAAATGATGAAGAAGGAGGGATGTAGTAGATGATGATGTAGTAGATCTTCTTCCTTCAGTTACTAACGATGAAGTGAATGCTTTCTGTATGAAAACAGTGCTTCTTATATAGCTTAAGTTGCACTGCTATGAATCAGCATTATTTTCACATGGATGGAAACCGTTGCTTTCGCGGGAATAACAAAATTATTTTCACGCGAATACAAACCAATGCTTTCGCGGGAATAAATAATTTATTTTCACGCGAATACAAACCAATGTTTTCGCGGGAATAGATAATTTATTTTCACGCGAATGGAAAGTGTTGCTTTCGCGGGAATAAAAATTTTATTTTCACGCGAATACAAAGCAATGCTTTCGCGGGAATCAATATTTTATTTTCACACGAATGGAAACCGATGCTTTCGCGGGAATAAATATTTTATTTTCACGCGAATACAAACCAATGCTTTCGCGGGAATAAATAATTTATTTTCACGCGAATAGAAACCGTTGCTTTCGCGGGAATAAAAACTTTATTTTCACGCGAATACAAAGCAATGCTTTCGCGGGAATAAATATTTTATTTTCACGCGAATACCAACCATTGTTTTCGCGGGAATAAATAATTTATTTTCGCACGGATGGAAACCCTTGCTTTCGCGGGAATAGAAATTTTATTTTCCCGCGAATACAAACCAAAGCTTTCGCGGGAATCAAAACTTTATTTTCACGCGAATGGAAACCGTTGCTTTCGCGGGAATCAATACTTTATTTTCACGCGAATGGAAACCGTTGCTTTCGCGGGAATAAATATTTTATTTTCACGCGAATACAAACCAGTGTTTTCGCGGGAATAAATAGTTTATTTTCACGCGAATAGAAACCGTTGCTTTCGCGGGAATAAAAATTTTATTTTCCCGCGAATACAAACCAAAGCTTTCGCGGGAATCAATACTTCATTTTCACGCGAATAGAAACCGTTGCTTTCGCGGGAATAAATATTTTATTTTCACGCGAATACAAACCAATGTTTTCGCGGGAATAAATAGTTTATTTTCACGCGAATGGAAACCGTTGCTTTCGCGGGAATAAATATTTTATTTTCACGCGAATACAAACCAATGCTTTCGCGGGAATAAATAGTTTATTTTCACGCGAATAGAAACCATTGCTTTCGCGGGAGTAAAAAAATAATTTTCACGCGAATAAAAACCAAAGCTTTCGCGGGAATATCGCGTGAAAAAACTGCTGAGTCATAGATATATTATAAAGGTTTCATAGGGTTAATTAGTACAGCTTTAGCTATTTAAGAACCAGTGTTTTCACACAGAAAGCATCCAGTTCTACAATAGCTAGCAAGGAAGCAACATCTACACACCAACTACTACATTTACTTGAAACTCAATAAGGTGAGAATTACTAAATAATTCTTTAACATATACTGATAAAAACTTCAACTAGTTTTGCTATAATACTTCAGAAAATTAATTTTATGTTTTAATATTTTGTTCTTATTAATAAAAGATCAAATAGTTTCACCATACCGCATCAGAAAAATTATTATGGTTTTGATTATGTGTTTATTTTATAAATATCTAGTTAGTTTATTCTTTTCAAAATATTTTTCAAATTCCAGCCATTTGTTACATATTTTTTACTCTCTTTTCAGTTCCAACTTCCGACTGAACGCTCTGAATATGAATGAAGACCGTAATACCTCATTTCTCTCAACATTCGAGCCATACTCTGATGATAAAGAAAATATCCCTCCTGATTCACATCTAATAAGAAGGAAACTGAACACAATTCGACCAAAGCCATGGGATTCGGATAGAAATAAAACGATTGACTATACTTGGACTTTGAAAGCGCCATCTCCTTCTCATCTTTCCTGCTTGTCAAAAAATGCTGCTAGTTTGCTCAATTCTTGCGATACCAATGACAGAGTAATGATTGGAAGGTTTCAACCACTTCACTTAAATCAAACGCCGTCACTTCTCGAGATAGTCTCCATCGAACAACCAGCTGAGGATGTATATAAAAACTTATGCATTATCCGCTACAATATCGAAACATTTGGCAACAGACGACAAGTGAGGTCTATGGTGAGAAATGAGGATTACAACAAATTAGCTCCAACACAACCGGATGTTCCAAAACTGGTGGTTTTTATGGGATTCGATTCAGACAAGCATCCAATCTTTCACCCTATCAACTTCCCATCCAATATTTCCCTTGAGGAAGCTAAACAGCTAAGTAGATTAATAAAAAAAAAAACACCTACTCAGTTGATCAGTATGGTTCGTATCGCAACGCTCTCGCAATTTGCTGTTGGAAGTGTAATCAGTTTTGAATCTCCTCAAATATCAACTCAGTTAACATTACCTAATGGAGATGTGGTGATGAATGCGCTACTGGTAAACTACAGATGTTTGCAATATGATGGTTTGATGATGGGAGTTCTATATATACCTGAAAAACACGCTAGCAACATCAAACAAATTGGAACAGGAGTCATACTTGTAAGAAATCGTGAAGTTAGTAGATTTGGTTATCATCGGCATGATATAATCACATTCACAGCATTACAAGCGATAGAAACGGCTCAAAACCTATCCAACAAACTTGATGATTCCAACCAGATGAAGTACTTTACTACAGATGAGGTTGTTGAGAACAAGGTCTTAGTGCTTTCAATGGGAGTGGGAAACACATCTTCTACATCTTTGAGAGAACCAGCGCCCCCTGGTGAAAACTATATTCAAAAAGAGCATGTCAGACAAGACAACACAGTGAGTATTTTTTATTCAATGTAAACTAACTGATATAAGTAATACTTCCAATTAGATAATATTTATATATAAAGCAATTATTTTTTGTTTTGCTTTAGATAGAAGAGAGAGAATCAAAAACGCTTGATGAAAATTATGCTCAAGAAAAAACAAACTGAATAATATAACTTGGTGAGTTACTTCTCTTTACTATATAATGTTAACTAACCAATGTAAAAAGAACTATAATTCAAATTTATGTAATTATTTTACATTTTTGTTTAATCATCCTATACTAATACATAACTTTTGATTTTAGTTCATTACGGAATCAAAAGTACATAGAACAGAAGTCTTCCTTCCTAGTTATAACATCAGTACAACAATGACAACATTGTAAAGAAAAAGACTATCAATCATTGATTGTCATTACAAGTTGTAGTGCTTTGAATTACTTAGTATTTACTAACTCTAGCTATATTATACAAGAATATTTTGCTACTTATTATGTAATAAATGTATATAATCATATATTGATTCAATGTAGTCTCCTCATTCTTCTCTTCTCTCAAAATATCATATGAGTTCGAGTTATGTAAAAAAATTAATTATCAAAACTTGAATGTCATGCATTCAAAATGTATATGCCATAAGTTCAAATTAAGTAAAAAAATAATCAAAACTCAAATGCCACTCAAGTACCCCTCATTATGTAATCAGGTGTATAAACATATAATTTTCATTTTTGATCAATATATTTGTTCAATGTAGATATATCTCCTCTCTCTATGTAGATATAAATATAGCCATAAATATGTACATAACTAACCATATATACATGAATGTATAGAAAACTAAAAAATCTCTCTCCTCTCTCTCCTCTCTCATCTCCCATCTCTCCTCTCTCCTCTCTCCTCTCCCCTCTCTCTCAAGATAGCATATGAGTTCGAGTTATGTAAAAAAGTTATCAAAACTTGAATGCCATACATTCAAAATCTATATGCCATATAAGTTCAAATTAAGTAAAAAACTAATCAAAACTCAAATGCCACTCAAATGCCACTCAAATGCCACTCAAGTACCCCTCAAGTAAAATACAATATAAACTCGGCGAATTCATCCAACGTCGTAACCCATTGCCTAAACTCCAAGGTCAGATCCACAAAAAAACACTTGGTAGGGAGATCTGCTCATATATTACTACTAATGATTAATATAATAATTAATAATGAGAAAAATATATATTTATTTTGAATAATAATATAAAATTATTCAATATATCATATTGGAGTCGTCTCCATGTGTCTAAATAGTAGTCCATGGGTATGCAACTCCAACAAATTTGAATTAAAAACTTTTGTACAGCAGTTTCGTCTATGCTAGGGAATGTTATCGAACAAACAGACAGTATATCAATCTCTCTACCCGCATAATTATTATTATGATGCTATTTTATTTCTGATGACTAAAATGTAATTCATGCGGATAACTTGAGGACTTTAACTACTCCAGCCATCAAGTATATATACACTGAACAAATTGCATATTTCATCAAAGCGTACTAGTATCTGATGGTACATGATTGGGAAGAGGAGAGGAATGAAAAAGGTATGCTAGTATAGTATTAGATGTGACTTTTGGTCTATAAGGTATGCTAGTATAGTATTAGATATATGACTTTTGGTCTATTAGGTATGCTAGTATAGTATTAGATGTGACTTTTGGTCTATAAGGTATGTTAGTATAGTATTAGATATATGACTTTTGGTCTATAAGTTATGCTAGTATAGTATTAGATAAGACTTTTGGTCTATAAGGTATGTTAGTATAGTATTAGATATATGACTTTTGGTCTATAAGGTATGCTAGTATAGTATTAGATATGTGACTTTTGGTCTATAAGTTATGCTAGTATAGTATTAGATATATGACTTTTGGTCTATAAGTTATGCTAGTATAGTATTAGATACGACTTTTGGTCTATAAGGTATGCTAGTATAGTATTAGATATGACTTTTGGTCTATAAGGTATGCTAGTATAGTATTAGATATGTGACTTTTGGTCTATAAGGTACGTTAGTATAGTATTAGATATATGACTTTTGGTCTATAAGGTATGCTAGTATAGTATTAGATATATGACTTTTGGTCTATAAGGTATGCTAGTATAGTATTAGATATATGACTTTTGGTCTATAAGGTACGTTAGTATAGTATTAGATATATGACTTTTGGTCTATAAGGTATGCTAGTATAGTATTAGATATGACTTTTGGTCTATAAGGTATGCTAGTATAGTATTAGATATGTGACTTTTGGTCTATAAGGTACGTTAGTATAGTATTAGATATATGACTTTTGGTCTATAAGGTATGCTAGTATAGTATTAGATATATGACTTTTGGTCTATAAGGTATGCTAGTATAGTATTAGATATATGACTTTTGGTCTATAAGGTACGTTAGTATAGTATTAGATATATGACTTTTGGTCTATAAGGTATGCTAGTATAGTATTAGATATATGACTTTTGGTCTATAAGGTATGCTAGTATAGTATTAGATATATGACTTTTGGTCTATAAGGTATGCTAGCATAGTATTAGATATATGACTTTTGGTCTATAAGGTATGCTAGTATAGTATTAGATATATGACTTTTGGTCTATAAGGTATGCTAGTATAGTATTAGATATATGACTTTTGGTCTATAAGGTATGCTAGTATAGTATTAGATGTGACTTTTGGTCTATAAGGTATGCTAGTATAGTATTAGATATATGACTTTTGGTCTATAAGGTATGCTAGTATAGTATTAGATAAATGACTTTTGGTCTATAAGGTATGCTAGTATAGTATAATGAATGTAGACATCTGGAATGATCGTTGACACGGTAGTATATGCTTTGTGTAGTATGAGAGTCTACACTTTTCATACCAGACGTCCCAAAGAATGTGTATAGTTTAGGCTATCATTGCAGGATTGTCAGTGTTGAATCATGGATATATTTATGTTGAATATTAGAGTGAGCATTGACAGGAATGAATGCAGACAACAACTAGAATGAATGTGAACTTTGCTACAAAAAATAATACTTTGGCATTTGTTTTAAAAAATGAATAATATATAATATAATCAATAATTTCGCTTCAAGCTCAGATTTATCTTTTCAAAATTAAGGCAACCGCATGCACACAAATGTATTTTAAATGTATCCCGCTTCATCGGCAGTTTTTTATTTTGTCTAATATCAGTGAGAGGCTGGCTGTTATAATTTATGTCATAAGAGAATTGTTGTCTCGCATTTAAAAATTGACTGAATATAATGTCAATATGTTTTTTGTAATTATAGGTAAAAAGTGTGGCAGGGAGAATCCATTTGACAGCGCTGCTACAGTGGTGGACAATCACCTTCAACCACTTGTCACCAATGGAAGAACTTGATTAGACTGGCGTACAGAGCACGAGAGAAAGGAAAACCCATCCATCCTAAAGAGAAAGACTTTGAGGTAATAGACCTTTGGTTTTATCATAAAGGCACATTAGATTGTACATTATGTACTGCTGCATGTATACAAAAACCTTCAGTGTCACAGTGCTTACAGTTGGTTCGGGGCAAGTGCTGCATAGCTTAGAGATCTCTCCGTCACTGATATTACTACAATTTTGCTATTTGCTAATTGTGTGTTTGATACAGAACACAATCGCTCTATTTTGCCGATGATGAAAAATCCAAAAAAATGCCAGCGAATTTTCTGGAAATGTTTTTATGATACTTTTTCTCCAAATTTATATAAGGATACATATACCCTAGAAAATGTGTACTTATTCAGCTGATACAGCAAGCCGTGCCAGATGGGTTTTTGCAAGCTGATATCCTAGCTAATGGAGAAAGAAGTATATCGCTTGCCACAGTACAACAACTTAAACTCCTTGCTACAGCAAAGACATGGTATGTTGATGCGACCTTCAAAGCAGTGAAAAAACCTTACTAGCAACTGTTGTCCCTGCATTCTTTCATCAGGCATGGCAACTCAAAGAAACAGTTGCCCTTGCTGCTTGTCCTGATGACAAGGGGGAGACGAACAGACTACATGGAGGTGAGTTAATCAGCAAGCCTAAACCCAAAATAACAAAGTTACAGTGTATTTTGTAGAAAATCGTAAAATGGTAGCCATAATTCCGAGAACCACATTTACAAGTTGTTTGAGCATGCAAGATTTTTTCTTATGATTAACTGAAAACAAATTGTTCAGATATGACCAGCATATTACGTGGCATTGCTATTGTGTGGAGTATGTAGATGCTTCACAGAATGAAAATTATGATTGAGCTTGTGCTATGGAAATCTATTTGAGAACACTCGCTTTGGTTCGCAGAATATTCTCTTAGGTTTCATAATATGAGTAGTTCAGTGAACAAAACAATAACTTGTATGTTCTGTAATGTTTGAGAAAACCAGACTTCCAGTCCGTTTGTGACCAAGCAACAGTTGATCTATCATTGATTAATTGACCTTTCAACAATTGGGTCACAAGTTTTATTACCAAAATTATTGCTTTGAAACAATTTATGTATATTTTTGGGTTGAGCTGTAGGTATTTGAGAAGGTAAAGAAGCTGTTACCAAACTGAGCAGTAAAGTATGCCATGGTTGATTGTGTGTTAGGTGAGAGCAAACATTAATTTCTCATCAATTATTCTATCATAAATGATACACTGAATGTTTCATTATTGGTAGGTGAATATAGTGATGAAACAAGTTGTGTTATAATTCAAAAATGAGTGTGTGCAAGATTTGATCAGTAAACTTATTGCCACAACTTCACTGAAGTGCATTATATTATGTAACCGTCTCATATCATACAAAGTTGGCTTGTGCTCAACTCTGACCATGATTTTTGTTTTGCAGCAACATGGACTGATCTAAGAGCTTCTTTTCCTGGAATCAAGGTTACAGGCTGCCACTTTCATTTCTGCCAATCAATTTATAGAAATATGTAGAACTAAGGCTTAGTTAGGCTATATCGAGAGTGAGAGGATATAAATATTACAGCGAAAATGTTATTTGCTTTGGCATTGGTACCTGTTGAATATGCACAGACTTCATATGATTATATATGGTGACGCGTGGAAAGGAGTGGCGAGGAGGTGCTTGCACTGTTTAGCTTAATGCAGTACTTTGATGGGTAACGACATAACATCAGCACGGCATCCCAATGACTGGAACGTGTTCGGAATAGAAATTCGGACTAATAATGACTTAGAGGCTGGCACCGACGATTAAATGGCCTTCTGCCCCATAACAACCCCAACTTATATGTGTTAGTTAACATCTTGTATGGAGAAATGACAAATGCCAACTATCAAATAGCTTTGGTGTCAGACGAGCGGGACATTAGAGAGCAAACATCAGCTGCTAAAAGACGACTTTATGAACTAAACACGCTTTGGAATAAGTTAACACTAAAGGAATTATCAGTTTCTAGATTTCTGAAAAATGCTGTAAAGTTACTCCCATCATTTGATAAATCATTACTCGTTAGTGCATACTGTTTTATACCGTCATGTAATTGTGCTCAAGTCTCTTCTTATCTTTTTCTCTTTTTTCTATACTTTGCGTAGTTACTTCATCCTGTGGTTTCACACATGTACATGCATTTTATTCTTTTTCTTTAAAATTTAACTTAAGACATATATTTTAGTAAACTATTAGTGTTGCAAGTTTTCTTTGCCCATCTACCAATAAATGTTTTATGCTATTGTCTATTTAACTACAAAAGTTATTCTGGCTTATTCGAGCGTTCCTCAGAACTTTAGTATACTAAATACATAATCCACATCATTCTAGATATGGGATGGTTAGTAACATAAAGTCTCAGCTACAATAATTGAGCTATAACCAGTAAGGCAGTAGAGTACCAATGATAGTAAATAAATTGAAGATGGAATGGCCTCCAGGAACTTCTCTGAAAGCCAGGAGTGACCTTGTGTGGTATTACTAGCCAAATGTCAGTTGTGGGCAACGAAGTTGTTTTTCTTTTACCTCGCACTTGTTTCAAAGCTATGATGGATAAGCATTGTTGAATCAATTGCCCATCTATTACATATGCATTTTCTGATTTGGGATTCAGACAAAATCTTTATAAACTGATATTACAACCAAAATATCTCAACAATTTTACTTGCAGCGTAGTTGAATGAAATATAATTCAAACTGTCATCTATTCATTACTATTCATTCAAAGCATAAAAACAAAAGTCCGCTATTGGTGGGTATAAAAACTTGAGGGTCATGTTCGTCCTAATGTACTTAGTTGTATGACCGAATCCTAAAATCCTAACTGCATCAATGTAGGTAACAATGTCTATGGTCCTGTATCGGTCTGGGTGAATGTCATGAAGTTACTTAAGTCGGGTACTTATTCGTTAACTTTTGGTATCTACAATAGCAACTTAGTACTAGCTCCCGACTAGCTCCATATTTATCACTGCTCACTTTTACTTCATTCATTCTCCTTTTCTTTCACCAATGTTAAGGTTAGATAGTGAGCTTCTGTACAAGTTGATTTGATGTTGAATTTTAGTGTTTGTTAATCTGTGATCATCTCTGAACTCAAGTGGATTGACTGGCCTGTTGCTAGATCTCTAGACTAAATTGAACTGATACACATCACCAGCTAAATGGGAGTTATTTACTCGATAATACTTTGCCTGTAAACAGGGTCAACATTTGTTAAACCAATTTGTATGATAGAAAGAAGTAGGTAAGTTTTAATTGCAATTTATTGTAACCTTTTTTGAAAGGAGACAACTCCATTTAAGCGACAGAGAAATAGAAAATAATGATACTGAAGATAATACTATCTATGATTGACTTATTTTAAATAAATTATTTGTTTATTACAGACTCGGTTATCAAGTCATTGAGAGAAGCCAACTCCTAATTTTTTAAACACTACCATCGACTTTCGACAAATAATCCTAAATTTCCGACCGATGATCTCATTATTTGGACAAAAATGTGTTCGACAAATCAGGCTTTCGACCAAACGGTTGTTGACCAAACGACTAGTATTCGCACTTAATACATGGTTTGGAATGCAGTACATGTTCAACTTGTAGCTCAAACTCATTAGTCAAAACAATGCAAAAAGTCTCCTGACCAACCTTCCATAAGGTACAAAATGATTTTCCAGAACGAACATTGATGGAACTGTTGAGAAAGGAAATCACAATCTGATAAGCGGGTTTCCAGTATTTTTATTTCTAAATGTAAACCTAAATTATTTGGGGGTGTGATATTAAATCTCATAAAGTTATATCACTGTTTGTATTAGAGCCTGCTCTCTACCGTGAGTATATCTAATGATATTAATTCAGTTGGTGTTATGCCTCAAGGAGGCACCTTCCTGACCTTTTTCCAAGCTTTTTAAAATAACTGGGTTTTTCATTAGACTGGTAAGTGAACAAATGGACTCTAATGTTTTTGCTGAAGGCATCTGATTCATCAGTGAGACCTTCTGGCAACTTTCTATAATTAATGCTGCAAGACTGGCAAGTAGTCTTATTATTGTAAATAGTACATGCTGTATTTCTATTATGTGTAAGCAGGCACATGAGCGACATCCAACAACGATTGCTACATCAACAACTAACATACTGTTATACAGTTTCTTATTGACTTTTTTGCCCAAGTCCTTCAACCACACGTTAGCCAGGGTGGCTCTCTATGAGGGGGGAAGGGATGAGAGCCAGGGACAGATTGACACGCGGTGGGCGGAGCTTACATTGTAGTTGAGCATTAATCCTATTAGAACTTCATCGTATTACCAACAGAAAACGAATAGTACAGTCTATATCACTAAGGAAGCATAACTACTGTGGTTGTATTTATTATTAGCTTCATATAGCTGATGTCATTCATTCCTTTGTGTTGAATTGAGAGCTGTTGGATGGTGGCACCTACCTTGGCCACAAGTAAACTAGACAACTTTTTCTCAAAGCTTATGAGTGATTTGAGCATTGTTTATTCTTACCCAAAAACTTATCAAGATAAAGCTAAAACTCCACAGTTCAATGAGGGCTCACTCCCACTGATGATAATGGCTTTATAGCATTCTTTCGTGCAACTTCAATTATAATTTTACGGAACTTATAGAACATGCACATGTATGGATTTATGCATACAAAATCAAAGAAAAAGATGCAACAATAGATTAGCAAAATGTGTGAAATAACATATTGTAAACCAAAATTTTGCGGTGAATAAAAATTAAACAGGAATGTTGTACACAACAAGTTATCACACGAACCATATAACGAGTGCAATTGAAAAATAGAAATATATATATGCGCACCGAAACGAATATAAAAAAAAAATGTACATACATATATTTGTAATGCAGGAAATATAAATAACTATAAGTGAAAGAAGTAACAGGGGAAACCACTGAACTGAGCAAGTAGCTAACCAGAAATACAAACATTAACACAGCCACCAGTATGGAGGAAGTAATATTTCTCATCTCTCCAACTCAGTTATCAGTTACGAATGAATCACCAGGCTCATTTCCTGAATGACTAACGACTGTAATTGTTGTCTTGTAGCAAGGAAGTCGCATCTATAGGTACTTTGCATTGCCAGTACTTCTGAGTAAAGCACCACATAATATGGTCTGTTACGATCCAAATATGTTCTGGAACTACTTTACCGGAGAGTCTATTGTTGCATTCTCCTGAAACAACAATAACAGCTGACAGTTGTAAACATAATAATGAAGTTACACAATGCTAAGCCAAAACTGGAGATTTTAGTTATAGTGACAGAATAAAAATGTAACAACAAATAACAAGTGGTCTGAGTAGCATTTCTTGCCAATCAAACAGCAAGCATACAGATTATTGCATAACTGTAATTAAATGCATAAATAATAATAATAATAAAAACGTGTGCTTTCTTGTTTGGCAAGATGATGTTGCTTTGTTGCTTATACTACTCGTCCACAACAATAAAGCATTACCATTATCACATATTCTTCTACAGCATTAATTATTATTTGTGAAAGTAGTAGTATATACAATTATTTATTATTATTATTCAGAGCTACGACCAAATCACCGAGATTCAAATATTTGGTGACTCAAATATTTGAAAAATGATTTGTTTCAAATATTTGATACAACTGGTGATTTGATTTGCCTCTTTTCACACGATTTGACCAAATATTTGCAAAAATACAGCAAATCATCAAAAAAACCAGTGATGATGTTTGCAGCTTTTCTTAATGCTTGTAATTGACCTGAGATTGTAGTATTCAATGGTAGCAAATAAATAAAAGCAGTGAAAAGAAACTACCTAATTGTTAGCACATAGTAATCAAGGATCATGGAAAACTATGCTGCCTTTTCTTTTATGAATTAGTTTTCATCAGCAAAAGTTGAATTATTAGTTGACTACTTTCTTTTCTGACTTGAAAGTGGTGAGCTGAAAGTGTTTATGAATGGCGACCAGGTTATTTACTTATCTGTAGTGAGTGAGTATTGCATTAGTTGATGATGTACTATAATGATAACTGTTTTGATACATATGCAAACTAATGCTCAGTGTTTGCTATTATTTATCAATTATCTAGTATCGCTGGTACTATTAGCAATATAGGCTACCACAACGACAGTCTTTGACAAAGAAAGAACTTCAGAAAGATATAAACTATAGTGGTTGATTGTTTTGTTTACTGGGTGTGCATTATCTATTGCATGGAACTGGCTGGTTAATTTGGCTAGTCTAAGCATTATTTTGGAATTTAAACGATAATATATATCGGTCGGCATACCAATAAATAAGTTCTACTCGAAAGTGTACAAAGGAAAATGCAAGTTTGTGAAAGTAATCAAGTTTTCTTGAGGCCAGCTAACCACACATTGTTACTGTAATCTAAATTTGGGTCAATTTGTTTAGGCAGCCTATTAAAAGCTGAAGGTTTTTTTTTTATTACATTGCCAATAGTATCAGTGATGATTTGAAAAATTTGCTGCAAATCACGCTCCAAATATTTGATTTTATTTGGGAAAACGCATGATTTGACATTTTTACTCACTTGTAAAAATTTGACTTGAACGAAAATTCAAATGATTTGATTTGAGTCACGAAAATCGTGATTTGTCACAGCTCTGTTATTATTATTATATATAATAATATCCATCATTTTAATTGTAAAACTATAAAAAATAATTATTATTATTATTATAATAATTATTTACAATTCTAAAAAATCCTAATAATCATAACAAAAATTATTATTAGTAGTACGTGGTAGCATAATAATATGACAAAAAATTATCAAATAATATCAACAACAAACATTGACAATAAATTATTAAATAATAAAATTTATTAATTGTTGATGTCGTCTGATTATTTTCTGATAGTTTTATTCATTAATTAAAACAATATTATTATTTATTAATAATCATCATATTCATTGCTAGTAGATAGATGATAGAAGTATAAAAAATCACAATTTTTGAGCAACAATAATAATAATTACAACAATAATAATCACAACAACAATAATTTATTATTATTATTATTAATTAATTATAATAATAATTATCAATCAAATTATTATTCCTTATTTATTATTATTTATTACATACATACATTACTAATATAATAATATCTCCCGCTTTTCATTGACTACTTACTGTAAAATCTTAGTTGCAGTGCTGTATTCTCCACTTTCAAGTTGGGAGGGCAGGCGATGGCGATATTCGGGCCGAAGGCCCGACTGCGGGCCGGGGGCCCGCGCCGGGGAGGGTGCGGGAGGGGCGGCGGAGCGCCCTCCCGCGTGTCGAAAATTTTTAAAACCTAGTAGGTCAAAGGACACAATTTCCAGCTATCTAAATTTATGTATACTGATAAGACCCCTGCCCAAAAACATTTTTTTTTATGATAAATTGTAATGCAGCAGATCATGATTAGTAACATTTTCTGGGTTGTAAAAGGAACGATAATGTCATTCTTCCGTCTTTGCACCACGCCTCTGATTATCACCACAGCTGGGAGCTTAAAATGGTGCCCCCAGCTGCCAAGCATAACTATGTCACAGAGAAAAATGGTCGAGTTAACTTAGAAATTGGGATGTGTATTGTAAGTGTAACTATTTTGCTGAAATAGCAACCCAGCAATATATTATGAAATTAAAATAATTGTTTCTGCAAGATTTACATGATGTATTGCAGCACACGATATTTACTTGTCTTATATAATAGAGTACAAAATTAGGTGTGCTGCTACACTATTGTAATTAAACCGACACTCTAGGGCACAGACAGTATGATTTTTGCATTGGTTTATTGGCTTTTCCATTTTAGTATTATTAGAAGCAGGGAAGATATAAAGTATACTAGGAATAGGATAATATTTTGAATTAACCTTTCACAATCACATTTATGGAAAGTTTATTCAAGGTATTTTTATTACCAATTTACTTTTGTACATTTCCTGTTGCTATTTTTTTCTAAAACAGGATAGCTGATTAACCAATGCAAAAATTTACAAAGTCAAAAAATCTTTTCTTTTATGCAACTGCTATTTGAGTAGCCCGGTCAGTGTGGCCTCTCACAAACTCCCTGACAACTTCCTCAACATCGATCTGATTTGTAAGATCTTTGTAGGAATGCAACAGCATGCATGCGTTTAGCCTGGTTTGTGACATGGAGCTTCTCAAATAGGTTTTGATACGTTTCAGTGCTGAAAACCCCCTTTCACTACACGCATTAGTAGCTGGTAAAGTGAGAATGAGTTTTGTCAGGTTTTCCACCTGATTCAAGTATGCTCGGGTAGGAGTAGAGCGCAGCCAACTAGCAAATTCCTTCACTGTGGCCTCTGCCGTGCCAGCAAGCGAAGAGTGTACAAGCTCCAGCTGCGTCTTCAGGTCAGTCATGTTAATGTCATCTCCATACAGCTTTGCAACGTCTTCTTGGATGACGCAAGGCTGATCGGCAATGGCACTTTTGATAAGTGATGTTAAAGATTGATACATATTTGTAAAATCCTGTGAGAATCTGTCAGCTATGGTGGAGATAGTGGAGTCCAGAGATAGAAAGTACTCTCTTTGTGCAGCATCTTTGGGAGTGCTGATTTGAAACGACAGGTGGCACCACATCTAAAACATCATTGGTTATATATATATACAGCTAATATGTTTGAAACCTTCTTTAGCATTCTCCATCCATCCCATACCGTACGTTACTTAATAAATAAACAGCCAGCAGAGACATACAAAAATGCATGCACAAAAGCAGCAGGCAAAGTCATGCAGAGCACTAATTATGTTCTACATAAATAGTAGTTCAACTAAGCAGAGAGAAAGACAGACACTCTTACCGACAGTGTGCCTAGTAGTCGGAGGCTCTAGGTTTAGAGCATCACTACAAGTAGCACCTGAATCGTGCTGAACTCTAGTCTTAAAAGAACAGCACAAGAAAGTTGGGAGCATAATAACGAAAAAATAAATAAGACAGCCATCAATTTACAACAATTAAAATGACAAAAAATAAATTACATGAAAGACAAGCACCAATGGAATTATTATTATCATTGCTGCCTTCTTTGAGAGTTTAAAGTTGGTAGTTAGTCTTAGTAGCAGCAGGTGTTTTTATCGCAGCGTGTTCATGCTCCTTACTATTTCTACACGCATCAGTTTAGCAGCGGAAAATAATAGTTAGTAGGTAGGTAGGTAAGTAGTAGTAGTAAGGAGTAACTCAAAAAAGTATATAATAATTAATAAATATAATAATATAGGCAATCAAATAAATAATGTCAATAATAATAAATTATGATAGTAATGGTAAACAGACAAATATAAATAATGAATAATAAAATAATGATGACATTGACAGTATAACTTAAAAATAGCAAGTATACTACCACAATAATAATTAATAAGAAAAAAAAACAATAGTCAATAGGAAAAAACAATACTAATTATTAATTAACTAGCAAATTATACTAAAAATAAAATAATAATTAGTTAGAAAAAAATAACCATGAATAATAATTATTAATTAACTAATAAATAACAATAAAAAGAAAAATAATTTAATAACAACTATTAACTAGTTAGAAAAAAATAATATTATGAATAATAACTTAAACAGATGATACTACTAGATAAGAAGGAAGCTTGTAAGTTGCTGCTAGCATTTATTGAACAGTAGTGCATACATACTTACCTAACTGGACTGTTATTACTCCTAACAAAAAAGCTTGTCATTTTTTTCTGGCTCATACCTTCTAGCTACC
Organism: Cryptosula pallasiana; assembly: GCA_945261195.1. Taxonomy (NCBI): domain Eukaryota; kingdom Metazoa; phylum Bryozoa; class Gymnolaemata; order Cheilostomatida; family Cryptosulidae; genus Cryptosula; species Cryptosula pallasiana. The sequence continues at coordinate 11,039,811 of OX183131.1, read as the reverse complement.
TAATCGTTGGTTGAAAACAACAGAAGCATTGCCGGAAGTCTAATACGACATTGACATAGAACGCATTGAACAAAATGTGGATCGGGAGGTTAAACATAGCCCCCCATAATACAGACAATACAGAATTATATGTTAAAACTTGCTACGAGAACGAGTCTGTTGGATAGCAACAAGAGTTGGGAAATCCAAACTGTTATAATTGATAAGAATTTAATTGGTTGTTGTCATCCCCTGAAGTTACATAGCCGTTTTTCCGAAAACACAAAAAGTTGGGGCGGCATGGCCGTGCAGCCGGCCCAGAGAATACAGCACTGCTTAGTTGTAGCATTCAGAGTTGAGATTGGGGTCCATTCCGTCATTTCCAGTTGTAAAAGAAATTGTAATAACACTGGCGGGCAATCAGCCGTGATAACATGTGTGAAGTTGCATAGACCATCCACTTCGGCGTCTGTACATCAGGCTGGACGATTGTAACGGACTGGCTATTAGTCTTGAGAACATTCTGTTACAGAATGTTCTGTCGCAAAAACATTCTGTCCCTGGCTCTCCTTCCACCCAACCTCCCAAACCCCTTTGCGACAATAGCCGCGCCCACATTGAGAGCCAGCCCTGGCTAACCACACGTCTGCACTCTGGTGGTAGTTGTTCTCTTTCTTTCCACCTAAAAGCCAAAGAGCGAGCCTGCTTTCCCATATCAACATCTCCAAAGCCCGAGTTTGCTAGCTGTTTAATGAGTGTTTTCACTGTACAGGCGTCCCCTCTTGTCCCTTTGCCATGGCACAAGTCGTTTTTGTTGGGACGCTCTGAAGTCCAGTGATTCATATGACATGATTTGACACATTAGATTTTTACACCATCCCTGTGTCAGCAACTCTGCATCAATCGCTGGTGGGTCAGTTCCGTCAGCTACCTAACCAACCATAGAGTATGTGTAGTAGACAGCACTGCTAGTAGCAACTCTGTATCACTCGCTGGTATGTCAGTTCCGTCAGCTACCTAACCAACCATAGAGTATGTGTAGTAGACAGCACTGCTAGTAGCAACTGTGCATCAATCGCTGGTATGTCAGTTCCGTCAGCTACCTAACCAACCATAGAGTATGTGTAGTAGACAGCACTGCTAGTAGCAACTCTGTATCACTCGCTGGTGGGTCAGTTCCGTCAGCTACCTAACCAACCATAGAGTATGTGTAGTAGACAGCACTGCTAGTAGCAACTGTGCATCACTCGCTGGTATGTCAGTTCCGTCAGCTACCTAACCAACCATAGAGTATGTGTAGTAGACAGCACTGCTAGTAGCAACTGTGCATCAATCGCTGGTATGTCAGTTCCGTCAGCTACCTAACCAACCATAGAGTATGTGTAGTAGACAGCACTGCTAGTAGCAACTGTGCATCAATCGCTGGTATGTCAGTTCCGTCAGCTACCTAACCAACCATAGAGTATGTGTAGTAGACAGCACTGCTAGTAGCAACTCTGCATCACTCGCTGGTATGTCAGTTCCGTCAGCTACCTAACCAACCATATAGTATGTGTAGTAGACAGCACTGCTAGTAGCAACTGTGCATCACTCGCTGGTGGGTCAGTTCCTCAGCTACCTAACCAACCATAGAGTATGTGTAGTAGACAGCACTGCTAGTAAGTTAAGGGTAAAGTTGACCACCCTATGGCTTAATTAGCCCAAATAAAAGTACTCCAGCTCCAGCAGACTTTCCAGTCATTCCTGGAGTTTTAGTTTGCCTATGCCTTAGTTCCTGGTCATACAAGTCCTCCATTTTGTCACAAAACCTTTTATAGACAGCCCCAGCTTCTGGCGATAAGTGATAAACAGCATGTTCATTCTGCAAAATAGAATATCATTACCTGTGTAAATGATAAAATGCAGGTTATGTTATTGTTAATTTACACATTTTAGGATAAGTTTCTTTGCAAAGTTTGAATACAGCTTCTTTGTAATACACTTTCTTCTGTGATGTAATGGAGATCCAGTGTCAGCCTAAAAGATCATCAACATCGACTCGCTGAAAACGGTTTCGTACTAAAGTGGGTTGAATGTACCCTTCCAAGTATCAGAGCACCTCAATCACAAATTGTTATGACAATAAATGTTTTCAAAGTACATAAATCTTATTCTTTATCTACACAAATAGCATTCCGGAACATATTTAAGTACTGGAAAGTTCCAGCAATAGAATACATGAACATTTCTGTCACTTTTTTTGTACAGCTGGTGATGGTTGAAAATCTCTTTTTATACAAACAATTTAATTTTCTTGTTATATCTGCCACCTGTTATCTGAATTGAAACACCATTCAACCATTATTTTTGTTGTTGTTTGTGAGACATGAGACGTCTTTTTGTTAAACTGATAAACTCCATTGTTTCTGTTTGAGATTCAAAAACTGACAATAGTGAGATGAAGAGAAAATTCATCACAAAGGGCATGCTTTAACAATGCATAATTAAAGTATTTCATGAACTCAGCTGGATTTGTAAATAGATGAAAAAAAATTTGGTTCTATGAGGTAGTTCTTTTTTGCATAATTTGAAGGCAGCTGTAAATTATTTTATACAAGAGCACTCTTTTTATGCCAACAAATATTTGATAGGTTACATCATAACTGTCAGTTTGTTTACACGGGGTTGAAGAGTAAACTCACCAGTGCAGTTCAATCTGGTGTGTTCAACTACAAGTGGGTGTGCTGTGGGACACTTGAGCTAGTACACTTAATAAGTAAGTCACTAGGTAATAGCTAGAATGTGAGAGAATTGTTACATCGCTAGACAATAAAGCTTCTTTGTCCACTCATAGATAAACATTTTATTGTACTTCACAACATTTGTAGCAAGAATGAAACCTGTCTCACTGGATAAAAACAATATAATTAGTCTAACAGCTTCTGTTAATTGCAAGTTTGTGAAACTAAGACTATTGTCTTAATTTAACTCGAGTTTAACAGATAAGATTTGTTCCTGCCATAATGTGGCTCTATGACAATCAAGCACTAACTTATTGTTGAGTATATCATCCACTTTGACCATTTCTATTGATAATGCACATTTTTGCATATTTGAGGCTCAATTTATTTTTGATTTTTCTCTAAGAAAAAAAATGTAACAGCCATGTTGTATGGGACACATTTTTGCTAAATACAGACATTTGCTTGTGCAATAAACACAAATTGCTGGGAATTAATATGAAAAGTGCTTTACGGGAAATTAACTCACCAGGGGGGGGGGGTGTGCAGCCACAAATGTCCATAGAACATTCAGTTCTACCATGTCTTTGTCTTCTACGGCAGACGAACAGCGCCACACAAAACTCACCCATAGTTTTCTACATTGTAGCGCAGTCCGTATAGTTACCGTAGACAAATAGTGTCATCAGTTGAAACTTGTATGGCGTAGCTTGTCTACAGCCAACAGTCAAACTGGTCCAAAACACGAGAAGGCAACTCCAACACACTTAGTTCTCTAACAATTTCTTTGTGTAGTAATCAACTTTTGCAGCGAGATTAAAATTGGAAGAATCAATTATTCAACTTCTAAAGAGAAGAATTTTTTATCTATACTTGGAGAAGTATATTTCAATAAAACAAAAAATGTAAATTTTTGTCAAAACTCAAACACAATAATTTTTGCTGTATATAACTATTTTTTCTTGTTCAAAAAATTATTACTCTTGCAAAAATACTATTTATATTATAAATATTCTTTCAAGAAAGCCATACAAACAGCTACTGGACCATTAATGAAAAGGTTTAGAAACAGAAAAATGAACAGCAAAAAATAGTTACCAAATTAAAAACATTCTTTGCGTTCTATCACTTCCAATAAGCCACCACAGTGAACACATTAAATGTAAGGAAAGCAGCCTATCAAAGAAAGTGTCCGATGACCTATATCTGAAGTACAAAGACCTGACTGATACTTGCCATGAGAAAGGTAAATCACTTACATCTGTTTGGGTTAGACTGAAATGTGCCTAACTTTATGAAATTAACAAACGTTTGACAATTACTTACAAATGCATTACCAGGTCAGCAAAAAACAATAAAACGATTCTTTAGCTTGTATTGTTACAAACATGATATCACAACACAATATATTAAATCATGTTGTGGTAAAATAAATTTACTGCTTTTACAAGACTAAAAAAAGCTCTTATTTCCACTGCATGCGATCTCTTGCCCTTCGTCCACTTACGGCTTATCACTATTGATCTGTTTATCCCTGGTGGGCAAACATTCACAGCATACCTGTAACACCTCTTTATTTTATGCAGGAGCTTTGCTAAGTAAAACTTCTATAGAGAAACAAAAACTTATATATGCTCGGATAAATCATCTAACTGCGGTTAATAACAAAGTATACACAGCAGGCCAAACAAACACGACTTTGCAAAATATGTCAAAATTTGATGTGCCAAAAATCAAAGTTGCGCTTTCGACGCATGATTGAACTTCTCATCCCTCACGAAAACAAGAATGTTTACCGGGATTGTGCGCAACTGAGCTAGTAAAATGGCAGGTAAAGAGCCAGCAAAAGAGGTAAGTACATGTATGAGAGTTATATAATATAGCATCTATACTTGCAAGCTGTATCAGGTATTGGTTATCATATGAGAACAGCAAACAGTCCTATGATGACTTTAGTAGCAAGTACAACAAATCCTGGCTGTCTAATGGACTACAAAAGGGGCTCCTTGAGTGTCCAACCATTTGAGCTCGCTAAACACGACCATCTACAGAGAGAGGAGGGACATCTAGTCCGAGAGGAGGACATCTAGTCCGAGAGCTTTTCACTGCTGTGCGCTCGGATTTGGTGGCATTCCATTATCCAACACCACCAGCTGGTGTTGGATAATATAATGCCTACAATCAAAACCCTTGCACAATAAATAATTAGATAATAAATAATTGTACAATATTAAAAACACTAAAACTGACATAAATCAACACCTGGTGCACCAAACAGGTACTCAAACTGTGCGCATGGCGCCTGGTGCTCAAAAAAGGTACTTTTTATTTTTAAACTTGCCAATCTTCTAAAGTCACTTTTACCTAGTCATTCAAATCTACATTGCACAAGCAATTACGTTTTATTACCTAGGGTATGTCATTTAATCTAGTTAACCTTAGATTAATATGTTTATCTACCATTACTACAAGCGATAGGGTTAAACAGTTTTTGGTTAGATACATATAAATGTATCTATACAAACTGTAATGGATGTTATATGTCTCATCTAATTGTACTTTACAATATCGCTGTCAACCTTGAGCATAGTAAAAGTGGCATAGATTAATCTGTAATCATTAGCAAGCTAATCAACAGTTTTACAACAACAGAGGTGTGGGTGAATAAAGGTAAACAGAGAGTCAGAGTGGCATTGCATCATAAGTGAAAGTCACACATCTTAGGGTACATCATACGATTGACAAGTTTGTAAAAAGACAGTAGGTATAGTCTATTGCAAGATTTTCTAACAAAACAGAATTATTAAAGCAAAAACAATAAAAGAGCATTATAAGCTTGTCTATTGCAATCAGACTATACAATATAGCATTGCATCTCACCTTGCCTTAGAACAAACATGTTAATGCAAACATGGAGTTTTCAGTTTATTGCATACAATAAGAAGAGAGAAAACAACTTCTGTTGCTATTAGAAAACAGTAGTTGTTACAATTAAGCAAAACAGGGCCAGCTGAAATCCCCTAAACATATCCTATGCTTTACCCTACCATCAAAGTCCCCTGTCTTCAGTCAAGACCTCCTACCTCTAGAGGAGTTGTCTTTTCTTAGAGTCAGAGAGTGCTGAATAGTCGTATCCAAAATACTAAAAATGATCTTAAACTAGCTCATAATTATTTTTTAATTTGTTTTAAAATTATTATTTTTTACATTCTACGATGTAAAACATTTGTTTTAATCAAAAAACTTAAAATTCAGATTTGAAAGCTATTGTTGTTGTTGATTTAAAATGACGACGCCGGAAATACAAGGCTGATACTTTTTCATCACAAATAAAATGTAAATTACGATCATTTAAATCCATTGATATTGTTTGATTTAAAAAGAAATTTTTCAACTCTGATATTGCTTCATTTTATGAGATACTTAAAACTTTAAAATGCTCTTTTAGCGGGGTTTTGTCTAAATGTAGAGGGTTTCTACGAGATGTAGAAAGTTTTGACTAGAGGTGGGGGGTTTCTACTAGAGGTGGGGGGGTTTCTACTAGAGGTGGGGGGTTTCTACTAGAGGTGGGGGGGTTTCTACTAGAGGTGGGGGGTTTCATCGGTAGGGTATGGCTAGGGGGTTTCGTCTGGCCCAACAAAAGACTCTCAGTAGATGTATATACATTAAATTGCAAACACCAGTCATCATATTTCATTATTCGCTGGTAAACTATATATGAGCTTCAAACAGTAAAATCAACGTCAATGGATAACAGAATTGGTTTTTTATTTAGAGATTATAAAAAATGAAAAGATAACTTCCCCTTCTGAGAGAGCCACTTAGTGAGATGAATATACGGCCTATTTATGAGATAAACCTTCCTGGTAAAACATTTAATAATAGGAACAGCTTTTAGTGCACTAATACCCAAGAAGAGAAAAAGTGGTGATGAGGTTTTGAGACAAATATTTCAAAAAAATTTTCGATTATTTATCAAACTGGTACAAAGATAAATATTTTATTTTTAAACCAAAAACAAATCAAAGTTTTTTAAATATCAAACATGAGTGTAAGTCGCTATCACTACCTAAGGACTCTTGTGAAAGACAGGCACAGTTGCTGTTGAGAACTAAAATATTGATTATGTAATAGAGATACATGTTACATAAGTTACAGCTGGCAGGGGCAGCAAGTAAAGTGATTTAAATAAAATTCGGTTGATAAAATAATATGAAACCAACAGAACAACACAGCAAGAGCAGCACCAGTCTTCATTATTAATATAAATTTATATGAAAAAACTAGCAGTACAATATCACTTAGTGCTCAAAATAAATTATTTAATAAAAGAAAACTTTTAGTTTATTGCTTCGTCTTACAAGAATGATAATATTGAAAAGTTATGAATTCCTCACATTATGCTCTAAATGGTAGACCCTTCACATACAAGAGAGCGAGTGGTAGAATTTTGGTGGGACTGTGGGGGGATGCATCCCCCTACTTCAATGACTCAGGGTGAACCTTACAGTCCCGCACCTCACTGCATTAAAAGGGTAAAACAAGGTGTTATTTAGCTTTACAGCGCATTATAAACATCACCAATCAGCATTATTCTACAAAATACAAGTTGGTTTTAGCCAATCAGGTGCCTTCCTGCTCCGTAATGAGGACCAGCGGTCCCCTACTTACACTGACACACTTCTACCACTGAAGAGAGCTCATACAAAACCCAAACAATTCACCAGCTACCCTACAAGCAAGAATATGTTTCCTGAACGTTATTTAAACGTCGGTTCCGTACCGTAGACATTCAGCAAAAAACATCCTATTAAAATTATGGTGGTGCGCCTCATCTACAGCAACTAGACGAACTACGCCACAGCCCAGGAAAAACTGGGTGTGTTTTGTGTGTCGCTCTTTGTCTGCCACAGTCTTCCCTGTGGGTTTGGCATATTAAATAGGTCATCAAAACAGATGTTACAGTCAACACAGGTAGAAAAATGGCAGCCAGTTATGTATAGGTTTGAGCTGCTACGGCAGGTAACATTGATTTGAAGGAGCCTTTACTGAGTGCATTCTCATATGGACATATTTCAAGGGCTTCCACCTTTACTCCTCACACCCATGGGTGACACTGAAAATCAAAGATTTTGGTTATTTTATGCTCAGAAATTATACGAGTATAACATGGCCACACCAGACCAACTAGCTCCAATCTATTCAAACAGGATGAGAAGCCTTTATACCTGGCACACATTTGTCTGTGAAAATCATAATAAATAGAAATAAACAACAGTCCCATGGAAAATAATAATTCCTTAACCAAAAATTAAAGATATTTGTGACGTGAATTTAAAAAAAATGTGAAATAGTAATCTACTGCCCAAAAATGTAGATTCATAGAAATGTTTTTGCAGAAATATTTTGATTTAATAAAGAGCAGATAACTACAAAAAATAGCTGGCAAGTTTTCGATTCATGAAAATGGTAACAATATGTATACAAAACCTGAGAGTGAGATCAGTTTCATCAAGGTCAATTACAAGTTTCAGGAATGTAGAGTTGTCCCCTCTATGTAGAGTTGGCAAATCTTAGTCAATATTTTTGATTGACAGGTACATATAGTAATAGTTTCTTTCATCTGTTTGTGATCTGTCAATAATTTCAGTATTCTAGTTTCATTAAAGGGTTGCAAGTAAAACAAATTGAGTGTGCTAAACAGTCTTTCTTTTAACAAACTATGACTGTGAAATATTTTAATGAAAAAAACAATTTTCCTCGTTTTAAATACACAAAATTTGGTTTCAACAGCTACGCAAATATTTATAGCCACCTTTTTTGCACAGACTCTTTCCTTCATTTGGGAGGTAATCTCCGGATTGGTGCACAAGTAGACTGGATTTCTACTCTTTGTTCGTCCCTCTCAGTGAGGTGCTGAGCTGCTTCCGCTTAAAAAATGCAAATTTTACAAACTGATATTTCCGCTAGAACATAGTCAGAGTATATCAGCTCAAACCCTTATCTCACACCGTAAGCATTAGAGCAAAATATAAAAAGCAAGTTTTCTGCAAAAAATGTGTGGTAGTTGATATGATTTTCATTGATGACTTAACAAATTAATTTGTGTTGCGTGAATTTTTTATTCGCATAATTTTTGGCTGGAAAAACAAAAAGATCGGCTGAAGACAAAATATTTGACTCATCTTAAGTTTTACTTGCATTGATTTACTTTAGAGTTCATAAAATAGGACAGAGTAGTAATTATTTGCTTTAGAGAGAATATGCATTGTTGTCTAGCTGTTAACTGTAAGTGTTGTACTCTACAGTGTAGGACAATCTATATACCACTGTTACACAACATGAAATGAAGCCTGGTTGGCCTACAGGGTACTTAATCTAGGTCAAAGGTCATTTTGTAATTGAGTCAAGTATTGAACAAGGATTGCTTGGCATCGTATGATGTTGCATCATCTTTTGTAAAACTCTAAATATAGACATTTGCAACAGAGATATCACTCGATTACTTAATAATAGTCTCAAAATATTTTTTCCATAGTTTTTCGCTGTTGATGTATGAATTAATTCCAAGAAAGTCATCATGTTACATTGACAAGTTGGAGCTATGCATTGCATAAGCTAGTTTAAGGTATTCAGTTGGTTTATCGTAGAGTTATCTGCACATGATTGTGAGGTGAGGTTATTGTTCAAATCAGCGGATAACAGGATGGGGCAGTAAACCAAAAGTTCTGACAATTTATTTAATTGGATTTTTGTTGGGCAAAGTTCAGTGCAAACACTATATAGAACGATTTAGCATACTATATACTGCAATACAACACACAAACAACTGCTCTGGAGTTTGGTCCCATGCAGCTTTGACTTTAGTGCGAGGTGATGCTTGAAAAAAGTCAAAAACAATTATGAACATGAAATGTTTATATTGATATATAATGTACATATATAATATTATACAATTACAAGTCTATTGCAGTATTCATTTTTATCCTCTACAAAAGGCTCTAACCAAGAAAACTGGCCTTATAGCCGTAATTTGTGGCAGATTTGAGAAATATTTTGTGTACGTCAGCAAGAGGTTAGGAATTGGCTTACGAGTGAGAGAGCAACTCAGTACAAATATTTTGAGCTTTGAATGAACATAAAAAGTTGAACTACATTCAACTCACTCAGAATAACGTGTCATTAGCCCTTCAATAGCAGTGATTGATTTATTGGGTGGCATATCTTGTTGAAGAGTTTTAACACAAGGTTTTGTCTGAACTAAACTTTTTTGCATTGACTGCAATTACAAGAATGATGAAGCCTCAAAATTTACCTTCAATATTGAACTTTTGAAGTTGTTTTGGACACACTTATTGTGAAATATAGTTGTATAATCAAGCATGAAAAAAATAGCAATTTTTTTTTTTACTTACGAAAAAATTATCATTCATTTTTGTAATACAAAACTAGCGTCAGTGTAACGAGTGGAATTCTGAGATTAGTCTTATAAGTGAATAAGTTCATCTACAATGGCTTTAAATAATAGTTGATCGTCATGGCAAATAACTACTTCCACTGCAACTAGCAGCTACTGGCATGAGAAAAGTGTCATCTGGTAGTTTAAATAAATAGATGCGTCTCTTTGTATAAACGTAATTGGCTACACACTTTTCTTTAACGCAATACAGAATAATGCAATGTTAGGGTCCTCTGGCTAGAATAACAGTTGGTACAAAGGCTCACACATAAAATAAGTAATGAAATACGGCAGCTATGAAGAACCATAAAACTCTCAAGGCCAAAATTGGCAAAAACATAAACAAGACTAAAAGATGAAATTGATAGTCAAACCCAATAAAACATTTGGAAAAACTCAGAACTGAAAAAAATATTTTGCGGAATTGACATACCAAAAGTTATTTTTTAATTGGCCACATTCTCAATTGATTCTTTTTCATCCAAAAATCATTGCAGTATCCAATTTTAGTTTGTTATAATCTATAACTAGCATTTTTATGCTATTTGATGTTTGTTTGGTTTCTATCCCAGACTGTATAGCTGAACTGCATGGAAAAGGTTACAATGGATGTGTGCATACTTGCAAGGCGCGTATGTCCAAAAAGTGATGATCATTGCGCAACAACCGTTCAATAATTTACCAATAACCGAAAAAATAAAACAAAACATTCCAAGCAAACAGGAGTCAACATTATACGATATATTATACAATATTTTATACAATTTACTTCTCTGTCACAATTATACATTTCTGTTTTGAGTTTATGTACGTTTCAATGGATTTGCACCGATGTTTGCTACAAGTTGCACTGATATGCTGTAAAGGGGAGATAATTCAGAGTTTAAAAGTAACCTAGCACAGGGAACTTCTAGAACTCTCTGATCCTGCACCTACCTAGTGATATTATACGCATGTCCATTAATTATTTGGTATGTTTCTCTGTCAGACATTTACCAACATAACTACATACTACAGATTACATAAATGAGACATGCCCATAATTACTGCCTCTCTCTGTATCACTTAGTATCAAGTATATATTTACTTGGCAGACTGCTATAAGTATTAATAGTTACATCTCTAAAGTTCAGTAGCAGCAAATTATGTAATCACTCAGACAGTTGAAAGTAAATAATTTAATGTTATGTAACCACAGTAGAGATGTTGAATAAGGAGTAAAAAACAGAATATTTATTGACTCAATCATAAACTTGTAATTTATTTCATTATATAATGTGCAGTGCACAAATCTGGTATCAAAACTGCCTTGTCACTTCTTTCTCTAACTACACTGTAGTCTACTTTCAGGCAAATGACAATATGTGTGAAGCTTCAGATAGTGTGAGGGGTGACAACTCCACAACTCTATAGCACTTTCTCTGTCTGCAGATATCATCTACCAAAGAGCAGGTTTTATTTACAACTAAATGCAGGTTGGGGTCTGGTGGAGTGAAATGTACTCTACAGTCAGATACAACAATAAGTTGGCTTCAAGCTCATCAATAATACAGCAATGCTGACTGATGCAGCCACCTCTGGCAGCGTGTAAGGATATCACATCTCTTACAAATCAAAAGCCATCAAGTTTAAATTACGAAATATTTCTGTAGAAAAAGTAACTTATCATTGCTGTCCTTATAATTTGCTTTTTACCAGCAAAGAAAAATCTATTTCCCATAAAAATGACAAACGAGAAACTGCACAAAAACAAAATGTACTCACTATTTGGTAATCAGATAGATGTATCAGTCATAGTTTACAGTGTCGTTCTGAGCAGACAACTCTTCACATATTGTCTATCTAATATATTTGGTTTTACATACCGATAGAGTGAAGACATTTAATACTGCCACCAATGGCTTAAGGTACAGACTACCAAGATACTTACAGAGTAACTGGATTGAATGGTTTGAGCAAACTCATTAGTGCAGGAATGTATATTTATATAAGATGTCTGATTGGTTGATCAAACTTTGATGTGGCTTCTGATTTGATCATTTTAAATTACACAGTTTGCATATTCCTATGTTAAAGTGGAGATGCAGCAGCAGTACTGGACGGCTATTATTATCTTTTTCTACAAATTGTACACTTTTATGTATATTGATAATCTATTGTTCCACTATATGGGAGTGAGACAACTCCTAGTAGGATTTACAGGGTTGGAACCATGGATGAAGTGCAATAGGATTGCCAGGTACTATATACAGGTGCGTCTAAAATTAGCCACTTTGTAAGGACCAGATACGTCTTACTTTTACAAATGGCTGCATTTGACTCGTGATAAATGTAGTAGTAAAAGTCCCCCATTAGAGAAATCTTAAAATTAATATTAAAAATTATTTCAACTTACGGCTTTTAGAGTATTACTAATGATCACATATATATTCTTGTTGACATGGCCCTTATTTTCGGATTTACAGATACTTATTACCAGGGGCGGACAACTTCGCAAATAATGTGAATATGGCGACTCGCACAAACGGCCTCACTTGACTCGTATATTGAACGGCCGTAGCTGGCAATCCGGTTATACTTCATCCATGGTTGGAAGCGTCCTTCAGTTGTTACCATGGATACTGTCGCTTATGCATTTGCAATAAATGCTGTGCACCGCCTCAGTAATCATAGATAGTTCTTTTTTAGTGAATTGGAAACAATAATTTTGGGTAGGAATCAGAAGCTAGAGAATATAAATTCTAGTTTTGCACCCAAACCTAGACAGCAATAGTAATATCGAAGCAGCTGTACTTGTAGAGAAAAGCTATATTGTGTTATAAAACATTTGGATGTGAAACTGATGACAACTAGAGTCTCCATACGATATTTATTTGTATATCAGACTATTTATTATTGTGAGTGGCTGTATACAAAGTCAGCTCTTCCTGTAGATAAAACAGCAAAAGTTGGCAGCCTCAACATTCTTTGTACAAGTTAAAACCATCGACAAAGGCGAGAAGGCTGTATGACAGGTACAGGTGTGCGCTCCTATACAAACTTATTTTGGATATCTGCCAGCATTGCAGTTTAACTCACAAAACAATTGTTACTTTTTGAGATTTATTTCTTATAATGTTTTGTTTTAGTGATAAAAAGCTCATTTATTGTGACGAGAAGATTTCCTCTTAACTAGAGCCCACTTTATTTGGTAGTTTTGTGTCACTTTTAGTTTCAATCTCAATATACAGGTATGTGACATACACATTATCTCCAATCCAATATACAGGTATATGACATACACATTATCTCCAATCCAATATACAGGTATATGACATACACATTATCTCCAATCCAATATACAGGTATATGATATACACATTATCTCCAATCCAATATACAGGTATATGACATACACATTATCTCCAATCCAATATACAGGTATATGACATACACATTATCTCCAATCCAATATACAGGTATATGATATACACATTATCTCCAATCCAATATACAGGTATATGACATACACATTATCTCCAATCCAATATACAGGTATATGACATACACATTATCTCCAATCCAATATACAGGTATGTGACATACACATTATCACCAATCCAATATACAGGTATGTGACAGACACATTATCTCCAATCCAATATACAGGTATATGACATACACATTATCTCCAATCCAATATACAGGTATATGACATATACATTATCTCCAATCCAATATACAGGTAAATGACATACACATTATCTCCAATCCAATATACAGGTATATGACATACACATTATCTCCAATCCAATATACAGGTATGTGACATACACATTATCTCCAATCCAATATACAGGTATATGACATACACATTATCTCCAATCCAATATACAGGTATGTGACATACACATTATCTCCAATATACAGGTATATGACATACACATTATCTCCAATCCAATATACAGGTATATGACATACACATTATCTCCAATCCAATATACAGGTATATGACATACACATTATCTCCAATCCAATATACAGGTATGTGACATACACATTATCTCCAATCCAATATACAGGTATGTGACATACACATTATCTCCAATATACAGGTATATGACATACACATTATCTCCAATCCAATATACAGGTATGTGACATACACATTATCTCCAATATACAGGTATGTGACATACACATTATCTCCAATCCAATATACAGGTATGTGACACACACATTATCTCCAATCCAATATACAGGTATATGACATACACATTATCTCCAATCCAATATACAGGTATGTGACATACACATTATCTCCAATATACAGGTATATGACATACACATTATCTCCAATCCAATATACAGGTATGTGATATACACATTATCTCCAATCCAATATACAGGTATATGACATACACATTATCTCCAATCCAATATACAGGTATGTGACATACACATTATCTCCAATCCAATATACAGGTATGTGACATACACATTATCTCCAATCCAATATACAGGTATATGACATACACATTATCTCCAATCCAATATACAGGTATATGACATACACATTATCTCCAATCCAATATACAGGTATGTGACATACACATTATCTCCAATATACAGGTATATGACATACACATTATCTCCAATCCAATATGCAGGTATGTGATATACACATTATCTCCAATCCAATATACAGGTATATGACATACACAGTATCTCCAATCCAATATACAGGTATGTGACATACACATTATCTCCAATCTAATATACAGGTATGTGACATACACATTATCTCCAATCCAATATACAGGTATATGACATACACATTATCACCAATCCAATATACAGGTATGTGACATACACATTATCTCCAATCCAATATACAGGTATATGACATACACATTATCTCCAATCCAATATGCAGGTATATGACATACACATTATCTCCAATCCAATATACAGGTATATGACATACACATTATCTCCAATCCAATATACAGGTATGTGACATACACATTATCTCCAATATACAGGTATATGACATACACATTATCTCCAATCCAATATACAGGTATGTGACATACACATTATCTCCAATATACAGGTATATGACATACACATTATCTCCAATCCAAGATACAGGTATGTGACATACACATTATCTCCAATCCAATATACAGGTATATGACATACACATTATCACCAATCCAATATACAGGTATATGACATACACATTATCTCCAATCCAATATACAGGTATATGACATACACATTATCTCCAATCCAATATACAGGTATGTGACATACACATTATCTCCAATCCAATATACAGGTATATGACATACACATTATCTCCAATATACAGGTATATGACATACACATTATCTCCAATCCAATATACAGGTATATGACAGACACATTATCTCCAATCCAATGTACAGGTATATGACATACACATTATCTCCAATCCAATATACAGGTATATGACAGACACATTATCTCCAATCCAATATACAGGTATATGACATACACATTATCTCCAATCCAATATACAGGTATGTGACATACACATTATCTCCAATCCAATATACAGGTATATGACATACACATTATCTCCAATCCAATATACAGGTATATGACAGACACATTATCTCCAATCCAATATACAGGTATATGACATACACATTATCTCCAATCCAATATACAGGTATGTGATATACACATTATCTCCAATCCAATATACAGGTATATGACATACACATTATCTCCAATCCAATATACAGGTATGTGACATACACATTATCTCCAATCCAATATACAGGTATATGACATACACATTATCTCCAATCCAATATACAGGTATGTGACATACACATTATCTCCAATCCAATATACAGGTATATGATATACACATTATCTCCAATCCAATATGCAGGTATGTGACATACACATTATCTCCAATCCAATATACAGGTATATGACATACACATTATCTCCAATCCAATGTACAGGTATATGACAGACACATTATCTCCAATCCAATGTACAGGTATATGACAGACACATTATCTCCAATCCAATATACAGGTATGTGACATACACATTATCTCCAATCCAATATACAGGTATGTGACATACACATTATCTCCAATCCAATATACAGGTATATGACATACACCATATCTCCAATCCAATATACAGGTATATGACATACACATTATCTCCAATCCAATATACAGGTATATGACATACACATTATCTCCAATCCAATATACAGGTATGTGACATACACATTATCTCCAATCCAATATACAGGTATATGACATACACCATATCTCCAATCCAATATACAGGTATATGACATACACATTATCTCCAATCCAATATACAGGTATATGATATACACACTATCTCCAATCCAATATACAGGTATGTGACATACACATTATCTCCAATCCAATATACAGGTATATGACATACACATTATCTCCAATCCAATATACAGGTATATGATATACACATTATCTCCAATATACAGGTATATGACATACACATTATCTCCAATCCAATATACAGGTATATGACATACACATTATCTCCAATCCAATATACAGGTATATGACATACACATTATCTCCAATCCAATATGCAGGTATATGACATACACATTATCTCCAATCCAATATGCAGGTATATGACATACACATTATCACCAATCCAATATACAGGTATATGACATACACATTATCTCCAATCCAATATACAGGTATGTGACAGATAAATAAATATACTAATGACATTATTTATTTATTTAGTGAGTGTCTTTGGTTGTTTTCTATTTCTATAATAGTTCCTGTTTTTATAAGCTTTTGCATGCAATGGATGTTCTTAATTGTTACTCTCATTTTGTTATTGATTAGAGACATGCATATTAGTTGTCTACGCTCATAGAAGAAGACAACTACCAATTTTTGATTTTTTCATTTTTATGATTTATTTGACAAATGGCTAGAAATATATGAATTAGTTTGATAAAAAAAATGACCCTTTTCACCGCTCAGGAGTTGTCATGCCTTTAGCTATCAAAAGCTGCAGGCAACTTTCAATAGCTTAAACTTGACATTATAAGTCATTTGTAGTCAACAAACAGTGGATTGATGTCAGGTCTCGAACTATTGCTGCAGTTTCCAAACCAAAAACCAATTTATGCTGCTGGTAATACTAAGAGCCTTAATATGTGAAATTTTTGTGAATTAGCCACATGAACTCTCAAAAGCTTGGACCTGCTCGGGGCCTGCGGCACCCTGAACCCATTGCTGCGAAAAGAGCACCCTATTTACATTCTTAGGTACACCCTTGGTTTTTGTTGTGTAGGATATAACATGGGGCGGCACTGGTACACTGAGTCACTGGGTGTCTAATTATTCATCACATGACCTACATAATCGGCAGCCTGTAACAAACACATGACCAGCTGACCATAAAGTTGCAATGCCAGCTGATTGTAGTATATGAAAACATAGCGACTGAGCTGTATTGAAGGGAATAAATTATTTTTACTCTCAGACCTTTAGTCTAAACATTCTTCCCCTTTTCCTGTACAAATTAACTCATCTGTTTAACGTGCATAATATGAGGGTAAAATATTAGCAGTACAAGCAAGAAACTGAAATTGTTGGTTTGTTTACTAATATTATACTTGGTAGAGCAGAAGATTACTAGTCTACACATAGGATGGTCCAAGTAGACTGAGGAAGAGAGTCGTCTTCCCTTAGTATGAGGGTTTGGTGAGTCTTCAGCACCACAGCCATCCTAACTAATTTATGATCATTGGCAAATGTGTCCTTGACCTTAATAAGTGGCCACTGACTTTGGTGGACAAATATCATCTCTAACAACCACAATGTACCTAATTTTAATGGATTCTGCTGCGCGCCATCGAGACCAGAATGGTCTAGTTAGCCTGTGCACCACAAGCCAACAATCTCTAAAGTAGGTGTCTTTGCTATCAACTTTTCCTGGAGGTTACACAACCACATTGAATTCCGTGGTTTGTAGTAGATTTAGTTTCAAAACAGACAAAATTTTTTCTGCCATTGCAGCCTGTTATCAGCCTGCAACTCTCAGAGGTCATACAAGAAGGTGTACAGAGTGGATGTCTAGTCTAGTCCATAGCAACCATGGCATTTAGTGCACACCAAACTGTTTGGGTTATTGCTTCCAAACACAACCTACTATATGACTGGCATGTGGTGGTTTGGTATTGGTAACAACAAAATACTTTCTTGGGTATTTTTATTTTTGTGCTACATGCGCTAACTCCCTGTAATAAATGTAATAAATGTAGGTCAGCAAACTTGTAACAAAAAACTTTTTAACGATTATCGATTATTTTTCTTACTTTTTCCTTTATATATAAAAATTAAACAATTATTAACCAGACAGGGAAATTATACTTTTATCATCATACTTGCTGATGTGATAAAAGTTCCATGTTTTCAGTTTGCCCACGTCTTCTTATCACTATATCGGCAAACTGTTTATTTGTATTCTAGTATTGGTATTATGTAACAGTAGCTAATAGGTTGCTTATATTGTTCTTCTTCGTAGTCATCCTCTCTGTAATTTCTGTTCAAGTTGTGGTAAGCCAACTCCCAGCAAATGCTCGTTTTAACTTCGGAGTTGTCAACTACTGATCACTCTGGAGGAAAGGTTTGGGGTGGAAAGAAAACACCTTTTAACCGGAAATCATCGCCTCTGTAGCGCACTTGACAAACGACAACGAATTGGTGTTGGTTACTTTTCCTGAGAAGACTAATTCACTGCAATTCAAATTAGTGTCATTATCTCACTAAAAGAGGCATAGAGACCATTTTTCCCGAAAGCCGTTGGTCCGAGGTATATATACTGTTGTTACTAAATCAACAACAATGATGATTATGATATATATTCATGCAAACATCATCATAGTAGTAGTAGTAGTAAGTAAGTAGTAGACTACTACTTACTTACTACTACTGCTACTGCTACTGCTACTGCTACTGCTACTGCTACTGCTACTACTACTACTACTACTACTACTAAGTAGTAGTAGTAGTAGAGAGAGATAGTTACAACAGTAGATAGATGATGATAATAATAGTAGAAGTAGTAGTAATAGAAAGATAGATGATGATAATCATCTATCTATCATCATCGGATCAAAGTGTAAAAAATTTACAGCAGTAATAAAAAGCAAGAACATGATGATGATGATGGTCACCATCATCTTTTTTCTTATAATAATAATAATAATAATTACAAAACCATCACCACCATGATGATAATAATAGTAGTTGTTGTTGTTGTAATTATTTTTATTATAATAATAATAACAATAATAATTATATTATTATTGGTAAACTTATTAATAATCAATTATTATTATTATTGCTTATTATTATTATTATTACTGTTGTTGTTACTATTGTTGTTACTGTTTATTTTTTTACTTGTTGTTGTTGTTGTTCTTATTATAATAATTTGCAACGTAACGTTGCAAATTTAAATTATTATAATAAATATAGATAGTGCAAAAAGTTTTGTCAAATTTTTCTGAAAATTTTTTAAATAGTTTCAGTTGGTAGCAAAATATGTTGTGGATACAATGAGACCAAATTTGCTATTGTGACCTCAATATTTAACTGTTAAAAACAAGTTTTACCAAATGTACTTTTAAGTCAAAAAATGCATGGTAAATGTTCTTTGTTTTTTGCAGGCAATTAGCGGGCAATTAGTGTTGACGCACGCATGAAGCGACGCATGTTATATATATATATCATGCGTACGCCTCAATAATTATACAATGTATATGTAACAATTATAAATGCTTTGCATTGGCTGTATAACATTATTTTGTAGAAGTAGCTGGACTGCACAAAAAAAACAACAAGTTCTGTATCTCAGTTGATATAAACAGGTGCCATCATCAGAAATCTTGTAATTAATTTAATAATCATAAATAATAATAAATGAATTTAATATAAAATTTCAATAATTAATTAATAAATAATAATTAAAACTAATGGTTATTATTGATGACCTTGCATTTTTGCTATATCATATTTATTACCACTAGCTGTTATCATTCAATGATGTTTTTTTTTCTGGATTAACAGATATAATATTAGATTAATTATGAACCAGGATAAATTAAAACGCTAATGATAACAAATAAATAGCCGCGATACTGGCGCCTACTAACCGTAGCGTTTGCTGTAAACCCATTATTTACTTAAAACACGCGGCGCACATGATAAGCCCGCGATGTGTTTGCAATGGTTGTGGTTAGGCTAATTTATATTTGGCTAGGATGAAAAATAATTTTGGTTGGGGCGTCTTTTTGAAAAACCTTCATATTATCAAAATGCATTGAACACACTCCAATAATAATACACCATTCAAATCCTAACTCCTCAGTCTATTTTATAGTCCTATAACAATATGTCGATGCCCTTCAGGGACGTGGTAGATTTTGGATAAAAAGTCGAAAATTTAAAGGCATTTTCCCAAGTCTATGACTGGAATGAGGAAAATGTTCATAGACAGATGCCTGCGCGGTAGATTGTTCTAGCTATAGCAATTGTATTTTTGTCTCTATGAGCTTTAGTTTAAAAGATATGAAAACAAATGTGATTTTTGGGACTTGAAAAAAATCGCGATTGCTGCGGGACAATTTTTTATAACAATGCTTTTGTTCATATTACACGGCGACCGCAACGGTTTTGCACTATCTAATAAATAACTTAAGAACAAAAACAATTGAACAAATAATAATGTTGAATATTAATAATTGTCATTATTATTATGTAGGAAATATTATTACTTGATTGATGCTTAATAGTTTTAGTAATTATAAGTATTATTGGACCTGGTGGTTATTTATTTAATTTTGTTGTTCTAAATAGAAGACTCAGGGGATCACAAGAAACTTTGCATGAGACGCCATTTGCAAGCACAACTTTGGAAACATGCTCTTGCTGTTTCTCAGGTAGGCATCTAGAATAAAAAAGGTCAGTATTGACAGCCTACAGGGTTCACTGTAACTTTCATTCGGCAATCTATTAGTGGAATGCTGCCCAAATTATTTTCGAGTCAGCAGGCCATCACGTGAACACACATTTGTCAGACCATGACTTGCCTTCCAAACATCAACAACAAAACACAACATAAAATTCCTGAGAGTTGCCCACACCTAAAAATTTCTACAGTAGGCCTGTGACTAGAAACAATTTAGCTGTGTCAGCTAGCTACTAGCAAGTCCTTATTCACGAGGATGACCAAGAGTCCTCATCTCAGATATGAAACGGCAGGCGCTCGTATTACTCCATATTAGGGTTGCGATGATCTGCAACTCATGCTTGTCGAAGAAATAGAGACTATGCGCCCTGTTATAATTAATTGTTCTAACCTAGCGCTTCCGAACTGCTTTTTGGAAATGCTTGGTCAGTACAACAATCCATTACAAGTGAATTGTTTTCGATGAACTCTTGGAGTCCTTCACGTGGAACTTAACAACATTTACCGTGGGCTCATACGAGCTGCCCAACATGTTAAAGCTGAGATGATCACTCTTTGTCGTCCTCGTAAACTAAGACTTGCTAGCTAGGAGTATCAGGTGCTCACAAGAAATTTTGCTTGAAACGCTTTTAGCAAGCACAAATTTTGGAAATATTCTGTTGCTGCTTCTCCAATGGCCATCTGGTTGGACTAAAAAGTACCTATGGGCAGCCCAGAGGGTTTAATTTTTCATAATTTCTTAATGGAGTGTTGCTCCAATATTTTTTGAGCCAGTAGGCCAGCGCTTGAAGTCAGATTTGTCAGACCATGATTTATTTTCCAAACACCAACAAGGAAACACAACAGAAAGTTCCTAAAAATGTTTCTAGTATTTAATTTATTCATCAATGAAATAATAGGGTTTTAGCTTATTACCATACACTACCTACTACTATAAATGAAATAAAATGGTAATTAATAATGGTAATAATTTAAACTTGACTACTACTATTACATTCTACTTGTGCAATCCTAAGTTACACTGGCTTAAGATTTGTTTCACATTAAAGTTTGCAATATGATGACTAAGGGAGGAACTTTATATTAAGCTTTTTGTATTACACACACCACCATATGAATTGATGAAATAGGTTACATTATTATTTTACGGTAGTTTATTTTAACTTCACCGATACATTGACAAGAGTAACATAATTTTGTTTTCAGCAAAATTTTTAACCTAGTGATCAATAGTTATAATATATGTGGTAAAAAAATTAGCTTTATTTTTTCACTTGGGTAAAGACACAGTCACACCGCAAAGGATTGGTGAGTTTTAGGCCATTTTTAGGAGCTTTCTGTTGTGTTTTGTTGATGGTGTTTTAAAGGTAATTCATTTTCTGACAAATCAAAAATAATTTGGGCAGCACTCGACCAGAAATTTTCCACGAGAAATTTTTTAAGAGATAAACCTGAGATGTCCATACAAACCCTTTATACTGCAATCAAATGAGTACTTGAGAAGCAGCAACAGCATGATTCCAAAATTTGTGCTCGCAAATAGTTGCTCAAAATTTCTTTTGATCACCGGTTGTCTCCAACCTGCAAGATCTTATTTGCGGGTGCGACAAAAGGTGTCATCTTCGCTTTGAAATTGTGGGAAGCTCATGTTATTCCCACAGTAATTGTTGTGAGGATCTACAACGCAGACCTCAAAAGTTTGTCGTAAAAATTTATTGTGTTTACCCAGAGCCTTTGCTCAATACTTTGAAAGCGCTGGGTTAGCGTGATTAATTTATTTCAATGCGCATCGTCTTTATTTTCTTTAGCGAACACAAAGTCGCAAATCCTCACAACTTCTACCAGTGGGATAATACAAAGTGCCTGCCACTTTAGGGCTGATATTAGGATTATTTGTTGCCTACTTAAATTAGGTTGTGCTGATTTGGGGACTCAGGCGATCATTAGAACTTTCTCGTAAGACTATATTTGCTAGCTTAACTTTTGGAAACACGCTGTTGCTGCTTCTATGGTGGTCATGTGAATGGAGTAAAAAGGCTTTGTATCAATAGCCTAGAGGGTTTACCTTTCAATAAAAATTATTTGTGAAGTAGCTGCCCACATTGTTTTTCAGACCATTACGTACCTTCAAACATCAACAACCAAACCCAACATAAAATTGCTAAAAATGACTCAAAATCCACCAATTTTCTGCAATAAACCTGTGAATAAAGCTCCCATAATGATGAAAATAGTTCACATAGACAGGGGCTACCAAGTAAAATAAAAATTTTATGGTCTTGTCAGTCGATTAAAAAAGATGTGACTCCATCAAAGATTCAAATTACAGTGGAAGTTGCTTATAGCAGTCTCACTTACAGCAGATTATTGCATATAACAAACTGAACTTCAAACTCTCAAAGCAGTAATGTGCATAATGCTAGAGTTCATTTACAGCGAACTTTTTATATAAGTAGCTCTCAAATTTTTTATTGGAGACTTTCACTGTATAAATTGTCTATACGATGCTTGAACGTTTTTCTCTCAAACTATTTCAGTTTTCACAGAAAAGCTTTTGAAAACAGTATTGTTTTGTGAAGTGTTGTCACGGTAACAAAAATAATGATTGGACTAGATTCATATTGTGTAAGTATATGGTTTTGTGTTACTTGTAATTGTAGTAAAAGATGAGAATAATTTATGCTACTCAAATTGTAGCGAACGATAAGAATAATTTAGATGTGAAATTCCCCAAACTTGGTGAACATTATCACGGACATTGCGAAACACAATCTCAATTTTTTTCTTCTTCGGTATCTCTTTCCACACAAGTGGTTGAAAAATAATGGTGAAAATGAAAAAAATAAACAATTTAAAGTGATACATTCACTATTTAAATATTCATGAAGTTTGTGAGAACCATATTTAAGCCCTTTTTTATCGATATGAAGTTTTTGTAATCTTTAACAGTCCTTGTTCTAACTTATTGCTTCACGGTGTAAAACCGAGGTATGTAATAAAAGCACAGGCATAGTGAGCTCTGCTGACATGTGGTGGTAGTAGCAATGTGTCCTGCATTTAGATCATAAATATGCCAGAAAATACAATACTGTAGTTGGTACAATGTACTAACTACAGCAACATTGTAGCTTGCTGGTCAAATTTTGTCGAGAGTGTTGGGAGATTTTGATTTAGTAGAAGTCTCCTTACTGTGGGAACATTTGCTCTTCGTTTTTATGGTTTGAATGAAGCTCAATTTTTCACAAAAGAGCATTTATCTAGTTAACTGAATGTACAAAGTGAAAATTCATTGATGTAGTTATATTTGGCCTACTGAGCCATTAGTAGAACATGATTGAAAGTGCTTTTATATGTTGTGCTAAAGTGTACCATAATTTGAAGTAATTTATATCTTGATATTAAATATTGTTTGTACACAAACATCAGTAGGTGTGATAATACTTTATGGATAATAATTGTGTTGTCACGTTACATTTTTAAAGTATCTCTATTTATTTGCTTCCTTTGATATTTTATCATTTTGCATAAATATTCCTAAGTACAACTTCTGTCTAATCAAATTTAGTGCTAACAGGATTGTGAACAGTTTACAGATAGCATGCTTTGACTGTTGAACCCAACAACTAATGTATTTGTATGAAAATGAAACAACTCATTAGTCTTCAGTTGACTCTATCATTTATTTTGATACAGCTTACTGATCTAGTGGGTCACATGAAAATTCATTACTTTGACAGTGGATGATGGATATTGTTAATCTGTTTTGTTATAGCCAATCAGTATTGTATATTGTAATAGATACTTTAATACATTTGCTGCTTGTTATATTTTTCACATGAAATCACACTAGAATTTGTTTATTGGCACCAGCGTCTGCAGGTTAAATGAATTTATGTAATTATCTTTTGTTATGTTTTGTAGTATTTGATCAGAGGATGATATTGTGAAGGTTTTCTGGTAAAACAATATCTAACTAATATCTAATCTTGAAGTTCATTAACATTTGGTGATTAAGGCTTTTACAATGGCCGACAGGTGAGTTAAATACTTATACATATATTATCCTTTCTCTTTCCTCATCACAACCATTTCCCTCTTTCCCACCTATGCTCTCCACATGAGCCCCTTCGTCTTTTCTCTCCCACCTTATTCTCTCTTCCCGCCTTATTCTCCCTTCCCATCTTATTCTCTCTCCCATCTTATTCTCTCTCCCATCTTATTCTCCCTTCCCACCTTATTCTCTCTTCCCACCTTATTCTCTCTTCTCACCTTATTCTCTCTTCCCACCTTATTCTTTCTTTCCACCTTATTCTCTCTTCCCACCTTATTCTCTCTTCCCGCCTTATTCTCCCTTCCCATCTTATTCTCTCTCCCATCTTATTCTCTCTCCCATCTTATTCTCCCTTCCCACCTTATTCTCTCTTCCCACCTTATTCTCTCTTCTCACCTTATTCTCCCTTCCCATCTTATTCTCTCTCCCATCTTATTCTCCCTTCCCACCTTATTCTCTCTTCCCGCCTTATTCTCCCTTCCCATCTTATTCTCTCTCCCACCTTATTCTCCCTTTCCACCTTTTTCTCTCTCTCACTTTATTCTCCCTTCCCATCTTATTCTCTCTCCCAGCTTATTCTCCCTTCCCACCTTATTCTCTCTTCCCACCTTATTCTCCCTTCCCATCTTATTCTCTCTCCCACCTTATTCTCCCTTTCCAACTTTTTCTCTCTCCCACCTTATTCTCTCTTCCCACCTTATTCTCTCTTTACACCTTATTCTCTCTTCCCACCTTGTTCTCTCTTCCCACCTTATTCCCCCTTCCCACCTTATTATCCCTTCCCACGTTATTCCCTCTTCCCACTTTATTCTCTCTTCCCACTTTGTTCTCTCTTCCCACCTTATTCTCCGTTCCCACGTTGTTTTCTCTTCTCACCTTATTCTCCCTTTCTACCCAATTTTTCCGCAGACCTCTTCCATCAACTTCCTCCTTCCTTTTTGATTTTCTTTGAACTCTGCCCGTCCTCACCCTTCACTCTCTATGGTATCCAAGCACTCTCTACTCTCTTCTATATGTTTGTTTTTCGTGGAGTCACCTATCATATCATATTGTCTGTTTGAAGACTTGCTTTGTCAGCTACTGATCTCATTGTTTTAGATGGATATACAGTATATGGCTGATGTGTCTGTTTACAATTAATATTATATATGGTATGTCTGATATTTATTCTCTTTTTTTTGTGTTTGTTAATTGTCTTGTAAGTGTGTTGTATATGATACAGTATATGTATATTATATTGTACTTGTGTTGTATATAATACTGTATATGTACATTATATTGTACTTGTGTTGTATATAATACAGTATATGTATATTATATTGTACTTGTGTTGTATATAATACAGTATATGTATATTATATTGTACTTGTGTTGTATATAATACAGTATATATACATTATATTGTACTTGTGTTGTATATAATACAGTACATTATATTGTACTTGTGTTGTATATAATACAGTATATATACATTATATTGTACTTGTGTTGTATATAATACAGTATATGTACATTATATTGTACTTGTGTTGTATATAATACAGTATATGTACATTATATTGTACTTGTGTTGTATATAATACAGTATATGTACATTATATTGTGTTGTATATAATACAGTATATGTACATTATATTGTACTTGTGTTGTATATAATACAGTATATGTACATAATATTGTACTTGTGTTGTATATAATACAGTATATGTACATTATATTGTACTTGTTGTATATAATACAGTATATGTACATTATATTGTACTTGTGTTGTATATAATACAGTATATGTACATTATATTGCACTTGTGTTGTATATAATACAGTATATGTACATTATATTGTACTTGTTGTATATAATACAGTATATGTACATTATATTGTACTTGTGTTGTATATAATACAGTATATATACATTATATTGTACTTGTGTTGTATATAATACGGTATATGTACATTATATTGTACTTGTGTTGTATATAATACAGTATATGTACATTATATTGTACTTGTGTTGTATATAATACAGTATATGTACATTATATTGTACTTGTGTTGTATATAATACAGTATATGTACATTATATTGTACTAGTATTGTATATAATACAGTATATGTACATTATATTGTACTTGTGTTGTATATAATACAGTATATGTACATTATATTGTACTTGTGTTGTATATAATACAGTATATGTACATTATATTGTACTTGTGTTGTATATAATACAGTATATGTACATTATATTGTACTTGTGTTGTATATAATACAGTATATGTACATAATATTGTACTTGTGTTGTATATAATACAGTATATGTACATTATATTGTACTTGTGTTGTATATAATACAGTATATATACATTATATTGTACCTGTGTTGTATATAATACAGTATATATACATTATATTGTACCTGTGTTGTATGTAATACAATATATGTACATTATATTGTACTTGTGTTGTATATAATACAGTATATGTACATTATATTGGACTTGTGTTGTATATAATACAGTATATATACATTATATTGTACTTGTTGTATATAATACAGTATATGTACATTATATTGTACTTGTGTTGTATATAATACAGTATATGTACATTATATTGTACTTGTTGCATATAATACAGTATATGTACATTATATTGTACTTGTGTTGTATATAATACAGTATATATACATTATATTGTACTTGTGTTGTATATAATACGGTATATGTACATTATATTGTACTTGTGTTGTATATAATACGGTATATGTACATTATATTGTACTTGTGTTGTATATAATACAGTATATGTACATTATATTGTACTTGTGAGTAGTAATATATGAGCAGATCTCCCTACCAAGTGTTTTGTTGTGGATTTGACCTTGGAGTTGAGACAATGGGTTACGACGTTGGATGAATTCGCCGAGTTTATATTGTATTTTACTTGAGGGGTATTTGAGTGGCATTTGAGTGGCATTTAAGTGGCATTTGAGTTTTGATTATTTTTTTACTTAATTTGAACTCATATGGTAGCTAGATTTTGAATGTATGGCATTTAAGTTTTGATAATTCTATACATAATTCGAACTCATATGGTATCTTGAGAGAGAGGAGAGAGGAAAAGAGGAGAGAGAGGAGATACATCTACATTGAATAAATACATTGATTAAAAATGAAACAATATGTGAATATATACATTTATTGTATAATAAGTAGGGATACATAAAGAGAACATATTAAATATTGTGAGCTTGAAATAGTTCCAATATCATTTCAAATGAAAAAATGGATGATGAGAGATTTTCATCCGTTTGTATGTATCTACATATATCTGATTGAAAATGATATAATAATTCAGTAGTCCATTGTATTGAAATCAATTTTTGAGTGAGCTCTTTATTCCACACTTTTCTTTGAATTTTCTTTAAGTAATCATTAATACTGACAGTTTTTGACATTTTTACAACTGTTTGAAAATTGTTTTTAGTCATATGCTTAAATACTTCTACTGAATTGTCAACGTATTTATGTGTAGTGTATGGCCGGTATTGTATCGGTGAAATTTCTCCATGTAAAGAAGCTACAGTTAGCAAATGCTGTGTCATACATGATAATATAGCTTGTAATGTCAAGCGATATCCAATCTTTTCCTGTACTTCAACATTTTCTTTAATATAGCTATGATATATCTTTGGAAGGTAGTCTTTGATTGTGTATCTTTTTGAACTCATAATGAACTAAAATAAAATGTTAAGTATTAGTATATGATGATTAAACAGTGTTGTAAAATAATTACATTTCAACTTTTATTAAATAATTTTTCTATTAATTCTACAACGGCTAGCGGCTAGCGGAGAAGCAACATCTACTAAATCTTTCATTGCAACAACTAGGAGCTCATCTTCTTTATAAAGGTAAGAGTAAAAATATTTATTTTTTGTTAGCTAACACTACTAGCTGAAGGTTTATGATCTTTATGATCTTTTAAAATTAATTACGAAAAATTAAACAAAATGTTTTGTTTTTTTAGAATGAATACTCAAGACGAAGGAAGTCAACCGATGAATGAAGAAGCAGGATCCCAGCAAACCCTTTCCCCATCACCTTCTCCTATCTTTGATATGGCAGAAAGTCAATTGGTGGTTGATGAACCAGAATCCCAACAAGATTTTACTTCATTCACACCTCCTACTAACAGCTGTCTTCAAAAAGAACATCGATGAGGAAACGATCTTTCATTGATTTGACAAAAGATGATATTGAAACTGGCTTGAAGTGCAAAAAACCAGCTTTGTCGACTGTTGGAGACGAAACGCTTTTTCGTCACGTCAGAATACCCTTTCAAGATGCTGGAAGTAATGAACTAACTACTCTCACCTACAAGAGCGCCCGGTTAATAAACTCTCTCTCTCCAGATAGTCTAGAAAAACTTGAAGAGCCCATGGAAATCTGCGAACTACCAGTACCAACGGTTATGGAGGTGTTGTCTGTTGAATTCCGTGATGAATCAAAGTGTGTCATCATTTACAACTACCGAAAGGATAAAAAGAGAACTCGGGTGAAGAGTGATGTTTCAACCGAAATAGGACTGCTTGTTAATAAAGCTAAGCAAACATGTCCAATTGTTTTAATTTATATGGGTGAAGGAAAGACAGGAGATGCGATTTTTCGTACTGCTGAATCTCAAGGGTGTAATCGAAAGATCAACGATCCATTCAACTCATTGTACAACAAGAGTTTGAGACAAATACAGGCTTATTTCACTGTCGCTCACCTACACGATTTTCCTACAGGAAGTGTTATAGCTTATGAGAATCCTGGAATGCTAAGAAAATGTGATACTCGTTGGAACAAGACTGCCGATATTATAGTGGCTAATTACAGATGCATGGTGAATGGAGAGCTATTGATTGGAGATCTTAGCATCCCTGCTCAAATAGCTTCATCTGTGGTGGCTGAAAAAAGCGGTGTAATCGTATTCAAAGGACTAAGACAAAATACGAACAACATGATTTCCTATGATATCATTCTACTCTCGGCTCTTCAAGCTTTCATTCAAACCTCAGAACTGTTTGATACTTCGCTGCAACACAGCTGTCTCTCCTACTTTGATGAAAATGAAAAAGAGAATTGTCCAGAACAGTACATCGAAGTCTTAATCGATAACACAAAGGATGTGACTCATCTTCGATGATGGTAAGTTTTATATCTATTTTAAAAAAAAAGCACCGAAGTATTTTTTTGTAAAATTAATTCATATAACTATGTATGATAGAGTCATTAGTTACTATGTCTTTTAGATATAGCTAAAGAGCGCTCCTGAGGAAGAAAATGAGAAGAACTTATTTATTTCTTGCTTGAAACATTACAAAATAATAGTTTTTATAGGTTCTGTAGTGTTTAGCGCAAAATAATGAGATGAGTTGTATTTTATTCATTTTATTTTTTATAACAAATAAAAATCAAGTATAATAATCTATTTTAACAATTTACTTAGTAAATTAGTTCCTTGTATATGTACTCCATCTATCCCTTCTACTGCATTATCTTGAATGAACTCGAAGTTAGGATATGTCTGTATGATGAATCTCCGTATTGAGTGATCTCTCATCTCACTATCTCCTATATCTCGTAAACTTCTAACAATTTCATCCATACTCCACCCTCTACTTCTCAGTAAACAAAAGTATACACAATAATCGCCACATACAGTTGACAAAAAACTTTGTAGTTGTGTTTCATTACTTTGTATTGTTTCATATCCTCCATGAATACTTAGTATTTCATTTACATCCGGATAAAAGGAAACAGAACGTCCAAACGAGTCAAAAAAATCCACCTCTGAATCATTAGCGTACACAGCCAACCAATGCTCTCCGGGTTGATGAGAATAATGGGTGTTGAATACGAAACATCCTGTTGGAAAATTGCAAATTTGCTTCCAAAACTGTTCTCTAGCTCCAACATGAATCCCTACGCTTTGACATAAAACGTCTGAAGATAAGATCGAATGAATTTGTATGGTATTCATCTGTAACTTTCTGTTTAAAGCACTGCGTCTCCTCCGATAGTTAATTGAAGAATGCTATCCATCTCCAACACACCGTCTTTTACAAAGTATGCTACCAGGGATAATCCATCAGTCGTGTTAGTACTAAAACGAATTTCCACACTTGTTGTGACATTTTTCATAGAGTGAAAACCTTCTTTAAGAAAATCACCAGTCAAATCAAATCCATAAAGTGTAGTACCATCAAGGTATTGTTCTTTCGTAATACCAAGACTATCGCCTTCAAGCAAAGTTCCGGTAGCGTGTAGAAACTGATGATATTCTCTTCCAAAAATTCCTCTAGCATAATTTGGTTCAAATCTCCTTCCAATTGGACAATCACCAACTCTCAATACAATACTATCAACACTAGCATGCTGCATTCTATATGGATTCAAGGCGAAACGTCCGTTCATTGCGTTGTGATCAACTAAACCTAAATAAATTTGTTTAGGTTTTTGTTTGTTTTCTTCCAAAGTGATGTCGATCTGCGCAACACCAGCACGAATTCCATATAGTTTTATCCGTTTTCGATCAACAGGATAAATGTAGTTGTGACCTTCCAATGCCAAACTGAGTTGGGAGTTTTGTATTGTAGGATTCACCTTAACTTTACAAAGATGAAGTTCAAATTTATCAATTCTAATCTTTGCCCCTCCTGCAGGCACCTCATTCGCAGCAAACAAAGCTAGTTTGGCAGAGGCACGCTCAAACTCCAGCTGCATAGTAGGACCTGGTATTATTAGTTTTTTCTGCTGAAATAATGCGAGATGAGGTTTTCCAGTTAATTCTATTGTCTTTCCACCTATGATTAGAGCTCTCCTCTTTTTCTTATCAGCGGTTTTGTGATCAGTAGCGTCTTTGCTAGTTGAATCATCATACAACCATCCTTCCATCTTACCTTGATATTTCTTTCTTTCTGCACTGTTTTCGAGTAGTTGTGAAAAGTAGGAGCGTAAACCGTAGTTGTTAGCGTATTCAACGGTGGTTCCTTCTATCGACATTTTCAACTCGCTGAATAATGTATGCATTGAATCCCCCATCCACACAACTGCATCATCATCATTACCCTCAATATCTTTTCCATCATCTTGAACAACCGTGGCTTCAACTTGCAGAAACGAGTTGTAGAGATCTGTGTAATGTTCAGTGCTGCCTGACAAGGTTAACTCAATACTACCATAAGGATCTAACCTATCAGGTCTGATGACAACATATTCCGATCTTTCTACCGATATGTTTGTTGGTTCCGTAGCAAATACATCCAACGTTGGATTTATGTTGTAGGAAGAACCTTCCAACTTATTACCTGTTGTTCCATTTAGGCTAGCCATCTTTTGCGAGTGATGAATGCTTGAAGCGTTACCGCTTAATGAATATAGATATCAAGCTCAGCTGTCTTTATACCGGATTCTACTGCTATTAAAATATACCACGATTACCAACACCTCTCCTCTTCTTTCCACCTCTTGTTTTTCTCCTTTTCATTCTATCTGGACGGACTGCATTGAGCACATCTCCCCCCAGATCATTCAACTCTGCCAATCCCCTCTTCTTTGCTGACGCTGCAAAACTTTGACCATCGATGACATCACGCGCTACATTTCCACCTACAGACAATGCTCTTTTCCCCAAACTAATTGCT
This sequence comes from Cryptosula pallasiana, assembly GCA_945261195.1. Taxonomy (NCBI): domain Eukaryota; kingdom Metazoa; phylum Bryozoa; class Gymnolaemata; order Cheilostomatida; family Cryptosulidae; genus Cryptosula; species Cryptosula pallasiana. The sequence continues at coordinate 11,006,860 of OX183131.1, read as the reverse complement.
CCTCTTTTCAGCATTGGTGCTGCAGATTTAAGTAAACTTGAAAAAATACTACCAAGTCCATTTCCTCTCATATTAGGCATCACTCGTCGTCCACTATACACTCCAATTCCATTTCCAGCTTGCATCTTGTAGTACTCATCAAAAAAATCTTTTGAATCCTCAGGGGTGTATCGTACCAAACTCATTATAATTCTTTCTCTCTATAGTGAACCGTCAACACAACCTTTCCACCATCAAATGGTATTCGTTGACCGTCGTCACTCGTTATAAGTACTTGAATCATATCACTATTTAGTGATGAAGCGTCAACATAGTGAGGATTTTTAAATTCTTGATACACAACGCTATTCTTCTTTCCTTGAACTGGAACTACTCTCAATAAAGGTACATTCGTATCTCCTACCATTCTATTATCAACAATGTTGGAATAAACATACAGGGATGTTAAACCGGAATTTATATCAGGGGGTGTGATATTATTGTATCTACCACGAGGGTATGTAGTTTTTGATTCAAATCCAAAAATATATGCTATATCTTTGGAAAAGCTTATGGCAGTATCAGGATCACTGTTAGTTAGTAAAGCAGTGTTGGTGATCTTGTTGTAGGAGATGGTGAATTTCTTGTCTAAATCCATTTCATTCATTCTCTTTCGTATAATCTCCTCCAACTCCTCTATACTATCATATCTTCCATTACCGATTAGGATGAAGGACTTTTCGCTTTTACCAGAGACATTAGTCTTTTCTAGATATATTTTCCCTTCGGTAACATTTTTCCAATTATTAGAATAAGTCATATCTAGCAGAGCTACCTCCCATTTACCGCCATTGATAACCAAATATTTATACAGTCTCACTGTAAATTCGGAATTGTTATTATCAGGAAACTCTTCACCACTAGAGTTTGAGGGTAAAGTTATCAGCATCGACATTTTCCCAACGTATGATGATTATATCAAGCGTTGTTTCCTTATAAACTATTCATCTACCCACTCATTGAACTTTTCTCCATAACCTAACCACTTAACCAGAATCTGTCTTTTACCTCTTCTCATTCTTCTTCCCAGTATCTTTTCAATTCTGAAAATCGTGGGTTTTTTTACTTTTTGCAACTCTTTTTCGTAAAAGGTACCATCAATCATCTCCTCAGCTAAATCTTTCACCCTATATACAACAGGTTTTTCATCAATAAGTACATCGGTGATTATAAAAATCTCAATTGTCCAATTCGGGGTGTATCCTCTTTCAAACACTCCTCTTGCCTTACTTATTCTCACATAATCCCCAACCTTTAGTTTTGCTTCTTGAGTTAAACTATGTTCACCTCCTTCATACACACGATTCCATACAAGTTCTTGATTTTGAAAATTCACATCATTTGGTCTCATACCTATAGCACCATGAATTGTGTTGTTGTATGCATTAACCATTTCTGGTAAAACATCAATGTATCTATCGTCATCTTTATATGTCAAATATCTATATATCTTCTCTTTTAAAGTTCTGTTAAAACGCTCCACCATTGATGCCTTTATCGTTTCATTTTCGGTTGTAAAGCGCTTGATCTTTTTTTCCGCCAGCAGAGTCTTGACATTGACGTTGTCAAACTCTTTACCTTTATCAGATTGTAAAGCTTTATAGTTTTCCCCTTCTAGTATTCTTCTCAATCCTCTTGCTACTACCGGTCCTGATTTGTTGATGAGCGGCACAGCCCAACCTTTTCTAGATAAAGAATCAATAGCAGTCAGTAAAAATGCTGTATTATTATTTTCATCTCTTCGAGATCGAACATCCATCAAATCTACCTGTAGCTGCTCCCCTATTCCAGCTACAATTGTAGGACGACGCTTAAACTTGGTTACAACTTTTTTATGTAACGTGTAGGCATCCTCACCACTCAACCATTCACGGATTCTTCTTTCTCCCTCTCGTTTTCTACGAGCTTTCAGTAAAGCTCTAGCTCCTCGTAGAGATGTATGTAATGCAGGATTGTAATACAACTCTTTTAGCGTGTCGATGTCCATGAATTAGTACCGGGAACGACCAACTTTTTCTTCTGAGTACGTGTTCGATGCGGGGATTTTCTGACAGTTGTGATTCCTTCATCAGTTAGCAGGCTTTTAAATCTACTGTAATTGGTATTTCCCGATTGTATTTTACCTCCTTCGGTTAGAACGTCTCGTAGTAAAGTTTTGGAAGTCCTAGGATTCAACCAATGTTCTCCAATTTTCAGTCTGTTCTTCTCCGAGTCGAATCTACCAATTTTACTCAGATTATTCAACATTCTGACAGCGATCGTTTGATCACTCTTTTTTGTTGTTAAATCAGCTGCTTTTTTTTCAAAATCTTTTAAATTTTCGCTTTCACTATCGTGCTCATCTTCTCCATCAGTAAGAAATGTACTTCCTAGTAAGGTTGTGTCTTCAGTATCAAACAACCTTCCTTTTATTAATTCCATCCCAATATCATCATCATCAACCACTTTCACTGATTCTAACTCATTGTCTTTATCAACATTTGGTGAAAAGACATTAGGTTTATTATCAATAACTGTGCTATTGGCCAAAGGAAAAGTAGACTCTGTCTTTTTTTTCTTAATGAGATTCCAACTATCCTTTTGTGTCTGGTTTTGGTTATTTTTAATCTTTTTGATATCAGACAAATACCTACGTAGGTTTTCAACATTTTCATCTAACTTTTCGTATGAGGATAAGTCAGAATCATAAGCCGTTTCCAGTAGATCATTTCGCTTTCGCTTCATATTTCTCACTGTTATAGCTTCCATAGGATTATAATACAATGGAGGTCTGGTTTTCTCTTCCTTTACCACTGTTTTATCATCCTTTCTTTCCGTTAATCTATAGTATTCATCTTCAGTGAGTATAAAATTACGTCTGGAGAATGTTAAAGGCTGACGATTCATCTTTTTATTGATGATAAAACAGATACAATAGGTGTTATAATAGCATCCAAAAGATTCCCTCTACCACTCTGAATCAAAATTTCACGCTTATCATCAACTCTCCCTCTACCACTAAGTTTATGTAGCTCCTTCTTGTAACGCTGCAACTCAATAAACTGCTCAGAATCAAGAGGAACATTACCTAATATAATATTTTTAACACTTTCTATCAATGATTGAAACAAATCAGAGTTGGCCTTTTCGACTATAGCGATTTTTCCTTTCTTACTCAGATCATCCAGAGCTAAAATCGCCATTCTATTTCGCATCATTCGTGTTGAGAGTTTCATCTTTATCTTCTCCCTCCGCCTAGCACACTTTTAAGTAACCCAGGAACTATATTGCTGATGATAGGTCCTAGTAGAGCGCCTAAAAATCCTCCTTTTTGCAATACAGCTTTCTTATCATCTAACGTTGATTTTCTTACTAAAGCGCTAATATCCTTCACGTTTCGCTGCAACTCATTATACTGAGATGATGTCAATGGTATCGTTCCATTTATAATAGCTTTAGAGCATTCCATTAGAGTCATAATAAACTCCTTTTTGGCTTTGGCTATAACAGACTTTTGAATAGCAAAGGTTGTATTGTTGAGCGATAACAACACAGCTGCATTTTTTGTTAATTTTTTCTCCAAAGCTTTAGACATTATAATGCTTTCGTGTTGCGTCGTTGAATAACAAAATATGATTGAGGTGAAGTGAATAGTAATTGTATTTATATCCTTTTACTTGGGTACATATAATATCATAGGGAGAACTGATGTAAAATTTCCCAATAGTCTATGTTGATCATTCGTTTGTTGAGTCGTATCTATTCGTAAATAAGAGTATGGTTTCTTTGTCGCATCTTCAAAAGCCTCTTGTACATATTTTATTTTTGATGGAAAACATTGTCGAGCCAAATAGGAAATAGAAGAAGCATCTCTAGGGTTTTTAAAAAGAAAAAAATAATGACTATTCAAGGAAATTGTACGATTTCCTTTTAAAAACAGATTCTGAACAATAAAAAACACACTTATGTTCAAATGATGACTATGTTTTGTATACAAAGCATTAGCATCGGCTTTACCAGAAACTTCATCCATGAGATCATCAATTATCAGCCATCGATTTTTACCATCTCTGGGAAAACTCACTGTTATATCTATCATGCCTTCATGAAAAATCACTCCTGATACATCATCAAAGGCTTTTTGGTAGGCTCCATAACAGTAGTGAATCTCTGTTGGTGGAGGGTGTGCTATAGTCTGACTAGCTTCAATCATTCGAAAAATCGCTTGCGTCTTTCCCGATCCAGTTGGTCCTGCAATCATTGCTGTAAAAGGAGATCGCATCCTCGGGTCATAATCTTCAGGTTTCCCATTCATCATAAAAAGATGTTCATCAATCAACAGTAGTTTCATTTATGATTCCAACAGGAGAGTTTCTCGCTTTTTGTATTTTTTCCATAGCTTCTTCATACATACTAAACTCAGTAACACCTCCAAAAGTGGAAAGCCCTACGACAAATACCAAAATTATCATAATTATCAACGCTTTACGCTTCATACTCGGTAAAACATCTATCATATCACGTTCAGTACCATCAATAGTATCAACTTCATTCATCGGTCTCATCTCAACATCATCCTCTGTCGACATCTTAACTTCCAATAACCATACAATCTTATCACGTTTTCATTTATATACAATGTTAAAACTATCAAAAAAATCAAATGCCATACATGCAAAATCTAGCTGCCATATGAGTTCAAATTAAGTAAAAAAATAATCAAAACTCAAATGCCACTTAAATGCCATTCAAATGCCACTCAAATACCCCTCAAGTAAAATACAATATAAACTCGGCGAATTCACCCAACGTCGTAACTCATTGCATAACCCCCAAGAACTAATCCACAAAAAAACACTTGGTAGGGAGATCTGCTCATATATTACTACTCTTGTGTTGTATATAATACAGTATATGTACGTTATATTGTACTTGTGTTGTATATAATACAGTATATATACATTATATTGTACTTGTGTTGTATATAATACAGTATATGTATATTATATTGTACTTGTGTTGTATATAATACAGTATATGTATATTATATTGTACTTGTGTTGTATATAATACAGTATATGTACATTATATTGTATTTGTGTTGTATATAATACAGTATATGTACATTATATTGTACTTGTGTTGTATATAATACAGTATATGTACATTATATTGTACTTGTGTTGTATATAATACAGTATATGTACATTATATTGTACTTGTGTTGTATATAATACAGTATATGTACATTATATTGTACTTGTGTTGTATATAATACAGTATATGTACATTATATTGTACTTGTGTTGTATATAATACAGTATATGTACATTATATTGTACTTGTGTTGTATATAATACAGTATATGTATATTATATTGTACTTGTGTTGTATATAATACAGTATATGTACATTATATTGTACTTGTGTTGTTTGTAGGAGCACAAGTAGAGATGTCTGTAGAAAGTACAGGATACTCAGATTACCTGTACAAAGGTGAACCAATAACTATCACTTGCAAAGCTAGTGGGTACACTACTGTTGCATATGTTGGACTAGTTAATGGTACCTCCACTGATGATACTCATCATGGCTGTGTCTATGCGCTTTCCAAATGGGGTCCTTATGGTTCACTAGATGATGTACCAGGAATTGCTTCCTTAGACCAACCATCCTGCGCAGAGGCTGCTTCAAACTCTCCTCCATTTACAATCACTCTCACAGATCAAGTGACTGAGTCTATGAAAGGACTCAATCTGTCGTGTTTAGCTAACGCTGATGGAGTTGAGACTCTGTCTGCTGATAGATTGATTGTCAGTGATGTAAGAGGTAAGTTATCAGTGATGTAAGAGGTAAGTTATCAGTGATGTAAGAGGTAAGTTATCAGTGATGTAAGAGGTAAGTTATAAATTATTTATAAATGAAGCAGAAGCTTTTAGTTTTATTGATTCTGGGGTTTTATCTGTTGTCAGGAAAAGGGGAATGAAATTTTCAACTTTTCACTTCAAATGCAGACTTTCAATGCTACTGAACTGGATGAAGCTGCATATTTATTTATTTAATTGTCACACATTTCCATGTATTGTGGTAGAGTGGGGGAATTATATTGTCTGAACATAACCTTAAAGTTTCATCTCAATCAGAATAGTATTTCTATGTATTTCACTAGCTCAAAAATTGCTTTGTTTATGAGTGATTGGCATGTTGTGTGGAGTTACCTCCTACTATATGGTCATTGTATGCACTGAGGATTTATTTTGATTGGACTACTGAAACTCTTTATTGATTTGATTAGCTAAGCGTACAGTCAACACTTGAATGTGGGTTTTTAAGCTAAAATTTTAGTGTTTTCCTAAAGATGGGTATTTTTGTCTTTTAACTGAAGAAGCTAGTTGAGACCTTCAAATTGATGTATGGCAATGATCGATAACTAGTTTTGTCAGCAAATTAGAAGCTATTTACTGCTCTCTCTTTCCATTGAATGCTAAAGAGGATTTTGTTCTCTACTTGCCATTCTCAAGCAATACCAGTTAAAGTCGCTGTATTTGATGTCGTAGTTAGCCATAAAGTGCTTTGCAACAACAAACAAGGGCACTCATTAACGATTCCTCTTCACATAAATGCTTGCGCTCAAGAAACAATTTTATTGGAAACATTATTAAAGCTGGGAGGAATGATATGATTTGACAAAGTCACAAATTTCTTACCGGTTTTTTGATCCTGATCAAAGCCAGCCAATTGCCTCAAATAGAACAATACCGGTTGTTTTATTCCATTTCACTGGAAACGGAAATGAGAAAATCCTTAATCTGTAGGCAGGCACAATCAGCAGCTAATCGATAGATGTACATAGGGTCTTTGTTCTCATGTATATCCTGTTTTGGATGATCATTTGTATTGTGCAATAAGCAATTTTCAATGCCCAGTTATTTCTGTTAGAGCTAGTTAAAGAGAATAATTTTTATTGCTGACTGTTTTTGTTAAAGGCGTACAGGTTGTCCAGTTAGCTCAGTGTCTCACTGGTAAAAACAGGTCCAGGATTTCTCAACAAATCCATTAAATCTTCACTGATTTCAGTCTTTTCTTTGACCATTCAATGATTACACACAGTATAAAGGGCATATACAATAAATGACTAAATGAATATTTCACTTTTGTGTACAACATGAGTAGCACTGCAAGTATTTCAGCTAGCAGTGTTATGTTGTGTAAGCCCCAGATTTGGGGCATTACACGCCTTATTATGTATAAAGCCATTCAGTATAAGGCAGCGTTATGATATCAACAGGGCAATGGTTCATAGAAGCTTGGCATATTATATATGTGAAGTTTTGTTATCTAACTAAAAGTGTAAATCTAGAGAATAGCTAAGAAACTGGCCTATTTGTTTATGTAAAACATTGTTTGTTACATTTATATGATACAACATGATGGCTAGTTTTGTGTCTGCATACATTTTTGTTTGTTTGTTAAACTACTTGTCCGTGCTCTAACATCGTTTGTGTTATTTTTATTGATCTATTGGTGGATAAAGCTGTTTCTAAACTACTTGGTGAAATTATTTTCCATAGTTATTGTAAATTAATAATTTACACAAACAAAATATATCAAAAATTAAAAATGCTCCAGTATATAATATCCCTACCCGCAAGTGAACATTTGACACAATTGAGAGTACCTTTCTATACAAGTAATAAGTTATATGTTATATACAACCAAGTTATTACATAATAATACTCAGTTTATTGCATTCACAGCAGCATCTGTCCTCAGCTAAATCTCCTTGTTCAACCACATCGGTTTGTAGTTAGTGAATTGTTGATACTGTATTTAATTACAGCTAGTTTACAGGATACAGCAGTGGATGGTTTACTACTCAATTATTTATAGCTTGATATTGTATTGTAGTTGTCCCTCCTGGCAATCCTCAACTGTCCATCTCTGGTGGAGAACCTAAAATAGTGGAGGGAAAGGAGTTTAACTTTACCTGCAGTTCATCTGGTGCAAATCCTCCTTCTGTTTATAGATATGGTGAGTAATATATAATTGTATTGTATCTGTTAGTTATGTAATGTATTATATTGTATTATATATATTTATAGTTATGTATTATATTGTATTATATATATTTATAGTAATGTATTATATTGTATTATATATATTTATAGTTATGTATTATATTGTATTATATGTATTTATAGTTATGTATTATATATATTTATAGTTATATATTATATTGTATTATATATATTTATAGTTATGTATTATATTGTATTATATATATTTATAGTTATATATTATATTGTATTATATATATTTATAGTTATGTATTATATTGTATTATATATATTTATATTTATGTATTATATTGTATTATATATATATTACAGAGATACTCAGGAATGGAGAGGTTATAGCTAACACCAACACATACACACCTGTAGAAGCAGATAGAGATGGGCTCACACTTGTATGTAATGACACTGTACATGAGGTACTAAATGTTACATATCCAGAGAGAGTTGGTAAAGTGATGGAGCAGAGACCATACTGTAAGTACACTTTGTTTGCATTTAGTTTTCTATTCAAGTAAATGTATGAAGTGTTTTGGTCAACTAAATGCTAATGTTTTGTGTGATTGACCTTTACTGGGAGAGTAATTGGTACCTGGGAGTTGTAGTCTCCCGTTATTGATGCACCCGGGAATGCTTTAGTCGATCATATACCTATTCATTAGAGTTTGCAACTAGCTTAATTATTTATTTGTTTCGACACATTTACAGCATGTTGTTTAGTGGAAATAAAGTTCTGGGAAAATAAAAATGCTTCATATGGCTCGTGACGAAATATTGAGAAATAAAAATAATGATTTAGGGCTTTTTAGGTTAATTTTATTATGCAAATGATAATTTTTTAGTTTGAGGCTATAAAACTTGCATAAAGATAGTGAGTACACCCCAGGGAATAAGATGGAATGGTGTCTGAAGCGCGTAGGTGGAAGCAGAGGGGGCGTGGCGCCGCCATGTTGTAACCTACTAAGTTGACTGAAGCGTAACGCTATGCTTATATGAAAACACCCAACTTCAACCAGCCTTACCATTGTATTATGCAACCGGATACCCCCTGTACCCTACATCATTGGATAGCTAACAAGCTCATCTATCCAATGGGCCTATGGAGCTGTAGCTCTTGCGTCCTATTGTTGAAAAAGCACGTCATTATTATAGAAGGCCTGTTAGCGGGTTACATGATCGCATGATGATATGAAATTGGAACTTACCGTGCATACAAATTTTTTTTAGTGTAGTATCTATTAATTATAATAATGATATTGAATAACAACCGTAAACAATTATTTGTTACTAGATTTCCCGGTTTTATTTATTATCCAAAACAAAGCTATTTATTTATATGTGAACTATAGAGCTACACCGCCAAAATATATCGCGATCGATTAATCAGGTTATTAAAAATACCTAAAGCAAGATGTTTTGTGACATTTTTATTGTTTATCCTGGTAGATCCAAAAGTTTCCTCTTTTTTGCCCATAGAAATTTTAAATATTAGCAGTTTGGTGAGAAAATGAAAAAATATTTTGTTGGAGTATGTACTTCAACCGCAATGATAACTATCATTGCGTATCCTGCTGAATTGGTAAGTTAAAAAATGGCGGCGCCACAGCCCTCCCGGCTTCACACGTGACTACAGGCATTGAACTGAGGGGGGCATTCCATCTTATTCCGTGGTTTGCCCCACGCTACACTAGTAGCAGTGGCAACGATTATGTATACTATGATACCTAGCTCAATACAAAAAGCTAAGATGCAAACCACACCCACTTTCCGGTTGCCATTTTATATGTTAGGATGACATGCTCAGCTGAGAATGACATGCTGGAAGTGGGTGTAACTTGCCCGTTAGTTTTTTGTATTGAGTTACATATCATAGTATTATACATGATTGTTAGTAGTAGTAAGAGCACAGCCTAGTAGTAAGTATTGTTTAATTATTATTGTATTTTTTTATTATTACCAATAATTTACAAGTTGTTATTATTTATTGATAATACTTCATTGCTGATGTAAACTTAGACTGCTACTGCTGTTGTTTTTTGTTGTTCTGCAGTTGTTGAATGTTGTTGCAGTTTTCAGGAAATATCATCATTTATTTTCTCCCCACTCATTTTGTTTCCACCCAGTTTTTTTTACACCTGTCGGATAATTTTTTTTTAGCTCAAAAAGGGTTATGTTTGCATATTTAGATGAAATTTATTTTACAAATTAAAACTCATTATACTATTATTATTATTTACTGCTACTGAAAGTTGTTAAAAAATTGTTATCACCATCAGATATTGCGCTATAGCCTGTGTTGGAAGCAGGAAAATCATGAAAGTGATAGTTCCAGTCGCACCAGATCCCTATTGAGGAGGGGAAACAATATTCAGTTCAAGAGACAAGTTTGGTATTGAGGTTGGGGTGATAAAACCCATTGGATTGTTATTTTGGCTTTGTTGGACTTACAATTAGAGATGCTCCGATTCACAAATATGCCACCAATTCAATTTCGATCTCAGTTTTACAGATTTTTGCATCAAATTTATCCGATTCAACCAATACAATTTATAAAACAACCTTGAAGGTAAATTTGTTTCATCATATTAGTTTACTACCAGTTGCAGCAAATATGCCAGACAAATCTCCAGCAATAGTCACAAGTGGGGTGTAACCATTTTTCTGCTTTGTCAGTTTCATACAAAACATCATTTCATTTCCTAGAGCTTAAAAATAATGCAGCGCTGTATGATAGAGTGTAAGCTAATAATAGTATGAGGCAAAGGCAGCAACAGCATTGGTTGTAGTTAATCTGCCTGCTATTTATTGTTGATGAAAACATCTGTCAACAACAATGCAAGTAAACCCATTCATTGAATAATTAATGAAATCTGCTGATTCCGATCCAGTGAATCTGAATCGGAGCATCTCTACTTAGAAGTGCTTTGGTTTGTATGAAAGTCAGGTTGTAATGGGGTTGTGAATGCTACTTTCAGATCTGGTTATTGATGGCGCAGAGACTAGAACTACATCCTTGAACCCGGCTGGAGACAACACTTTGTACTGTGAAGTGTCTGGATATCCTGTTAAAGAGATAGGATACAGTTGGTCATGTACTGGTTGTACATCTACTGATAGATCTCTAGTTATACCTAAAGACTCTCGTACTTCTGGTGTTGAAGAGACAATAAGTTGTACTGCTTCTCTAACATGTAAGTATCCCTTTACTTTACTTTTATTTGAGCTATCGATATGACAAAACTGAAGTTTTTAAAATAATCAAGGAATCAATAAAGCCTTTGAATTTGTTTCTAGAGAAGATATTGATTTATTCACTTGAGAAATTTTTTTAATTATTATGCTCATAATACTATGTAGTGGCGTCATCGTCTTTTATTTCGAGTTTGATTAGGGGTGCTTTTGGATACCCTACGCATAGGGCTTAGCGATGGGATTAAACGAGACCATTTGGAAACCCCATCGTTGAGGGCAGAAAAAACATGGCGGCAATGGGCAATTTGGACTCAACGATGGAAGAGACAAGCAAGGTAGGTTGCGTCGTTGACTGACCTTGACTCCACCTAACCAACAGTTTTATTGAGTCAACTTTTATTAATCACTGTTTCCCCCGTTTCAAGTCGTGACAATGCTTTATAATGTATATAGAAAATACATCAGACGATAAAATCATCGTAATAATTTGTTTTTTGTAAAGGAACTAAAGTGGGCTCGCTTCAGCTATACAGTTTTCACAGACGTTGGTTTACGCTCAAACAACTTCCGTTAAACGACAGTCATCGTTGAGCCCTCAACGAGTGTTCAACGACTGCCCTATGCATAGGGTATCCGAAAGCACCCTAGGTTTGCCGACGCGAATAAATGAAGGCTCATCCTTGTCGTTGCCTGGTTACATAGTTGGAACCTACTGAGATGGTTTATCTGTACGGCGCATTGTCATTATTATACACTCCGTACCTATCCACCGGTCTTGAATCGTTGATTGCGAGTTTCATAAGTCTAACTGAAAAGTATAGTCTTTCGTTAGCATTAATAGTAAATTTTAGCATCGTAACGTTATAGCAACGAGACATCCGGTATCTTTGCTGCTGGCGCCCCCTATAACACTACCCAGACCCCAATGAAGTGTTATTAGTGTTATCGTCGCTTAGTTAGTATTTGACATAAAATTAATAGTATTAATATTTTTATCTTCTAGTTTACGATGTCAGATAAAAAACACGTGATATGAGAGAAATAGGAAGAAACGCTTTTTTAAACATGCAAAAGTGTGCATTTTATCAATGTCAGGGGAGACAAGTCACAAGAATATCACTCGTTGCTAGTAGTTGAAGTGTAGAGCTCAATGAAACACGTTCCAGAACAGTTGGTTACTGAGTCTTCTAGTCAATTGAGGGGGATGAGGTAAAGTGAGATGGGAGCTGAGTGAGGTGGTGAGGGCTGGGGTATAGCAGGGTGAGAGGGAAGTGGGGTGTCTGTTGGGTAGGGTATGGGTAAGAGAAGTAGAGAAAGGGGTGGATGGAGGTAGAGTATTGTGGGGGTAGAGCAAGGGGTGGAGATAGAGTGGGGCCAGGTTAGAGAGAGAATGGGGTAGAGTGAGGGGTGAAGGTTAGAGTTGGGTGGGGTTAAAGCTAGTCAAGGGGAGGAGCTAGACAGGTTGGACCAGGTCAAGTTTGAAGGTGCCCTTGAATCCAATGGGTATGTGTAAGAGAAGTAGTGATCTTGCTGAAGTGCCTACAACTGACGATGCTGTAACTGATATATATATATATATATAGATTGTGTATTTTAGCTCTACCTGCGGTCACAATCACATGGACTGTTACATGGAGTGAAAGTGTTCCTACAGCAACCACCACTATAGCAACCACAACTGTTGAAGTGGCTACAACTGATGATGCCGTAAGTGATGATGCCGTAACTGATGGTGCTGTCGTAGCTGGTGGTGGGATTGCTGGAATATGTATTGGAGTTGTAGCTGTGATAGCTGTGTTGTAGTTGTTGTACTGTTGTACAAGTATTGTATAGTCATTTGATGACTCATAACTAACGTGTACAATCTCATTCAAACCTTTATTTTGTTATTTACTTTTGTTTTATTTTTGTTCTTTCCTCGTTTTACTTTTATTTCTCCTGCATAAGTATGCATGCAGCCGTGAAATGGCTCAAAATCTTGTTTGTTACTTCTTTAAAATTGATCTCAAAATAAAATTGTTGCCCTTAAACTGGTTTTATTTTTGTGACTTGTTAGTTAATGTGGCGGCATCAAAGCTGCTGTAGTAGGTATTGTGCATTTTCATTATTATTATCTCATTATTATTGTTTTTAATACTATCATTGTTATGCGATTTTTCTTATTATTCAATTGTCATTTTATTATTATGATTTCCCAGCACCAACTTTAGCTTGCTTCACCTCCAGATCTGCTGATCAAAAGTTTATAATTTAGTGGATTAAGTAGGATTAGTCTCCGTTTTATTAATGCAACTCATTGAAAGATTTGAAAGTTGTGATGTCACAGTTATTTCATTTTACCAGCCCTCTTCAAACCGTTTTTGATAGTTACCCGCTACTGATTGTTAACTTAAACTACTATCTATCTACTAGCTGCTGCTATTTACTCTGTCAGCAATCATTAGACTGTAGGAGTTCTATATATGAGAGTGGGTGGCATTAGTAGATGTCCACATGATAGTAGTGGTAACTTTTAGTGAGTTTTGGAGATTTTAAAGCTTGTAGTAGGGAGAAAAATTGTTGAATAATTGTGCTTTGGTTGATGGTAATCAATTGTTGGACCAAAGTCTAAACTGCAGTGAAATCCCTTGTCATATTGCAGTTGATTGGTCTGTCAAGTATGCATAATATTAATTTGTCAATGGAGACATCTCCCTCCACCAACACTACTTCTCAGCACCCTATATTATTGTTTTTATCAGTTTCCATCCACAAACCATTTAGTGAAGTTTTGTATGTAGGATCTGTAACCAGCTCAGTGATCAGCTGCTTTGTTGGAAAGTTGCCAAGGTCACCTGTACTCTTATATTGATCTCGAGCCTTGCCTTTCATTTATTCAGTTAATGGTAGGATAACTCTTATAAATGTCTAACTTTTCTATAGATTGGGCAAAACATTGGAGTGCTTTTGTAAACCTACATATCTGTATGCCTATGTTTTCTTTAAGCAATGGCTACATGCACCTACATTTCCTAGAAACATTACGAGAAATACGTTTCGTAGGAGTATGACGAGAAATACGTTTCGTAGCATCGCTCTAGTAGCTACACACACAGATGATTGTTCACCTCAACGCTACGGAGTGTCCGGTGAGGCAAAGAGGACATAATTATTGAAAATAATCGTTATAATAACTATTATAAGTATAAATTATAATAATTAATTATGATGTTTGTTTATAATACTAGATGAATAATCTTATTATCCGTAGTAAATAATTAACGTTTATAAATAATAATGAGCTGTTTATAGATAAAAAATACCCCCCTTGATAGAAATAACAAATGGTCCCTTGGCCAATCCGAGTCATCAAAATTCGCCCTTATTTTTTATCCAATCAAGAGTGGTTATTTAATAATAATTGTCCAATCACCGAAGCATCAGGCAAAAAAAAAATTTCGTGGACAAACATGTTGGTCTACAAAATTGAGCGTCTTTTTGTAAAAAGTACGTCGCTTGGAAAGAAAAAAAAACGCATTTTCACTGCATATTGACAAGATGTAGGTGTGTATAGCTACCCCTTCACAAGAGAAGAACCCATCGTGTGCAAGTTCCTACTAGTGTGCAAGCTGATAGGCACACGCTGACTGGTCGGTTTGGCTGGTTTGCAAACGTGTGTGGATAGCTTTTCTAAAAAAATGCACCAATTGAGTCATGCTAGTTTTATAGGTGGCCCTAGTAGTAAAAAGACAGGAAGTCCTATTTCTACCACGCTACAATATCGTCAATATGGGATATTGTGGGAGTTATCTTCCTACTGGATAATCAAACATTTTATATGGTTCATGAGGAGTGGATAGATATGGAGTGTATCATACTGACAATGTGCCTTTCACATAAATCAACTCACTCCATTGCCACTGTTGAACCTGGACACGCCATCAATAATTTACATTGGCAAACTCAATCAAACCCGAAATACAAGACTTTGGCTCTACCAGGTAGTATTTATTACCAGAATATTTTACATCTATGTTGGTTATACAACTGATAGTTTGGTTTACACTAACAGTTACAGTCAGTCGGTAGCATAAGAAGTACTAGTACCAAGAAGTATAGTAGAAGTATTGGTTGATCAAGTGCACTGCTACATCTATGTTGGTGCTAACGGACATGTAGTAATGTATACTATAGTAGTGTTGTATGTTGAGGAGTTGTTCATATTTGACTGCTAGTAGACTGAGTTCCCTCCAAGGCACTCACTATATCACTACAACAAGCTCCTACATAAGTTCTACTTATCCAAACAGAACTCTAGTATATACTCATAAAGTAACAACACAAAATACTAGCACAACAACATCTAGACCTGCATACAAGCTCACAGCCTTTCACTGTTTTATACCATTTCATGTCAATTGCCTCGACAACTCTGTTTGATACTGAATACTTGGTATCGAGATCTTCAGCAACGAAAGTTTTCATTGGATATATCGTATTGAGCAGCGCAGTATTGGTATTGCATAGTTTGTGAATAAAGTTCTTCAGATCATTTGCTACAAAAAAGAATACTTTGGCATTTGTTTTAGAAAATGAATAATATATAATATAATCAATAATTTTGCTTCAAGCTCAGATTTATCATTTCAAAATTAAGGCAATCATTTGTTGTACACAAATATATTTTAAATGTATCCCGCTTCATCGGCAGTTTTTTATTTTGTTTAATATCAGTGAGAGGCTGGCTGGTAAAATTTATGTCATAAGAAAATTGTTGTCTCGCCTTTAAAAATTGACTGAATATAATGTCAATATGTTTTTTTTTTGTAATTATATTTAAGAAGTGTGGCAGGGAGAATCCATTTGACAGTGCTGCTACAGTGGTGGACAATCACCTTCAACCACTTGTCACCAATGGAAGAACTTGATTAGACTGGCGAACGGAGCACGAGAGAAAGGAAGACCCATCCAACCTAAAGAGAAAGACTTTGAGGTAATAGACCTTTGGTTTTATCATAAAGGCACATTAGATTGTACATTATGTACTGCTGCATGTATACAAAACCTTCAGTGTCACAGTGCTTACAATTGGTTCGGGGCAAGTGCTGCATAGCTTAGAGATCTCTCCTTGACTGATATTACTACAATTTTGCTAATTTGCTAATTGTGTGTTTGATACAGAACGCAATCACTCTATTTCACTCTATTTCGCCGATGATGATAAATCCAAAAAAAACCCAGTGATTTTTCCAGAAATGTTTCTATGATACTTTTTCTCCAAGTTTATACAAGGATACATATACCCTAGAAAATGTGTACTTATTCAGCTGATACAGCAAGCCGTGCCAGATAGGTTTTTGCAAGCTGATATCCTAGCTAATGGAGAAAGAAGTATATCGCTTGCCACAGTACAACTTAAACTCCTTGCTACAGCAAAGACATGGTATGTTGATGCGACCTTCAAAGCAGTGAAAAAACCTTACTAGCAACTGTTGTCCCTGCATTCTTTCATCAGGCATGGCAACCCAAAGAAACAGTTGCCCTTGCTGTTTGTCCTGATGACAAGGAGGAGACAAACAGACTACATGGAGGTGAGTTAATCAGCAAGCCCAAAACCAAAATAACAAAGTTATAGTGTGTTTTGTAGAAAATCATAAACTGGTAGCCATAATTCCGAGAACCACATTTACAAGTTGTTTGAGCATGCAATATCTTTTCTTATGATTAACTGAAAACAAATTGTTCAGATATAACCAGCGTATTACGTGGCATTGCTACTGAGTGGAATATGTAGATGCTGCACAGAATGAAAATTATGATTGAGCTTGGTGCTATGGAAATCAGTTTGAGAACACTCGCTTTTGTTGGCAGAATATTCTCTTAGGTTTCATAATATGAGTAGTTTAGTGAACAAAACAATAACTCGTAAGTTCTGTAATGTTTGAGAAAACCAGACCTCCAGTCTGTTTGTGACCAAGCAACAGTTGATCTACCATTGATCAACTGACCTTTCAACAAACGGGTCACAAGTTTTATTACCAAAGTTATTGCTTTGAAACAATTTAAGTATATTTTTGGGTTGAGCTGTAGGTATTTGAGAAGGTAAAGAAGCTGTTACCAAACTGTGCAGTAAAGTATGCCATGGCTGACTTTGAGTTAGGTGAGAGCAAACATTAATTTCTCATCAATTATTCTATCATATTCTATCAATGATACACTGAATGTTTCATTATTGGTAGGTGAATATAGTGATGAAACAAATTGTGTTATAATTCAAAAATGAGTGTGTGCAAGATTTGATCAGTAAACTTATTGCCACAACTTCACTGAAGTGCATTATATTATGTAACCGTCTCATATCATACAAAATTGGCTTGCGCTGTACTCTGACCAAAATTTTTGTTTTGCAGCAACATGGACTGATCTAAGAGCTTCTTTTCCTGAAATCAAGGTTACAGGCTGCCACTTTCATTTCTGCCAATCAATTTATAGAAATATGTAGAACTAAGGCTTAGTTAGGCTATATCGAGAGTGAGAGGATATAAATATTACAGCGAAAATGTTATTTGCTTTGGCATTGGTACCTGTTGAATATGTACGGACTTCATATGATTATATATGGTAACGCGTGGAAAGGAGTGGCGAGGAGGTGCTTGCACTGTTTAGCTTAATGCAGTACTTTGATGGGTAGCGGCATAACCTCAGCATGGCATCCCAATGACTGGAACGTGTTCGGAATAGAAATTCGGACTAATAATGACTTGGAGGCTGGCACCGACGATTAAATGGCCTTCTGCCCCATAACAACCCCAACTTATATGTGTTAGTTAACATTTTGTATGGAGAAATGACAAATGCCAACTATCAAATAGCTTTGGTGTTAGACGAGCGGGACATTAGAGAGCAAACATCAGCTGCTAAAAGACGACTCTATGAACTAAACACACTTTGGAATAAGTTAACACTAAAGGAATTATCTGTTTCTAGATTTCTGAAAAATGCTGTAAAGTTACTCCCATCATTTGATAAATCATAACTCTTTAGTGCATACTGTTTTATACCGTCATGTAATTGCGCTCAAGTCTCTTCTTATCTTTTTCTCATTTTTCTATACTTTGAGTAGTTACTTCATCCTGTGGTTTCACACACGTATATGCATTTTATTCTTTTTCTTTAAAATTTAACTTAAGACATAGATTTTAGTAAACTATTACTGTTGCAAGTTTTCTTTGCCCATCTACCAATAAATTTTTTATCCTATTGTCTATTTAACTACAAAAGTTATTCTGGCTTATTCGAGCGTTCCTCAGAAATTTAGTATACTAAATACATAATCCACCTCATTCTAGATATGGGATGGTTAGTAACATAAAATCTCAGTTACAATAATTGAGCTATAATCAGTAAGGCAGTAGAGCACCAATGATAGTAAATAAATTGAAGATATAATGGCCTCCAGTACCTTCTCTGAAAGCCAGAAGTGACCTTGTGTGGCAATACTAGCCAAATGTCAATTGTGGGCAAAGAAGTTGTTTTTCTTTTACCTCGCACTTGTTTCAAAGCTATGATGGATAAGCATTGTTGAATCAGTTGCCCATCTATTACATATGAATTTTCTGATTTGGGATTCACACAAAATCTTTATAAATTGATATTAAGATTAAAATATCTCAACGATTCTACTTGCAGCGTAGTTAAATGAAATATAATTAAAACTGTCGTCTATTCATTACTATTCATTCAAAGTATAAATGTTTATAAGCATAAAAACAAAAGTCCGCTATTGGTGTGTATAAGAACTTGAGGGTCATGTTCGTCCTACTGTACTTAGTCGTATGACCGACTCCTGAAATCCTACCTGCATCAATGTAGGTAACAATGTCTATGGTCCTGTATCGGTCTGGGTGAATGTAATGAAGTTACTTAAGTCGGGTACTTATTCGTTAACTTTTGGTATCTACAATAGCAACTTAGTACTAGCTCCCGACTAGCTCCATATTTATCACTGCTCACTTTTACTTCATTCATTCTCCTTTTCTTTCACCAATGTTAAGGTTAGATAGTGAGCTTCGGTACAAGTTGATTAGATGTTGAATTTTAGTGTTTGTTAATCTGTGATCATCTCTGAACTCAAGTGGATTGACTGGCCTGTTGCTAGATCTCTAGACTAAATTGTACTGTTACACATCACCAGCTAAATGGGAGTTATTTACTCGATAACATTTTGCCAGTAAACAGGGTCAACATTTGTTAAACCAGTATGTATGATAGAAAGAAGTAGGAAATTTTAATTGCAATTTATTGTAACATTTTTTGGAAGCAGACAACTCCATTCAAGCGACAGAGAAATAAAAATTAATGATACTGACGATAATACTATCTATGATTGACTTATTTTAAATAAGTTATTTGTTTATTACAGACTCGGTTATCAAGTCATTGAGAGAAGCCAACTCCTAATTTTTTAAACACTACCACTGACTTTCGACAAATGATCCTAAATCTTTGACCAATGATCTCATTATTTCCACGAAAGTGTGTTCGACAAATCAGGCTTTCGACCAAACGGTTGTCGACCAAACGACTAGTATTCGTACTTAATACATTGTTTGAAATGCAGTACATGTTCTACCTGTAGCTCAAACTCATTGGTCAAAACAATGCAAAAATTATCCTGACGCAACCTTCCATAAGGCACAAAATAATTTTCTAGAACGAACATTAATGGAACTGTTGAGAAAGGAAATCACAATCTGATAGGCCAGTTTCCAGTAATTTTATTTCTAAATGTAAACCGAAATTATTTGGTGGTGCGATATTAAACCCCATAGAGTTATATCACTGTTTGTATTAGAGCCTGCTCTCTATGGTGAGTATATCTACTGATATTTATTCAGCTGGTGCCGTGCCTCAAAGAGACACCTTCCTGACCTTTTTCCAGGCTTTTTAAATAACTTGGTTTTTCATATGACTGGTAAGTGAACAAATGGACTTTAATGTTTTTGCTGAAGGCATCTGATTCATCAGTGAGACCTTCTGGCAACTTTCTACTAATTAATGCTGCAAGACTGGCAACTAGTTTCATTATTGTAAATAGTACATTGCTCTATTTCTATTATGTGTAAGCAGGCACATGAGCGACATCCAACAACGATTGCTACATCAATAACTATCATACTGTCATATAGTTTCTTATCGACTTTTTCGCCCAAGTCTTTCAACCACACGTCTGCACTCTAGTGATAGCTGTCCTCTTTCTTTCCACCTAAAAGCCAAAAAGCGAGCCTGCTTTCCCATATCAACATCTCCAATACACAAGTTTGATAGCTGTTTATTGAGTGTTTTCACTGTACAGGCATCTCCTCTTGGCCCTTTGCCATGGTTTGGCACAAGTCGTTTTTGTTGGGACGCTCTGAAGTCCAGTGATTCATATGACATGATTTGACACATTAGATTTTTACACCATTCCTGTGTCAGCAACTCTGCACCACTCGCTGGTGGGTCAGTTCCGTCAGCTACCTAACCAACCATAGGAAGTTAAGGGTAAAGTTGGCCATCCTAAGGCTTAATTAGCCCAAATAAAACAACTCCAGCTCCAGCAGACTTTCCAGTCATTCCTGGAGTTTTAGTTTGCCTATGCCTTAGTTCCTGGTCATACAAGTCCTCCATTTTGTCTAAAAACCTTTCATAGATACCCCCAGCTTCTGGTGATAAGCGATAAACAAAATTTTCATTTTGCAAAATAGAATATCATTACCTGTGTAAATGATAAAATGCAGGTTATGTTATTCTTAGTTTACCCGTTTTAGGATAAAATACCTCATTATTTTCATTACTGTGTCTTTTAAATACCTCCATAAACAGCATTAACAAATCTTTTTCTTTGCAAAGTTTGAACCCAACTTCTTTGTAATACACTTTCTTCTGTGATGTAATGGAGATCCAGTGTCAGCCTAAAAGATCATCAACATCGACTCGCTGAAAACGGTTTCGAAATCAAGTGGGTTGAATGTACCCTTCCAAGTATCAGAGCACCTCAATCACAAATTGTTATGACAATAAATGTTTTCAAAGTACATAAATCTTATTCTTTATCAACACAAATAGCATTCCGGAACATATTTAAGTAGTGGAAAGTTCCAGCAATAGAATACATGAACATTTCCGTCACTTTTTTTGTACAGTTGGTGATGGTTGAAAACCTCTTTTTATACAAACAATTTAATTTTCTTGTTATATCTGCCACCTGTTAACTGAATTGAAACACCATTCATCAACCTTTATTTTTGTGTGAGACGTGAGATGTCTTTTTGTTAAACTGGTAAACTCAATTTTTTCTGTTTGAGATTCAAAAACTGACAATAGTGAGATGAAGAGAAAATCCATCACAAAAGGCATGCTTTAACAGTGCATAATTAAAGCATTTCACTAACTCAGCTGGATTTGCAAATCAATGAAAAAAAAATTGGCTTCACAAAATATTTATTTTTTGTATTACTTGAAGGCAGCTGTAAATTATTTCCTACAAGAGCACTCTTTTGTATGCCAAACAAATGTTTGATAGGTTACATCATAACTGCCAGTTTGTTTACACGGGGTTGAAGAGTAAACTCACCAGTGCAGTTCAATCTGGTGTGTTCAACTACAAATGGGTGTGCTGTGGGACACTTGAGCTAGTACACTTAATAAGTAAGTCACTAGGTAATAGCTAGAATGTGAGAGAATTGTTACATCGCTAGACAATAAAGCTTCTTTGTCCGCTCATAGATAAACATTTTATTGTACTTCACAACATTTGTAGCAAGAATGAAACCTGTCTCACTGGATAGAAACAATATAATTAGTCTAACAGCTTCTGTTAATTGCAAGTTTGTAAAACTAAGACTATTGTCTTAATTTAACTCGAGTTTAACAGATAAGATTTGTTCCTGCCATAATGTGGCTCTATGACAATCAAGCACTAACTTATTGTTGAGTATTTCATCAGCTTTGACCGTTTTTATTGAAAATGTACATTTTTTGCAAATTTGAGGTTCCATTTTTTTGCTTTTTTTCTAAGAACAAAAATGGAACATTTTTGCTAAATACTGACATTTGTTCGTGCAATAAACACAACCTACTAGCAATTCATATGAAACGTGATTTATGGGAAATTACAAAACAAGAGAAGGCAACTCCAAGACACTTAGCCCTCTAACAATCACTTTATACTATTTTGTAAATATGTAGTAATCAACTTTTGCAGCAAGATTAAAATTGGAAGGATCAATGATTCAACTTCTAGAGAAAGTAATTTTTCGACGATATTTTTAAAAATATATTTCGATAAAACAAAAAGATTATGGCAGTAAAAAATGGCAGTGAAGTAGTTGTGTTGGTTTTTCTTCCTTGCAAATTTATCTTTAGTTTGGGCCCTTCCAATCCCAGCCCTACCACCAGTGACATTGTATCTATGGACACAACTAGCAATCAACCCCTGATCTAGGCATCTACCAATAGCTCACAGCAACCTTTTGCTCTTTTAAATATTCTTCAAAGTTCACTTCATTTTAGTTGCCACAACTATCCAAGCAATCAAACTCCTCTTTCGAGCAACCCAGTCATGGACACAAACATATGAAACATCTTTCTAACTAATGAAAGCAGTTTATCTGATATAACCTGCAAGTGCAAACATGTGCAAACAAGTTGAATTTATAACAATGCCGTTGTTAATGAGATCTAAACTTTGCTGGACTCTCACTTGATCAACGAAACACAACACACATACCTTTATAGCAGCATTTCAAATAACACCATTTACACGCAGTGTCCCATTGATTCAACCATCGTAAAACCAAACGTCTGCAGGCTTTTGTTTGTGAATGCAAGTTTTACCAGAATAGACATAGATTGGTTACTCTGCAAAGATTCCACAGGTTTTGTGAGGGTTTCTTCTGATAACTATGTCTATACTGTAGTTCTATAGTTATAACTAACTCATAACTGTGTGCTAATGAAATGTTTGCTAACGCTGGACACTGCACTTCACCCAATCGGGTATTGTTGGTAGTGAATCAAATTGCACTCATCGGCTGACCTTACCTACGTAACTTCTTCCACCTTAGCTTTTTCTTGTAGCGGCTGTATTATCTTATTACAGCGGGTTGTGTGGAGAACTTCACTGTCTGACTTGACATAACCGGTAATCTGTCACTGAAGCTAGAACTACCACAAGTGTAAGCAGTCTACCACTTACAAAAGCTTCCTCCCGGATAGCTGAAAGTGGCAAATGGGCTGCCTTAGTAGCCAATCTCACTTCAAAATGTAACGGAGTCAGTAATAACTCATTCACATAAGAATGTGTGTATACATAATGTTCTTTTGGCTGATAGACTGAGAATGTATGTATAAATAATGTTCTTTTGGCTGATAGACTGAGAATGTGTGTATACATAATGTTCTTTTGGCTGATAGACTGAGAATGTGTGTATACATAATGTTCTTTCGGCTGATAGACTGAGAATGTATGTATACATAATGTTCTTTTGGCTGATAGACTGAGAATGTGTGTATACATAATGTTCTTTTGGCTGATAGACTGAGAATGTGTGTATACATTATGTTCTTTTGGCTGATAGACTGAGAATGTGTGTATACATAATGTTCTTTTGGCTAATAGACTGAGAATGTGTGTATACATAATGTTCTTTTGGCTGATAGACTGAGAATGTGTGTATACATTATGTTCTTTTGGCTGATAGACTGAGAATGTGTGTATACATAATGTTCTTTTGGCTGATAGACTGAGAATGTGTGTATACATAATGTTCTTTTGGCTGATAGACTGAGAATGCGTGTATACATAATGTATACACACATTCTCAGTCTATCAGCCAAAAGAACATTATGTTCTTTTGGCTGATAGACTGAGAAAAATTAGATCCCTATATAAAACCACCATTTCATCATGCCATCTCTATATCAAACCACTATTTCATCATGCCATTCCTATATCAAACCACCATTTCATCATGCCATCTCTATATCAAACCACCATTTCATCATGCCATCTCTCTATCAAACCACCATTTCATCATGCCATCTCTATATCAAACCACCATTTCATCATGCCATCTCTCTATCAAACCACCATTTCATCATGCCATCCCTATATCAAACCACTATTTCATCATGCCATCCCTATATCAAACCACCATTTCATCATGCCATCTCTCTATCAAACCACCATTTCATCATGCCATCCCTATATCAAACCACCATTTCATCATACCACCCCTATATCAAACCACCATTTCATCATGCCATCTCTATATCAAACCACCATTTCATCATGCCATCCCTATATCAAACCACCATTTCATCATACCACCCCTATATCAAACCACCATTTCATCATGCCATCTCTCTATCAAACCACCATTTCATCATGCCATCTCTTTATCAAACCACTATTTCATCATGCCATCCCTATATCAAACCACCATTTCATCATGCCATCTCTTTATCAAACCACTATTTCATCATGCCATCCCTATATCAAACCACCATTTCACCATGCCATCTCTCTATCAAACCACCATTACATCATGCCATCCCTATATCAAACCACCATTTCATCATGCCATCTCTATATCAAACCACCATTTCATCATGCCATCCCTATATCAAACCACCATTTCATCATGCCATCCCTATATCAAACCCTATATCATCCCACCATTTCATCATGCCATCTCTATATCAAACCACCATTTCATCATGCCATCTCTATATCAAGCTACCATTTCATCATGCCATCCCTATATCAAACCACTATTTCACCATGCCATCTCTATATCAAACCACCATTTCACCATGCCATCCCTATATCAAACCACTATTTCATCATGCCATCCCTATATCAAACCACCATTTCATCATGCCATCTCTATATCAAACCACCATTTCATCATGCCATCCCTATATCAAACCACCATTTCATCATGCCATCTCTTTATCAAACCACTATTTCATCATGCCATCTCTATATCAAACCACTATTTCATCATGCCATCCCTATATCAAACCACCATTTCATCATGCCATCTGTATATCAAACCACCATTTCATCATGCCATCTCTATATCAAACCACTATTTCATCATGCCACCCCTATATCAAACTACCATTTCATCATGCCATCTCTATATCAAACCACTATTTCACCATGCCATCCCTATATCAAACCACCATTTCATCATGCCATCTCTATATCAAACCACCATTTCATCATGCCATCTCTATATCAAACCACCATTTCATCATGCCATCTCTATATCAAACCACTATTTTATAATACCATCCCTATATCAAACCACCATTTCATCATGCCACCCCTATATCAAACTACCATTTCATCATGCCATCTCTATATCAAACCACCATTTCATCATGCCATCCCTATATCAAATTACCATTTCATCATGCCATCTCTATATCAAACCACTATTTCATCACACCACCCCTATATCAAACAACCATTTCATCATGCCATCTCTATATCAAACCACCATTTCATCGTGCCATCCCTATATCAAACCACCATTTCACCATGCCATCCCTATATCAAACCACCCTTTCACCATGCCATCTCTATATCAAACCACCATTTCATCATGCCATCTCTATATCAAACCACTATTTCATCATGCCATCCCTATATCAAACCACCATTTCACCATGCCATCTCTATATCAAACCAATATTTCATCATGCCATCCCTATATCAAACCACCATTTCATCATGCCATCCCTATATCAAACTACCATTTCATCATGCCATCTCTATATCAAACCACCATTTCATCATGCCATCCCTATATCAAACCACCATTTCATCATGCCATCCCTATATCAAACTACCATTTCATCATGCCATCCCTATATCAAACCACAATTTCATCATGCCATCTCTATATCAAACCACTATTACATCATGCCATCCCTATATCAAACTACCATTTCACCACGCCATCCCTATATCAAACCACCATTTCATCATCCCATCCCTATATCAAACTACCATTTCATCATGCCATCTCTATATCAAACCACCATTTCATCATGCCATTCCTATATCAAACCACTGTTTCATCATAACAATTTTTCAATCAAACAGTTTTATACTTTCATACTGTTGGAGACAATAACCATCATTTAGAGTCGTGTAATGTTATATCAATGGTATAAAGTGAAACAGCCACTATCTACAGCTTGCTTCATATATTGTAAAATGTTTACTTCTCAATCACTGTTAGGGCTGCCAAACTGATGTTACCTGGCATCAAAGTGATGAAAATCCACCGCATTCTCTAAAAAGTTATGCAATGGATTGGTATATGCTAATCATATAACAATTTCAGCTCTTTAAAAGGAATATTAACTTTTAATTGTATCATCATTAAATGGAGAAAAAACTCAGGTTTGGTCAAATGGTTCTCACAGTTTGTTATGAATCAACCTTATATTGTGGTGGGAAATTGGCTGCTGAAAACTCACTGAGAACCCTTTGCTCATAATAGAGAGAGAGTCCTCGATGTAGGCCTGTGTGCTCAGCAGTATAAGACTACTATTGATGAGCAAGATGATCAAACAATTATACCGTCAATGTTGATGGAAGTTGTCTACTGAGTGTAATCAGACAAGACACTGGTAAGCAGCAGTAAAACCTACAACAGTCTACCAAATGACAGTTTATGTACAATGGTAGTTTATGGTTAATAAGCCAAGTTCAAAGAACACTTTTTATCTCTGTCAGTATTCATTCAGATTAAAATGATTCCTAAGGGAACTTATTTGCTATTCAGGATAAAAATGAGTTTAATTAAGAAAGCCCTGGGATAGTTTTATGCATGTCATTATCAAATATCGTTTTTGAATAGAAATCCCAAACCAAAAACAGTCAGTCAAGTGGTACATAATGCTTTGCCATGCAGATTTCACAATTATAACCAGCTGGTTTGACATAAAACTGAAACAAGAAAAACACTCTTGTTTTTTATTAATAAAAATGCGGACCATGAAAAGATGATACATTTACCATCGATGAGTCAGAAATGTTCCTCCATTACTGGCTGAGCGACTCAATGGTAGATTTTGGTTTAGGATACTCATAGAAACCTCCACTAAAGATTAGTGGTACCAGCCATATGTGAGCAGGAGGAAGGAGTTGAAGCACTACCCTAGCTCTTAACTACAGTGGTATATCCTGTTGGGTTGGCAGAGATCCCTGCAGAGCCAGTAGTGACCCCTGTTGTGCCAGTAGGCACCCTACTGGGCCGACACAAGAAGGCCACTTTAGCCGATGAACTACAAAGTAGCCTGAATGCCAAGTGTATCCTTCCCTGGACCGAAGTTACCAATAAACCAATTTAGGTAGAGCAGTCGAGAATAGTGGTATTTTTTAGTGAACAGACTGAAATCCACTGCAATACTTCAATGGGAAACAAGGGAATGGTATACCATAGATGTATTGTAGTAGTTTTCTCAAGGTCCACTACGCATCAAAAAACTTGCTCAAGTCGCCTTTTCTCCAATGAATGCATTCTGTGTCCTGTATCTTTTATCCATTCCTATTTGGGGTAGCCAGCATGAAACTCTACAGACTGTACTCAACCTTTTCCTAAAAGTAAAATTCTCGAATGAGACAAACTACTAGGAGTTGTAAAGATGACAACGTAATATTTCAAGTCTTTATTTAGCAGTAATAAATCGAAAGATCCGTTAACAAAGTTGGCATTTTCAATGCGCTTAACACCGAGATTTAACTCTCAAAGGCATTTGTTAATCACCAAATTGTTGACCTGTTGCCAGCCAATTTTTCAACGGGTGTCAATTTTTATATCAATGTTTGTCAACAAGTTTAAGATGAGCGTTAAGGATTGAACTCATATAGAAATCAAAGAGTTGACTTTCTCAAGGAATCATCTCATTAAATCAACCCCCTTTTATATCATTGATTGCCACATTAGCTAATCACGTTGTACGATTAGTTACATTTGTTGTGAAAATGAAATATTTATGATAAACGGTTCATAACAAAACAAAAGATTTTCAACATCAAGTTTGTTAATGCAGGTAACAAGATATGCCGTACCTATTCGCAATAATAAATACAAATCATTGAGTCATTATTTTGTAGAACTAGCTAGTCTAGTGAAATGATAAAGCACACTTGTTAAGATGTCTATTTTTTTAATTTAATCTTTTTTATAATTTAGCTAGTTCGAAGCTGAGAGCCTGCGCAATGTACCATACCAATCAGTTAGCCATATCTAGGTATGGGATATTTGGTAGATAAATAAGTCAAGTCATGAGCGAAAATAAGTTGTTGTTTTGTAGACAGGAAGTATTGGTCGAGGTATGCTTTCTAGTGCTTCGATGCTATGTGAGATATCAGTAATATATAAGGAAAAAACCTCTGAAAACTTATCAGAAATGTGAGCATTGGTTTCGATGTATTGTTGAACAAGGTTATTGATCAAGTGCTAGACTGTTGATCAGAATTTGTCATATCAACTTGTTGAACCTGATCACAACTGTACAGCTTCCTATAATACTCCACAACACTTCAACCAACCTATCATACAACAATATACACAGTACACTACACCGGTGTACCACTGTAGTACTACAAGATACTTTATGTACTCAATGAGACAACTCCCCAGTAAATCCACGTACCAAAGAGCATATTCATTAACAGACGTTGAAAATGTGGCAGGTTAGTATAGATTTATACGAACAATCAGTTCTTTTATTGAGTTAGATGTTAGAATTACTTCCCAACTATAATTAATCATTTGCCAGTCCATAAAATGTTCTTGTTGACAACTCCTATATTGTACATTTTATAGTTTGAAATCTTTCTGAACAACCAAATGCTATTATTTTGCGTAAAGTTTTCGTGTACTGGAAGGGCCAGAAAATCTCAAACAAAGTGTTACATAATTTTTTGATTGGTCTTATCAATGCACTTTGATTTACATTGCCAAAACTTGTAATAATAGTGTAAGAAGTGAATGTAATAAGGTATAACATTATAGGGTAGAAAGTGTGGGTATAGTGGATAATGCTTGTAATAGAAAGTATAAAATAGTATAGTATGGAGTGTATAAAACCTTTTTAATTTGTAAAATAATCTATGACATTGCAAGAAATATCGTTACATTCTGGATTAATGATAATGATAAGATGTTTTTCTTTTTCAGTTCAGTATTTTCCGACACAGACAGAGCCATTCCTGAAAATTTTCCACAATATTAAAACTTTCATATGATATATGTATATTCATCTATATACATAAATGGACATGAATATGGACCTGGACATGGGCATAATTGGATATGAATATGGACAGGGACATGGATATGTACATGGTCATGGACATGTGTTTCCTGGCAATAAAAGTTCATGAAAAAATGTCGCAAAGTTTTTTCCTTCAAGGGACAGAAAAAACTATCATCCATTCACAAAGCCTGCAAAATTAAGATTGTCTTTATTGCCTGCCTCACTGATGTAATTTTACTGGGAACATCTCAGTTTTTTTCCAAAGTTTCTTTAACTAAGTATTTCCACCCTAATAAAAATCTAAATTAGTTTTTAGGTTCGAATCGCAAAGCTTGGCAATGTGACGCTGGTTTATTTATACACAACAATAATCTAATCAAAATATTAAAAGGATCGCTAACTCAAGAAAGACAGCTTCAAAAAAAGTAAAAGCTTTTTGCATTATTGATTTTTAGCCCCTGCAAAAATCTCTAGCCAAGAAAACTGGTCTTATAGCTGTAACTTGTGGTAGATGTGAGAAAAATTTTGTGAACGTCAGCAAAAGGTTAGGAATCATCTTAAGGGTGAGAGAACAACTCCGTACAAATAATTTGAACCTGGACTGAACTTAAAAAGTTGAACTACATTCAACTCATTCAGAATAACTTGTCATTAGCCCTTCAGTAGCAATGATTGATTTATTGGGGGACATATCTTGTCTGTGTAAGGAGCATGTTACTAGTTTCACACATTTGAGCTTTGAATTCTGGAAACTTCTACATATCAATTACAGTATATAATAATAACCAACAGCCATAATGCTAAAGGTTTGTTAACTCTACTGATTCACGGTATTGCACATAGACTTATCATTGGTTGGAATTAAATTGACATTAATGGTAAAGATATTCACATGAGGTTTCATCCAAGCCTTAACGCTCTATGTAGCCTTATGAAATAATTAAAATACTCAATCAGTTGGTTCGGAAGACCTGATTGGATTGAAACAACTTATCAGCAACTATTTCACAGAACGGTTCATAGGCTGTCAAATCAAACACCCACAAGTATTAATGGCACCTTTAAATACTGCTTGCCATAAGGGTATGCATTGGTTTGAGAGTAGGGTTTGAGCACTTAGTGGGCAAATGGTGCTCCTCCTCTGTCCATCCCTGCTCACCCGCTGTCTTTGTCACTTTTTTATTATTATTTCTACTTGCAAATAATAATAAATGGCTAGTAAAAAACTATACTTGTTTCTGCCAGTTTGAGATGATAGTGATGATGGGCAGCAGTACATTTTATCCCAGGTACAATATTTGCTTAGAGAAAGGCATATGGAGCATTGACAAAGGACATATGACAAGTATTGACATATGACAAACATTGACATATGACAAGCATTGACATATGACAAGCATTGACATATGTCAAGCATTGACATATGACAAGCATTGACATATGACAAACATTGACATATGACAAGCATTGACATATGACAAGCATTGACAAAGGCCTCCAAGTTCGATCATCTTCTGCTGACGCCAGTAGTAGCTTTGTCTTTGTGACTGTCAATGATAACTAAAATAATATTAGTGGTAGAGTTTGTATAACTATTCTCCCAGTGACTACTGGTACTGAGTCTACTGAAGCCCCTGATTCTAAGTGGTGTCGTTGTGGGGAGTGCCATCAGACACACATTCAACGGAAGTTGAAATGACCTGGTCAAGAGAACTTTGCTTTCACCAATATGTAGATGGTGACTTCTTGCCTGGAAAGGATTGCATACTGAGTGCCTATGTAATGGCCTATCATACCCTCAACGATGTAAACATTCATCTGCAGTAGTTAACAACATCATGATACAGAGTGTAACTGGTGATGGGTTGCTATTTACAATTATGTATAACAGAAACTAAGGTTTCATGTTTATTGTAGTAACATCAACTTCATGCACTGCCATCTTGGGCAGCATAATCGGAGAGTGACTCCAGCCTGTGAGATTATTGGAATAGAAATAGCCAATAAGAATACAGACTGAAGGAGTAACATGAGTTTCAGGTAACTGGAAATATATATATACTCTGAGAACTGTCATAAGTTTTAAAGTAAGACTCCCAAACAAAATCTACCAGATGTAGAGTGAGAGTTATCATCTCCTAGCCCATTGGTGATATTTATTTCAAACATGACAGAGAGGGTAGCTTACATTGATTGTTGGCATTGATGTCACAGTCAAACAACTATCAATAATTTTCAAAGACTATAGAAGAATATAAGAAAGAACGAGTTCCCATTAATTTAAATACAAAAATTCTTGTCACTTTTGTGTGTCTAAACTAGTAATTGAAACCACGAGGGAAGTTATTGTTTAAATTCTTGCTATGAAATTAATGTGAATTTTTCTTCTTTTGAATGCATATCAAAACATAAAAACAAGGATATAAGAACAAAGGGAGTGGGAAATTTGAAAATAAAATTGTTGATGATGAAATGCGTTTCCGGTATTGGAATGGATTGAGAAAGTGGGTCACTGTCTCCATTAGGCAAAGATGGCCGGATGTGGAACACCAACATATATGACTTATATCACTCACAGGTGTCAGACACAACAACAATGCATGTCTCTTTGACTTTCCAGATGAGTTGGAAAGTCTGCTTGACAAGTCTAACTGCATGTTTTACTTCCAAGGATCCTGTTGAAGGCCACCATTTTATGGAAAAAAAACTTCTGATCGCTAATACTAATGTATTATGATAGATTCAGTTTACAATATGCAAAATATCAAAGTGGTATAATAAATGATAGTGTTTATGACAATCAAATAGCTAGTGTGTATGACAATCAAATATCTAGTGTCTATGACAATCAAATAGCTAGTGTCTATGACAATCAAATAGTTAGTGTTTATGACAATCAAATATCTAGTGTTTATGACAATCAAATATCTAGTGTATATGACAATCAAATAGCTAGTGTTTATGACAATCAAATATCTAGTGTTTATGACAATCAAATATCTAGTGTTTATGACAATCAAATAGCTAGTGTGTATGACAAAGAAGGTTGGTGCATGCAGTTGGCACCAAGAGCTAGGTTTAGATAAAAAAATGTTTTTCAAGTTATATAACATTAAGTAATAACAAACATGCAAACAATTAGACATATGAAGTGCTAATGAATGGGTAGAGGTAGAAAGAACATAAATGTAATGTACAAGCGTATAACAAGGTAATACAAACTAAACTATTTCATTAACCTAGTAACGTGTACATTTCTCAACTTTTCCATATTTGGTTCGGGCTCCTTAGCTAGTACTATTCATCGACTTTGATAAAAGTAATTGGCCACACTTCTCAATTAATACTTTTTCATCCAAAAACATTGCAGTATCCAATTTTAGCTGGTTTTAATCTATATAACCTAGCACAGGGAAATTCTAGAACTCTCTGATCCTGCATCTACCTCGTGATATTATACGTATGCCCATTAATTATTTGGTATGTTTCTCTGTCAGACATTTACCAACATATAACTACATACTACAGATTACATAAATGAGACATGCCCATAATTACTGCCTCTCTCTGTATCACTTAGTATCAAGTATATATTTACTTGGCAGACTGCTATAAGTATTAATAGTTACATCTCTAAAGTTCAGTAACAACAAATTATGTAATCACATAGGCTGCTGTAACAAACAGTATACTTGGAAATAGAAGGAGTCACAGCTCACAGGAAGTGTACACACCAAAGCATGTACATCAGTTATATCATAGAGAGTATAAAATAGCAGGAACTATAGCACTTTCTCTGTCTGCAGATATCATCTACCACACAGCAGGTTTTGTTGACAACTAAATGCAGGTTGGAGTCTGGCGGAGTGAAATGTACTCTACAGACAGATACAACAATAAGTTGGCTTCAACATCATCAATAATACAGCAATGCTGACTGGTACAGCCACCTCTGGCAGCGTGTAAGAATATCACATCTCCTACAACTGCATTCACTATTTGGTAATCAGATAGATGTATCAGTCATAGTTTACAGTGTCCTTCTGAGCAGACAACTCCTCACGTATTGTCTATCTAATATATTTGGTTTTACATACACTGATATAGGGAAGACATTTAATACTGCCACCAATGGCTTAAGGTACAGGCTACCAAGATACTTACAGAGTAACTGGATTGAATGGTTTGAGAAAACTCATTAGTGCAGGAATGTATATTTATATAAGATATCTGATTGGTTGATCAAACTTTGATGTGGCTTCTAGTAGTAATATATGAGCAGATCTCCCTACCAAGTGTTTTTTTGTGGTTCTGGCCTTGGGGTTGAGACAATGGGTTACGGCGTTGGATGAATTCGCCGAGTTTATATTGTATTTTACTTGAGGGGTACTTGAGTGGCATTTGAGTGGCATTTGAGTTTTGATTAGTTTTTACTTAATTTGAACTTATATGGCATATAGATTTTGAATGTATGGCATTCAAGTTTTGATAACTTTTTTACATAACTCGAACTCATATGGTATCTTGAGAGAGAGGGGAGAGGAGAGAGGAGAGATGGGAGATGAGAGAGGAGAGAGAGAGAGAGAGAGGAGAGAGATTTTTTAGTTTTCTATACATTCATGTATATATGGTTAGTTATGTACATATTTATGGCTATATTTATATCTACATAGAGAGAGGAGATATATCTACATTGAACAAATATATTGATCAAAAATGAAAATTATATGATTATATACCTGATTACATAATAAGTAGGGAAAATCTTCTGGAGAGAGGGGAGAGGAGAGATGAGAGAGGAGAGAAGAGAGAGGAGAGAGAGGAGAGATTTTTTTTTAGTTTTTTATACATTTATGTATATATGGATAATTATGTACATATTTATGGATATATTTACATTTACATTGAATAATATACATTTATTACATAATAAGTATATTAAATGCTATAAAATATGTTGGAAAATTACCAAATTAGACCTCTAGATGGTTAAAATCTACAGTATTTGGGAAATAACTGCAAGAGAGGAGAGAGGAGTATTTGGTAGAGGAGAGAGTATGTTGAGAGAGAGGAGAGATAAAAAGAGGAGAGAGGAGAGAGGAGATATATCTACATTGAATAAATACAGTGATTAAAAATGAAACAATATGTGAATATATACATTTATTGTGTAATAAGTAGGGAAAAAATTTAAAATAATTACATGAAATTGAATTATAGCTTTAGTTACATTGGATAGTTTACATTATATAGAAAAGGGAAATAGCTCACCAAGTCACATTGTCCAACTTGTTTTTTGAATTAGAGACTATCCATCGTTAAAACACTCATCATTTTTTTTCAGCAACATATCCTGTCTCAAAATCATCAAAGTCTCCACATAGAAAATCTTCAAGTTCATCATCATCATCAATTTCTAATATTGTTTTGTTGTACTTTGCTTGATCACAATATTGTTTCCAATACATTCGACCGAGACAGTATGGAGAGCAAAATGAAAGATCGTATTCTGTCTTAAATTTTCCGTGGGTTGTTTTTCCTCTGTAGATCATCACACCTGGAGTATATTTGTTAGCTTCTGAAGCATATTTGTCTGGTATGACGAGCGTCTTCAACAGCGTTTCTCCACATTGTTCAATGCTATAACGGATACAAATTACATTCGACTGACCTCCTTTAAATCGATGAGGAACGAATCTATCAACAACATCTTGGTAAGGAAAAATAGCGCCGGGTTGAAAACTATTGAGGGTGTTGATGTTCAAGAAGCGTTTGAGCTGACATTTAGTCAATGTACTAAAATATAGTGATTCCTCTTCAGCTTTCTTTTTGCTTAGAGGATGTCTGCTAACACGTCTGACATCATACCAAAGAACGTTTTTATTTTTTGGTTTTCCCTTTCTACCCAAATATACAACGTTAAACGGAGGGGGGTAATTATCACAGTTGAAGTTTTTAGCTATTTCAACTGGACAGAGGAGTATTTTGGGCTCGAGTTCATTTATATCTGAAGGATCATGGTAGTGTACTTGAGAATATCTACACTTCTCCTTACTTGATGGATGTATCACACCAGTCACTCGCATAATGCTTGGGATAGGAAGATCTTCAAATGTTTTGCAAATCGGAACTTTTGGTGAGTCAATCACTTGAGAACCTTTAGACTTTTCTAATTCCCTAGCTCTCCTTTCGTTGAGACATTCAACTGTTAAATGAGTTATAGCTGCGCTCTCCATTGTTTGCTTATCAACGGAAGTAGTTTGTTTTCTCACTGTTTGTTTTCGTTTCCTTACTATTCGCTTTTTTGGAGCAGTTTTCCTTCTCTTAGGAGTTGTTTTGCCGTTTTTCATTTTATTTTCTGTTGGATATGGATCTGTGCTAAGGAGCTCTTCAGAAAGAGCATCCATAACATTCTAAAAATAAAAGGGTAATATTTGCATGAGTGGCTAAGAGTGTATTTATTACTTAGAGTGTCTTATATATATATATGTATTTATGCCAAAAGCGGTTAAGATCATAGAGTTATGGTAGATTGAGAATGTGCTTATTAAACTATCGGGATGTGGAGACAGACAACAAAGGATGCATTCAAATATATATATATATGTATTTACTTAATATCATACCGCTTTTAACATCTAAATTGGTAAGAAATAAAATATAATAGTTTGAACATAACATCTAAATTGGTAAGAAATAAAATATAATAGTTTGAACAAAATATTGTAAAATAATAAAAAACAACTAAAAATTTTTCATAAATATGTATGAAACGCTTCCAACATTAATTCTAAAATACCTACAGAAGAGGATAGAGCTTTATCTATTTGGACATAATTATAAATATGCTTTCTGAATTTATAAAAAGTTTTTTTGTTCCATGTCATGTTGTATAATTTTTTGAAAACTATTTGATTCCAAGCACTTCTTTCAATTTCTTTTAAAAAATCATTAATATTAACGACTTCCACCATTGACAAAACGATTTCGAAACCGTTTTTTATAATGTCATCAAAACGTTCTGTAGATATATCACGTTTCTTACAACACATCCCCATACTCATCATGTGTTGAGTTATACAGAATATTATAACTTGAAATGTCAAACGTTCTACAGCTTTTTTTTCAACAACATCATTATTTATCACATAGTTATGATATATTTCTGGAAGGAAGTCCTTTAAGTAGATTGGATTTGTTGTTGCGTTGTTCTAAAATACAAGCGATAATTAGATAACTAAAATAATTAAAGGTGTTCAACAGGTGTTAAATAGTATTTTTTATTAATTCTTACCTTTTCATCAGGCTGAGATTCTGACTTTAGATACAATGATTGACTTTCTACGACTTGAGTATTCATTCTGAAAAAAACAGAAAAAATTGATTCAATTCTTTATAACCAATTTAAAGATAGATATGTCATAAAGCCTTCAGATAGTTGTGTTAGCTAGCGGAAATATTTGAGTTTAAGTTTTACCTTTATGAAGAGAGAACTCTTAGTAGTTGCAATGGAAGATGTAGTAGATAGATGTTGCTCCTTTGCTCACTGTTGTTGAACTGGATGCTTTCTGTCTGAAACCGTTGTCTCTTATATAGGTGAATGTGTGAAAATAAATCTTTCATTCCCGCGAAAGCATTGGTTTGTATTCGCGTGAAAATAAAATGTTTATTCCCGCGAAAGCATTGGTTTGTATTCGCGTGAAAACAAAGTATTCATTCCCGCGAAAGCAACAGTTTCCATTCGCGTGAAAATTAAATGTTTATTCCCGCGAAAGCATTGGTTTGTATTCGCGTGAAAATAAAGTATTCATTCCCGCGAAAGCAACAGTTTCCATTCGCGTGAAAATAAAATGTTTATTCCCGCGAAAGCATTGGTTTGTATTCGCGTGAAAATAAAGTATTTATTCCCGCGAAAGCAACAGTTTCCATTCGCGTGAAAATTAAATGTTTATTCCCGCGAAAGCATTGGTTTGTATTCGCGTGAAAATAAAGTATTCATTCCCGCGAAAGCAACAGTTTCCATTCGCGTGAAAATAAAATGTTTATTCCCGCGAAAGCATTGGTTTGTATTCGCGTGAAAATAAAGTATTCATTCCCGCGAAAGCAACAGTTTCCATTCGCGTGAAAATTAAATGTTTATTCCCGCGAAAGCATTGGTTTGTATTCGCGTGAAAATAAAGTATTCATTCCCGCGAAAACAACAGTTTCCATTCGCGTGAAAATAAAATGTTTATTCCCGCGAAAGCATTGGTTTGTATTCGCGTGAAAATAAAGTATTCATTCCCGCGAAAGCAACAGTTTCCATTCGCGTGAAAATAAAATGTTTATTCCCGCGAAAGCATTGGTTTGTATTCGCGTGAAAATAAAGTATTCATTCCCGCGAAAGCAACAGTTTCCATTCGCGTGAAAATAAAATGTTTATTCCCGCAAAAGCATTGGTTTGTATTCGCGTGAAAATAAAGTATTCATTCCCGCGAAAGCAACAGTTTCCATTCGTGTGAAAATTAAATGTTTATTCCCGCGAAAGCATTGGTTTGTATCCACGTGAAAATAAAGTATTCATTCCCGCGAAAGAAACAGTTTCCATTCGCGTGAAAATTAAATGTTTATTCCCGCGAAAGCATTGGTTTGTATTCGCGTGAAAATAAAGTATTCATTCCCGCGAAAGCAACAGTTTCCATTCGCGTGAAAATAAAATGTTTATTCCCGCGAAAGCATTGGTTTGTATTCGCGTGAAAATAAAGTATTCATTCCCGCGAAAGCAACAGTTTCCATTCGTGTGAAAATTAAATGTTTATTCCCGCGAAAGCATTGGTTTGTATCCGCGTGAAAATAAAGTATTCATTCCCACGAAAGCAACAGTTTCCATTCGCGTGAAAATAAAAGGTTTATTCCCGCAAAAGCATTGGTTTGTATTCGCGTGAAAATAAAGTATTCATTCCCGCGAAAGCAACAGTTTCCATTCGCGTGAAAATTAAATGTTTATTCCCGCGAAGGCATTGGTTTGTATTCGCGTGAAAATAAAGTATTCATTCCCGCGAAAGCAACAGTTTCCATTCGCGTGAAAATTAAATGTTTATTCCCGCGAAAGCATTGGTTTGTATTCGCGTGAAAATAAAGTATTCATTCCCGCGAAAGCAACAGTTTCCATTCGCGTGAAAATAAAATGTTTATTTCCGCGAAAGCATTGGTTTGTATTCGCGTGAAAATAAATTATTTATTCCCGCGAAAGCATTGGTGTTCTTCCGTAGAAACAATGTTTCATTAATTTAACCTTATGATAAATGGCATGATTTCAGCTATATAAGAAGCACTGTTTTTACACAGAAAGCAGTCACTTCGACATTAGCAACTGAAGGAGCAAGATCTACTACAACATCATCTACTACAACTGCTAGAAGGACTTTTCTGTTTGGAGGTAAGTCAACTTGATTGAGTATAAATTTAATTTTTATCGATTTAGATACTAACAGTGGTATGATATTGAGTAAATATATATATATATGTATATATATCTTCAAATTGGTTTGAAAAAGAAATCATAACATGGATTTTTACTTTATCTTTTAGAATGTCGACACAAGTCATATCAAAACAACTGAAGAATAAAGAACCAAAACCTTCACAAGATAAGGTGATTGATGACAATGTACTTCTTCAACGCACTATGATCCCCTTTCAAAGCGCCAGTCTGAATACTCTGGCAACTCTCATCATCAAAAGCGCCTCTCTGTTAAGTACTCTATCTCCAGCTTCCAGAAGAAACATTGAAAACATAGTCAAAGTTGAAGATTTACCAATACCTACAGTTATGCAGGTGTTAACCGTTGAGCTCCATGATGAAACGAACTGCACCATCATATACAACTATAAAAAGGATGGAAAGGTAGTTAGAGTGAAGAGCACTATTCCATTAGCGGCGGGATTACTTGTCAATGAAGCTTCGCAAATAAGACCACTGGTTTTGATCTACATGGGTGTTGAAAAGACTGGAAAAGCAATTTTTCGTGCTGCTACAGAAACAGGAACTACTTTGAGGTGTAAGAATGTGTTTGATGTATTACCAGAAAAAAGTATGCGACAAATCAATGCTTATTTCGAGGTAGCTAATCTTCAGGATTTCCCAACAGATAGTGTCATATGTTTCCAAAACCCTGAAGTTATAACAAAGTCTGACAGGCGATGGAATGGAAATGAAGAGACTCTTCTAGTTCAATACAGAAGTGTTGTAGATGAAGAATTACTGATCGGAGATATGCGCATTCCTCATCAAATAGCTTCTGCTGTGACATCGGAGAGATTTGGAGTGATTTTGTTCAAGGGTCTGAGTCGAAACGCAGACAATTCAATTTTCTACAACGTCAGTGTACTCGCAGCTCATCAAGCCTTCGTCCAAGCCTCGGAACTGGCTGATAATCCAAAATCTGAGGATTTTCTCAACCACTTCGATGATGCTGAAAAAGAAGGTTGTGGAGAACAAACTCTCGAGAAGCTAATCTATAACTCAAGGGATTCATATCACTATAGGTAAGTTTTATTAATTTTTACCATAATTTTAAAAAGTTGATTTGTGAAAATTTTGTGTATTCTTACAATGAAAAACCCCTTAAAATGATAAATTTGTGAACATTTTTGTAAAAAATTTTTAAGTTATATATATATATTTCGAATTAAAAAAGGATTTTGTTGTGTCATCAGTGTTTTTTTTTACATAAAAGTTGGAAAAATAACAAAAGGTGATAATTATTTTACAAAAATGTTCAATTTTTCACATAAATGATCAACTCATAACCTTTTTTTGTAAAACATTTTTAAATTATATATATTTCGGATTAAAAAAAAGGACTTTTTTGTGTAATCAGTGTATTTTTTTTTACATAAAAGTTTAAAAAATAACAAAAGGTTATAATTATTTTGCAAAAATGTTTAGTTTTTCACATAAATGATCAATTCATAAACATTTTTTGTAAAACATTTTTAAATTATAGCTATTTCGGATTAAAAAAGGATTTTTTTGTGCAATCAGTGTATTTTTTTTACATAAAAGTTTAAAAAAATAACAAAAGGGTATAATTATTTTACAAAAATGTTTAGTTTTTCACATAAATGATCAATTCATAAACATTTTTTGTAAAACATGTTTAAATTATATCTATTTCGGATTAAAAAAAGGACTTTTTTGTGCAATCAGTGTATTTTTTTACATAAAAGTTTAAAAAATAACAAAAAGGTTATAATTATTTTACAAAAATGTTTAGTTTTTCACATAAATGATCAATTCATATACATTTTTTTGTAAAACATTTTTAAATTATATATATTTTGGATTAAAAAAAAGGGTTTTTTGTGTAATCAGTGTATTTTTTTTAGCTAGAAGTTGAAAAAAAATCACACCAAATGAAAAAAAAGGACTTTTTCGTGTGTAATCAGTGTATTTCTTTTACATAGAAGTTGAAAAAATAACGAAAGTTTATATTTATTTTACATTAATTTTAATCATCCTATACTAATACATCATTTTTTATTTTAGTCCATTTTATCGTAAAAAGAAAACAGAGTAAAGAACTTTCCCTAAGAAATATTGAGCTGAATGATGTAACTCAGTGAGTTATTTTCCTGTTATATATAAAATGTAAACTATCTAATGTAGCTAAGAGTAAAATTTAAATTCGGTAAAATTTATTTATATAATGAATAACTTTTGTATTTTAGTCAATTATTGGATCACAGAGAATACGGAATACAAGAGTTCCTCCCTGGGTCTAATAATATACCAGAAGAATATCAAGAAAGATATTGTTCAAGAAAAGCACTTTGTAACCATTGATATCGTAAGCTATAGTAGTTTGTATTACAGAAAATTTACTATAAAACAGTTTTATGAATGTAAAAACTAGATATGGTATTATCTATTACAATTATTTACTTGTAAATTTTATTCATCTAGAGAGGTAATTTGGTGATTTTTTGACAGTTTTTAAAAAAGTTAAAAAGTACAAAAAAAATCAAAAAATATCGAAAACTGTATATTTCAATGATTATTTTTTAAAAAGTAAATTTTATTCATCTAGAGAGGTAATTTGGTGATTTTTTGACAGTTTTTAAAAAAGTTAAAAAGTACAAAAAAATCAAAAAATATCGAAAACTATATATTTCAATGATTATTTTTTAAAAAGTTCAAAAAAATGTAATAAAGCTCTGTTTTGAAACATAAAAAATTTAAAAGGATTGTGTAGGATAAAATTCTCACTCAAAAAATTATTGAAAATTGAATGAAATAAAAAAAATATTTTCCCAAATACCATGAAAAACTCTATATATATATATATACATTGTTTTTAAAATAATATCGAAAACTATATATTTCAATGATTATTTTTTAAAAAAATAAAAAAATTGAAAAGGAAGGTGTAGGATAAAATCCTCACTCAAAAAATTATTGAAAATTGAATGGAATAAAAGAATATAAAGTGAAAATCGCTATATATATTTATTTTTTTAAAAAAATATCGAAAACTATATATTATAATGATTATTTTTTAAAAAGTTGAAAAAACAAAAAAATTTGTAATAAAACCCTGTTTTAAAACATAAAAAATTAAAAAGGAATGTAATAAAAGAATATTTTACCAAAATACCTCATTTTTTTTGTAAATATCTAGTAAAAATTTCTGAAATATTGTTGGTAAAATTTACTGGAAAATGGTTTCAAGTGTGTCAAAGACTAAATATGATGTTTTCATTGAAATGTTTATTTTCAAAAGATCCAAATAATAACATTGAATCAATTAGTTAAATTTAACAGTCAAATTCTTTTTATCAAGTAGGCTTAATGTTTCTATTGTGATTAATTCTCAAATATTGTAAACTTGAACTATCTAGAGGAGTAATTTGTCGATTTTGATGTGTGTTTTTTTTAAAAAAATTATCATGTAATACCACATACTTCAGTTCTAATTCGTTTTGAACAATTTCATGGGAGACAAAGAATAAAAAAGTTACATTGATTTAGTTTTTAGAATTAAAGTTGCTATCAAAAATGGATTGTTCTTCTTTAAAAAAAAATGATTACGTAATACTACATGCTTCAGTTCTAATTCGTTTTTAGAATTGAAGTCGCCATCGAAAATGGTTTGTTCTTGAATGGGTAAATCCATAGCCTCCTCCTCCTCATCATGACAAAAGCTTTCTGATGATTGCATTTTGAAAAACAAATTGCATTGTTTTAGTTTTCCGAATTGAAATTGCCATCGAAAATGGTTTGTTCTTAAACGGGAAAATCCATAGCCTTCTCATCATCATGTCTAAGTTTTCTACCCCAATATCTCCAACCTCTCAGAGATAGGAATTGTTCTGTTTAAAAAATAATGGAAATTGTATATATAAATGATTGTTTTTGAAAAAAATGGTAAATTTTTGAAAAAAATTCAAAAGGAAAATGCAGGATAAAACCCTCACTCAAGAAACTAATTTTGTATGATAGGTTGCTCACCTAATAATAAGAAAATAATGAATGATTTATATTTAAACAATTATTGAAAGAATTAATGAAAATTGAATAGAATAAAGGAAATATTTTACCAAATAGTCTGTTTTTTTGTAAAGATATACAAACAGATAAAATTTAACCATTTAAAGGATGATTTCTTTTTTTGCAAAAAAATAATGAAGATTTAATGAAATGAAAGAATATTTTACCAAATACCTTGTTTTTTTGTAAATTTATACAATTAGAATAAGAAAATAGTGAATAATGTATATTTAAGCAATTATTGAAAAAATTAATGAAAATTGAA
The DNA here is from genome assembly GCA_945261195.1 of Cryptosula pallasiana. Classification (NCBI taxonomy): domain Eukaryota; kingdom Metazoa; phylum Bryozoa; class Gymnolaemata; order Cheilostomatida; family Cryptosulidae; genus Cryptosula; species Cryptosula pallasiana. Next base: position 10,963,470 of record OX183131.1, on the reverse strand, counting down.
TAGAGTAAAGGAAATATTTTACCAAATACCCTGTTTTTTGTAAAGATATACAAACAGATAAAATTTAACCATTTAAAGGGTAATTTCTTTTTTGCAAAAAAAAATAATGAACATTTAATGAAATGAAAGAATATTTTACCAAATACCCTGTTTTTTTGTAAATTTGTACAATTAGATGAAATTTAACCATTTAGAGGATGATTTGTTTTTGTAAAAAATTAATGAAAATTGAATAAATCGAAAAAATATTTCACCAAATACCTCTTTTTTGTAGATGTAAACAAATAGATGAATATCTAACTTTATCCATTTTTTTTCCATTCGGGATCATGTTTTGAAGGTTTTCAAGATAGTTTTTAGTAAAAGCTTATGCATTGATTGTCATTACAAGTTGTAGTGTTTGGTATTATTTAATATTTACTGACTCTAGCTATATTATATGAAATTTTCCCTACTTATTGCACAATAAATGTATATATTCACATATTGTTTCATTTTTAATTACTGTATTTATTCAATGTAGATATAATGAGTCGAATTACAAAAAAATATCAAAACTTGAATGCCATACATTCAAAATCTAGATGCTCTATGAGTTAAAGTTATGTATATAATTATGTACAAGATTATCAAAACTTGAATGCCATACATTCAAAATTTAAAAGTTCAAATTAAGTAAAAAAATAATCAAAACTCGAATGCCACTTAAATGCCATTCAAATGCCACTCAAGTACCCCTCAAATGAAATACAATATAAACTCGGCGAATTCATCCAACGCCGTAACCCATTGTCTCAACTCCAAGATCAAATCCACAAAAAAACACTTGGTAGGGAGATCTGCTCATATATTACTACTGCTTCTGATTGGATCATTTTAAATTACATAGTTCGTATATTCCTATGTTAAAGTGGAGATGCAGCAGCAGTCCTGGACAGCTATTATTATCTTTTTTCTACAAACGATTATTTATGTAAGATGTATGGCTCAAGGTACAAGCTACCAAGCAGTGTTCGAAGTGGAAGTAAAGAGGTATGGGAATGCCTGGGTTGGGGATCCAGGTGGCCACCTAGATCATACACATTATCTCCAATCTAATATACAGGTATATGACATACACATTATCACCAATCCAATATACAGGTATGCGACATACACATTATCTCCAATCCAATATACAGGTATATGACATACACATTATCTCCAATCCAATATACAGGTATATGACATACACATTATCTCCAATCCAATATACAGGTATATGACATACACATTATCTCCAATCCAATATACAGGTATATGACATACACATTATCTCCAATCCAATATACAGGTATGTGACATACACATTATCTCCAATCCAATATACAGGTATATGACATACACATTATCTCCAATCCAATATACAGGTATATGACATACACATTATCTCCAATCCAATATACAGGTATATGACATACACATTATCTCCAATATACAGGTATATGGCATACACATTATCTCCAATCCCATATACAGGTATATGACATACACATTATCTCCAATCCAATATACAGGTATGTGACATACACATTATCTCCAATCCAATATACAGGTATATGACATACACATTATCTCCAATCCAATATACAGGTATATGACATACACATTATCTCCAATCCAATATACAGGTATATGATATACACATTATCTCCAATCCAATATACAGGTATATGACATACACATTATCTCCAATCCAATATACAGGCATATGATATACACATTATCTCCAATCCAATATACAGGTATATGACATACACATTATCTCCAATCCAATATACAGGTATGTGATATACACATTATCTCCAATCCAATATACAGGTATATGACATACACATTATCTCCAATCCAATATACAGGTATATGACATACACAATCCAATATACAGGTATGTGACATACACATTATCTCCAATATACAGGTATATGACATACACATTATCTCCAATCCAATATACAGGTATATGACATACACATTATCTCCAATCCAATATACAGGTATATGACATACACATTATCTCCAATCCAATATACAGGTATGTGACATACACATTATCTCCAATCCAATATACAGGTATATGACATACACATTATCTCCAATCCAATATACAGGTATATGACATACACATTATCTCCAATCCTGTATACAGGTATATAATATACACATTATCTCCAATCCAATATACAGGTATGTGACATACACATTATCTCCAATCCAATATACAGGTATATGACATACACATTATATCCAATCCTGTATACAGGTATATAATATACACATTATCTCCAATACAATATACAGGTATGTGACTATGTTTCCAAACCAAAAACCAATTTATGCTGCTGGTAATACTAAGAGCCTTAATATGTGAAAATTTTGTGAAGTAGCCAAATGAACCCTCAAAATACTTTCTGCATGGCTGGCTCCACACCCTGCTACAGGGGGCACTGGTACACTGAGTCACTCGGTGTCTGACTATTCATCACATGACCTACATAATCGGCAGCCCACCCAAACAGCAGCCTGTAACAAACACATGACCAGCTGACCATAAAGTTGCAATGCCAGCTGATTGTAGTATATGAAAACATAGCAAATGAGCTGAATTGAAGGGAATAAATTATTTTTACGCTCGTACCTTTAATTTAAACATTCTTCCTCTTTTGGTGTACAAATTAACTCATCTGTTTAACGTGCATAATATGAGGGTAAGATATTAGCAGTACAAGCAAGAAACTGTAACTGTTGGTTTGTTTACTAATATTATATTTGGTAGAGCAGAAGATTACTAGTCTACATATAGGATGGTCCAAGTAGACTGAGGAAGGGAGTCGTCTTCCCTTAGTAGGAGGGTTTGGTGAGTCATCAGCACCTCAGCCATCCTAACTAATTTATGATCATTGGCAAATGTTTCCTTGACCCTAATAAGTGGCCACTGACTTTGGTGGACAAATATTATCTCTAACAACCACAATGTACCTAATTTTATTGAATTACGCTGCGCGCCATCGAGACCAGAATGATTTAGCTAGCCTGTGCACCACAAGTCAACATTCTCTAAAGTAGGTGTCTTTGCTATCAACTTTTCCTGCAGGTTACACAACCACCTTGAATTCCATGGTTTGTAGTAGATTTAGTTACAAAAGAGACAAGTTTTTCTCTGCCATTGCAGCCTGTTATCAGCCTACAACTCACAGAGATCATACAAGAAGGTGTACAGAGTGGATATCTAGTCTAGTCCATAGCAACCATGGCATTTAGTGCACACCAAACTGTTTGGGTTATTGCTTCCAAACACAACCTACTATATGACTGGCATGTGGTGGTTTGGTATTGGTAACAACAAAATACTTTCTTGAGTATTTGTATTTTTGTGCTACACTCCCTGTAATAAATGCTGGTCAGCAAAATTGCAACAAAAAGATCTTTTAACGATTATATATTATTCTTGTTATTTTATCCTTTATATATACAAATTAAACAATTATTAACCATGCAGCGAAATTATATTTTTGTCATCATAATTGCTGATATGATAAAAGTCCCATGTTTTGAATGTTGCCCACGTTTGCTAACCGCTATATCAGCAAACTGTTTATTTGTATTTTAGTATTGGTATTATGTAAAGGCCTGGCTACACGATCGCAAATTCCGTGCGTTATTGCACAAGAGTTCCGAAAGGTCAACGCATTTTGCTGATTGCCCTGACTTTCGTCGTTTTGCAAACTTTTAACATGTTTAGGCCTGGCTACACGATCGCAAATTCCGTGCGTTATTGCACAAGAGTTCCGAAAGGTCAACGCATTTTGCTGATAGGCTAATAGGTTGTTTATATTGTTCATCTTCGTAGTTATCCTCTCTGTAATTTCTTTTTAAGTTGTGGTAAGCCAACTCCCAGCAAATGCTCGTTTTAATCTCGGAGTTGTCAACTACTGATCACTCTGGAGGAGAGGTTTGTGGTGGAAAACACTTTTTAACCGGAAATCATTGCCTCTGTAGCGTACTTGGCAAATGACAACGATTTGGTTGGTAGTGGTTATTTTTTTCTGAGAACTAATTCAGTACTATTTAAATTAGTGTCATTATCTATCACTAAAAGAGGCACAGATAGCCACTTTTTCCCGAAAGCTGTTGGTCCGAGGTATACATACTGTTGTTACTAAATCAAGAACAATGATATATATTCATGCAAACATCATAGTAGTAGATAGATAATCATCATCATCATCGATCGATCATCGGATCGAAGTGTAAAAAAGTAGTAAGAAGAAGATAGATGATGATGATAATGAATCATGATGGTCACCATCATCTTCTTTCTTATAATAACAGTAATTACAACACCAACCATCATGGTGATGATGATGGTGGTTGTAATTATTATTATAATAATAATAATAATTGTTATTATTATTAATTAATTATATTACTTGCCAAGCCTATTGTTGTTGTTGTTGTTGTAGTACTAACTTCTACTAAGTAGTAAGTAGTAGTAGTAGTATAAATATATTATTGCTATTTATTTTTTTAATTTTTGCTGTTCTTATTACTATAATAATTAGCAACATAACGTTGCAAATTATTAATTATAATAAGAATATAGCTAGCACAAATGCAATTTTTATTTTGACAATTTTTTCTCAAATAGAGCATCAGCATTCACAAAAATATGTTGTCAATCCAATGGTGCTAAAATTATTTGTGTCACACCAGTGGTTGTCTCAGAAAAGTAATTGAGAAAAAGTCCTTTTGCTTATAAAAACAATGGTTTGTGGTCCCCGTAATTAAGCATTGATGACAATGGTATTGTTGCGGTGATGCAAAATCAGTGACGCATGACCATCCGTCACGCCAATTACCTAATGGTACGTTATATAATTTTTTTTAGTTATTTGAATGTGACTATCCAGTAAATAAATTGTTTTGTCTACATCACGTGATTGCTCCATGATAAATAGTAAACCACAGGGTCGGTAAAATAACAGAGAATCTGAATGACATATACTGCAGTCTTAGTGGCCCATGGCGCAATAGGAAATTGCAAGTTTCCGATGTACTTTCCACCCTTTATTTTTGAGGTCCACAGCTATGATGACCATGCAATTATTGGCTAAACCTGTGCGGTTTAGTGTGTCCATTTGATAACTTTTTAAATTTTGTTTCTAGCATTTTCTGGTCCCAAGTTATTAAAAAATTAGCCGCGCAGAAATATTTCAAAAATGTAAAAAACCGTGGGGGACGAGTTTACATATAAATCCTTTTGTCTTATATACGCTACACTCGCATGAGTTCTGCACTAGCTAAAGAATAACAGCAATTAAAAACATAATAATAATGTTGTTGTGAACAATAGTAATTATTATTATTATGTGGAAAATAATATTATTACTACTTGATCGATGCTTGAATTAATTAATAGTTTTAGTAATCATAAGTATTGGACCTGGTGGTTATTTATTTATGTAATTTTATTATTATAAATTTAGCTAGCTAGCGCAGCTAAATTGTTTCTAGTCACAGGCATACTGTAGAAATTGGTAGGTGGGGGCCACTCTTAGGAACTTTATGTTGTGTTTTGTTGTTGATGTTTGGAAGGCAAGTCATTGTCTGACAAATGTGTCTTCACATGATGGCTTGCTGACTCAAAAATAATTTGGGCAGCATTCCACTAAGAAATTACCAAAAAGTTACAGTAAACCCTCTGGGCTATCAATACTGACATTTTTTATGGGAATTGGAATGAATGTAGACAGGAATGAACGTCGACAGGAATAAATGCAGACACAGCTGGAATGAACGTAGACACATCCTGGAATGAATGTTGACATACCTGGAACGAATGTCGACTATGCAACAAACCAGAGAATTTTGACTTTCATTCCTGGATGAGTCTACGTTCATTCTCGGCGATATATAACATATCATTTCGATTTTCATTTCAGGAGTTGTCTACTTGGGGAAAAAACGATTATTTATTTTACTCCTGGAACGAACGTCGAAACAAAAGTTGAAATGTTGCCAGGAATGAATTTCGGCACTTCCTAAAATGCGCGTTGAGTTTTTTTCTCTGTAACATAGTTGACTTTCATTCCAGGTCTGTCGACTTTCATTCCAGGATGTGTCTACGTTCATTCCAGCTATGTCTGCATTCATTCCTGTCGACGTTCATTCCTGTCTACGTTCGTTCCAACTTCCCTTTTTATTCTAGATGACTACCTGAGAAACAGCAAGAGCATGTTTCCAAAGTTGTGCTTGCAAGTGACGTCTCATGCAAAGCTTCTTGTGATCCCCTGAGTCTTCTCACTAGCAAGTCCTAATTCACGGGGATTACCAAGAGTCCTCATCTCAGATATGAAACGGCAGGCACTCGTATTACCCCATATTAGTGTTGCGATGATCTGCAACTCATGCTTGTCAAAGAAAATAGAGACTATGCCCCCTGTTATAATTAATCGTTCTAACCTAGCACTTTCGAACTGTTTTTTGAAAATGCTTGGTCAGTACAATAATCCATTACAAGTTATTTTTTTTCGGTAAACTCTTGGAGTCCTTCACGTGGAACTTCACAGCATTTACCGTGGGCTCATACGAGTTGCCCAACATGTTAAAGCTGAGATGATCACCCTTTGTCGTCCTCGTAAACTAAGACTTGCTAGCTAGGAGTATCAGGTGATCACAAGAAATTTTGCTTGACACGCTTTTAGCAAACACAAATTTTGGAAATATTCTGTTGCGGCTTCTCCAATGGTCATCTGGTTGGACTAAAAAGTGCGTATGAACAGCCCAGAGGATTTAATTTTTTGATAATTTCTTCATGGAGTGTTACCCCAATATTTTTGAGCCAGTAGGCCAGCGCTTGAAGTCAGATTTGTCAGGCCATGATTTCTTTTTCAAACACCAACAACAAAACACAACATAAAGTTCCTAAAAACGTTGCTAGTATTTAATTTATTCGTCAATGAAATAATAGGGTTTTACTTATTACCATACACTACCTACTACTAACAATAAATGGAAGAAAATGGTAATTAGTAAAGGTAATAATTTAAACTTGACTATTACTATTACATTCTACTTGTGCAGTCCTAAGTTACACTGACTTGAGATTTGTTTCACATTAAAGTTTGCAATATAATGACTGAGGGTGGAACTTTATTTTATATTAAGCTTTTTGTATTACACACACCACCATATGTTTTGATGAGATAGGTTACATTATTATTTTGAAGTAGTTTATTTTAACTTTACCGATACATTGACTAGAGTAACATAATTTTGATTTCACCAAAATTTGTAACCTATTGATCAATAGTTATAATATATGCGGTAGAGACATTAGCTGTATTTTTTTCACTTGGATAAAGACACAGCCACCACACTGCAAAAGATTGATGAGTTTTGGGTCATTTTTAGGAGCTTTATGTTGTGTTTTTTTGATGTTGTTTTGAAGGTAAGTCATTTTCTGACAAATCAAAAATAACATAGGCAGCACTCGACCAGAATTTTTTCACCAAAGATTTATCAAAAGATAAACCCTCTGAGATGTCCATACAAACCCTTTATACCACAATCAGATGAGTACTTGAGAAGCAGCAACAGCATGTTTCCAAAATTTGTGCTTGCGAATAGAGTAACTCAAAAGTTTTTTTGATCCCCTGTGGTCTCCAATCTGCAAGATCTAATTTACGGGGGCGAGAAAAGGTGTCATCTCAGCTTTCAAATTCTGGGCAGCTCATATTAGCCCCACAGTAAGTGTTGTGAGGATCTACAATGCGGACCTCAAAAGTTTGTCGTAAAAATTTATTGTGTTAACCTAATGTATTTGCTCAAACTTGGAAATCGCTAGGTTAGCGCGATTAATTTATTACAATGCGCATCGTCTTTATTTTCTTTGGCAAACACAAAGTCGTAGATCCTTGCAGCACCTACCAGCGGGATAATACAAAGTGCCCGCACTTTTAAGGTTGAGGATTATTTGTTGCCTATTTAAATTAGGTCGTGCTGATTTGGGGACCCAGGCGATCATTAGAATTTTCTCGTAAGACTATTTGCCAGCTTAATTTTTTGGAATGGAATAAAAAAGGTTTGTATCGATAGCCTTGAGGGTTTTACCTTTCAATAAATTATTTGTGAAGTACTGCCCACATTATTTTTCAGCCAGCATGTGAAAGCAGATTTGTCAGACCATGACGTACCTTAAAACATCGACAACCAAACCCAACATAAAATTGCTAAAAGTGACTCAAAATCCACCAATTTTCTGCTATAGACCTGTGGATAATGCTCGCACAATGATGAAAATAGTTCACATAGGTGGGGGCCACCAAGTAAAATGAAAATTTGATGGTCTTGTCAGTCAATTAAAAACGATGTCAAAGGTTCATCAAAGGTTCAAATTACAGTGGAAGTTGCTTATAACAGCCTCAATTACAACAGATTATTGTATATAACAAACTAAACTTCAGACTCCCAAAGCAGTAAAGTGCATAATTCTAGAGTTCATTTACAGTGAACTTTTTATATAAGGAACTGAAGCATTTGGTCCACTCAAGTTTGTTATTGGGGACTTTCACTGTGTAATTGTCTATATATTGCTTGAACGTTTCTCTCTCAAATTATTTCAGTTTTCACAGAAAAGCTTTTGAGAACAATAACATTGTTTTGTGAAGTGTTGTCATGGTAACAAAAATAATGATTGGACTGATTCATATTGTGTAAGTATGTGGTTTTGTGCTACTGAAATTGTAGCAAAAGATAAGAATAATTTACATATGAAATTCACCAAACTTGGTGAACATTATCATAGACATTGCGAAACACAGTAGTCTCAAATTTTTGATCTTCAGTATCTCTTTCGCCACAAGTGGTTGAAAAGTCATGGTAGTTTAGATAACGGTTGTTGAAAATGAAAAAATAAACAATTTTAAGTGATACATTCACTATTTAAATATTCATGAAAGTTAGTGAGAACCATATTTAGCCCCCCTTTTTTATTGATATCAAGTTTTTGTAATATTTGACAGTCCTTGTCGTAACTTATAGCTTCACCATATAAAACCAATGCATGTGATAAAAGCACAGGCATAGTGAGCTCTGCTGACATGTGGTAGAAGCAATGTGTCCTGCATTTAGATCATAAATATACCAGAAAATACAGTACTGTAGTTGGTACAATGCACTAACTAGAGCAACATTGACGCTTGCTGGTCGTATTTTGTGGAAAGTATTGGGAGATTTTGATTTAGAAGAGGTCTCACTGTGGTAATATTTGGGGTGCTTTCGGATACCCCACGTGTAGGACAGTCGTTGAACATTCGTTGAGGGCTCAACGATGACTGTCGTTTAACGGAAGTTGTTTGCGCTTAAACCATAGACATATTTATTTGGATCAACGTCTATGCAAACTGTATAGTTAAAGCGAGCCCACTCTAGTTTCTTTACAAACAGAAATTAATTCCGATGTTATTGTCCTCTGTATTTTTTTTATATACGTTATAATGCATTGTCACGACTCGAAACGGGGAGAAACAGTGATTAATAAGTTGACTCGTTAAAATTGTTGGGTAGGTGGAGACAAGTCTATGCCCTCAACGACGCTACCTACCTCGCTTGTCACTTCCATCATTGAGCCCAAATTGTCCATTGCCGCCATGTTTTTTTTTTTACCTCAACGGCAGAGTTTCCGAATGGTCTCATTTAATCCCATCGGGCTTAGGACGGGCTTTTCAAAACGCACTTTGTGTGTAGATGTGTGCTTGATGAGTTGTTTTCTCATCAAGCATTGTACAACCTTTTGCGAAAACTCACTTGCGGCAACAAAAGTGCCATGGGTAAGTAGAGGTCTATGGAGATCTATGACAGCGCGTTCAACAGAAGGGACTATCTGCATTATGATATCATATTGTATATTCCAGCAAGTAGTTTGTACCATTTTTGTTACGTTTTCAAGTTAAAACTTACTTTTATAAATCTTAATTATTATTATTTAGTGTTTTTCACTTTTTTTTCTTGGAAAAATAGCCGGTATTTCAGATTTAATTATTATCGTTGTTGTACAAAACAATGTCGGAAATACAATTTTGGCAATAGTATTATTATAAAGTTCTACTAATTTTATTGTTCGATTAATTTTTCACTTGAAAATTATTATTTTAATATAAAAAAATTCCATTATTTCTTTCGATTTTGATCACAAACACTATCACGTGAACACCCGTGTATACATGATAGTAAGCTTACCAAAGATAAAACAAATTGCTGACTTGAGAAAAAAAGCTCAAAAAAAATTAAATTGTGTTGCAATATCCCTTTTTTACAATCAAAAAAGTCTCTGCACAATACAAATATTTAGGAGGCCCTATTGTTTATCTGTTTTGTTATAGCCAATCATTATGGTATACTGTAATAGATGCTTTATACATTCGCTGCTTGTTATACTTTTCACATGAAATCACACTAGAATTTTTTTAATGGCACCAGCGTCTGCAGGTTAAATGAATGTATGTAATTATCTTTTGTTTTGTAGTAGTTGATCAGAGGATGATTTTGTGAAGGTTTTCTGCTGATACAATATCTAACTAATATCTAATCTTGAAGTCCATTAACATTTGGTGATTAAAGCTTTGACAATGGCCAACAGGTGAGTTAAATACTTATACATATACTATCTTTTCTCTTTGCTCATCACAATCATTTCCCTCCTTGCCATCTATGTTCTTCACATGAGCACCTTCGTCTTTTCTCTCCCACCTTATTCTCTCTTCCCACCTTATTCTATCTTCCCACCTTATTCTCCCTTCCCATCTTATTCTCCCTTCCCACCTTATTCTCCCTTCCTACCTTATTCTCCCTTCCCACCTTGTTCTCCCTTCCCACCTTATTCTCCCTTCCCACCTTATTCTCTCTTCCCACCTTATTCTCCCTTCCCACCTTACTCTCCCTTCCCACCTTACTCTCTCTTCCCACCTTATCCTCCCTTCCCACCTTAATCTCTTTTCCCACCTTATTCTCTCTTCCCACCTTATTCTCTCTTCCCACCTTATTCTCTCTTCTCACCTTATTCTCTCTTCCCACCTTATTCTCTCTTCCCACCTTATTCCCCCTTCCCACCTTATTCTCCCTTCCCACCTTATTCTCTCTTCCCACCTTATCCTCCTTTCCCACCTTAATCTCTTCTCCCACCTTAATCTCTTTTCCCACCTTATTCTCTCTTCCCACCTTATTCTCATTTCCCACCTTATTCTCCCTTCCCACCATATTTTTCCTTCCGCTCCTCCCACCCTGTTGTACTTACATCATGGTTTTCCCTTACCAAAGCCTCTTCTTCTTCTTCTTCTTCTTCTTCTTCCTCATTCTCTCATTTTCCCAAAGTCTCACAGTTCTCTTCCATCATCTTTCTCCTCCCTTTTTGATTTTCTATGAACTCTGCCCGTCTTCACCCTCTAGCTCTCCATGGTATCCAAGCCCTCTCTACTTTCTTCTATATGTTTGTTATTCATGGAGTCACCTATCATATCATATTATCTGTTTGAAGACTTACTTTGTCAGCTACTGATCTCTTTGTTTTAGATGGATATACAGTATATGGCTGATGTGTCTGTTTACAGTTAATGTTATATATGGTATGTCTGGTATTTATTCTGTTTTGTTTGTATATGTACTTTATATTGTACTTGTGTTGTATATAATACAGCATATGTACATTATATTGTACTTGTGATGTATATAATACAGTATATGTACATTATATTGTACTTGTGTTGTATATAATACAGTATATGTACATTATATTGTACTTGTGTTGTATATAATACAGTATATGTACTATTATAAGTAGTAATATATGAGCAGATCTCCCTCCCAAGTGTTTTTTTGTGGATTAGACTTTGGGGGGTTATGCAATGAGTTACGACGTTGGATGGATTCGCCGAGTTTATATTGTATTTCATTTGAGAGGCATTTGAGTGGCATTTAAGTGGCATTTGAGTTTTGATTATTTTTTTACTTGATTTGAACTTATATGGCATATAGATTTTGAATGTATGGCATTCAAATTTTGATAATTTTTTTACATACTTATATACATAATTCTAACTCATAGGGTATCTAGATTTTGAATGTATGACATTTAAGTTTTGATAATTTTTTGTAATTCCGACTCATATGATATCTTGAGAGAGAGGAGAGAGGGAAAGAGGAGAGAGGAAAAAGGGGAGCATTAGCCCTCTAGATGATTAAAATTTACTGTAAATTTTGTGTAATATAAAGTACTTTAACTTCATTTATTCACTTGAGACTACATATCACCAGCATTCGAGATCGAGTTTACATATAAGAATAGTTGTATTTGTATACATCTAGAGAGGGGAGAGAGGAGAGAGGAGAGAAGTTAGAGGAGAGAGAGGAGATATCTTGAGAGAGAGAGGAGAGAGGATACCATTAGTCCTCTAGATGATTAAAATTTACAGTAAATTTTGTGTAATACCTTTGTAATTCCGACTCATATGATATCTTGAGAGAGAGAGAGGAGAGAGGGAAAGAGGAGAGAGGAGAAAGGGGAGCATTAGCCCTCTAGATGATTAAATTTACAGTAAATCTTGTGTAATACGAAGTACTTTAACTTCATTTATCCACTTGAGACTACATATCATTAGCATTCGAGATCGAGTCCACATATAAAAAAAACTGTATTTGTATATATCTAGAGAGAGTTTAGAGGAGAGAGGTTAGAGGAGAGAGAGAGAGGAGACTTGAGCATAAATATTTCTTTTAGTTATATATATATATATATTTACAGTTATTATGTTTACCATACATGTAATCAGCGTTAATTTTTGATTTTGTTTAAAAATTATTATTATTTCTGGTAAAAAACTACATTAGTTAAGTTTTAAAATCATATGAATAAAATTTGTGTCAATTTAGTATCTACTGCATCATATATTTACAATATTACTTTGTAATTATTAGTGAAAGAAATTATGAAATACCGGCGAGTAATTAAGTAATTCAGTAAGGAAATTGGTTGGAATCGTAGTAATATTTTTTAAATACAACATTGCTTTGCAACGACTATTAATAAAAGCAATTATGAATGTTGATGAGTAACTAAGTAATCTAGTAAGGAAAACTGATTGAAATCACGGTAATATTTGTTAAAAGATACTTGCGACATGTTTTATCAACGAAAAAACTAAACAATTTTCAAATGTTTACGAGTAACTAAGCGATTCAGTAGGAAAAACCAACTGAAACACGCAATATCCGTTTTTGAAATATTTACGATAAACACAATCTGTTATCAACAAAAATCAAGCGAGTATCAAATGTTTACGAGTAACTAAGTGATTCAGTTGGCAAAAATCGATTGAGATCATGTGACATCCGTTACAAATATTTACGTTAAGTTAGCAACGAGAAAATAAATACTTCTTAGAATATCCGCTATAGCGAGTTACGATAATTTTGTACCCGCCCTAAAGGTTTTCAGTCCATTTTCGGTCAGATCAAAATTTATGCGAGACGTTTTAGGTATTATTTCAGTCGACGTAATGTTACCAGTTCATTTTCACAAGCTTTTAAAAAGTAATTAATTATAATATAACGCAAGTGTCACTTCACTAATAAACTCACTCCAGAAAAGTCATTAATCACCATCTCTCGCCTAATCCTATATGTTTTGATCTTTTTAACGTTATGCGTTATAAAGTCGCTCGAGAAAAGTCATTAATTACACCTAAGCACTATTTATTTTCATGTTATTTCTATTTAAAACAAACAACGAACATCCATAGATGTTGGAACTATAGGTTTATCAATTCAACCTAAAAAGGAAGAGAGCTTAATTGCATTTATCTCCTGTTTTATTGTGTTTGATTACATATTAGTTAATACAGGTACAATCTTTCACCAAAACTTAATGAGAAAACCAACTCACTTCCAACAAAACGGATTTGTGGTTATACCTCTAATTCTAGTTATCTCCGATATCAACTAAAAAACATGAACAAAGTATGACTTGTTTTGTTAGTTAGACTGTTACTTTTCTTAAAATATCTCATTGTTTTTTGTGTGAAATACAAACAATGTATCAACATACATAGTGTATTTTCTATTTTTAGGAATTGCTGTTTTGTCTAATAAATCAAGAGTTATATGTTACATATACATATTTAAATGCTATTAGATACCTGTAAAGTATTTATTACATTCTTAACTCATACTTAATGTTGTAAACTATAATTGAAGCTCTCACATTTTAATTTACTGTCTGATGATATAAAGATGGAACTACACTGTATCAATGTTTTGCTGTTGATGTGTCTATATGATTGTTTGTGGATATGTTCAGTTGACTACATAGTTCGAAGTAGTGTGTGTTGTAGTAGAGCATATCAATGAACTGCAATTGAACTAGTTATTAAATGCTATCAGATACCTGTAAAGTATTTATTACATTTCTAATTCATACTTAATGTTGTAAACTATAATTGAAGCTCTCACATTTTAATTTACTGTCTGATGATATAAAGATGGAACTACACTGCATCAATGTTTTGCTGTTGATGTATCTATATGATTGTTTGTGGGTATGTTCAGTTGACTACATAGTTCGAAGTAGTGTGTGTTGTAGTAGAGCATATCAATGAACTGCAATTGAACTAATTAATCACACATCATATTTTTGCTATAAAATATGTTTGAAGGATATGAGTTGTCATTCAAATGAATTGTAAGTTTCGTCCTAGCTAGATATATTTAAAAGAGTATCAATCTAGGACTTGTAAAATTTGTTTATCCAATGCTCTACATTCAAAAATTTTAGCTAGGTAGAAAGGAAGTTTACAGGAGTGTATGTAGAGCTTAAGCTTATTAGTCTATCTAATCTCTATCTTCCTATTTTTTTAACCAACTTCCCATTTTAACTTCCACTTTTTTTAAAAAACAATATCATTTATCATAGTAATGATCAGAAAATCAGTCTACGAATTAATTTTGTATATAAGAGAAAGTATTTTTTCTAAGCAGTATTAGTTTTCATTTGTACTTCATTTCAAGTATTAGTCTGCAAAACAAAGTCTGCAAAACAACAAAAAATGGCTAGCGATATTCCTACAACAAATGAGCAAGTTATTTTATACTATCTTTTACAATTTTGTTGCAGTTACATTTATAAATTTATACAAATGTATATATATATATATATATATATATATATATATATATATATTACTTGTAGGTCTACAACCTCAGATGAGGAACTACATCTAAATATAGATGAAATAGATTTCAGTGCTATGTAAGTATATTATTGAAACTTTATTATTCAACTGTATTATATAGAGTTTTTAATTAATCACAATCTTGATTTATTGTTTTATTAAGCTCTACCGATGATGAAACATTGAGGTGGCTGGAAGAATGTTTTGAGGAATCGGAGAAGCCAAAAAAGACAAGTGCTAGCACATACATTGCTAAGAGTGAGTATTTTTTTGTTTTATGAAAAATGTAAATTTTTCTGTAGGTAAAATAATAACGACTCTACATTTACTACGTTATTTTTGTAGAGAAAACATCTACACGTTTTATTGCGAGTGGGCAATATATAGGGAAGGATGAATCCTTTCTCTCCTACGACCGACATACATTTGAATGTGAGTATGATGAAAATGTTATTTACTACATACTCATTCAATTTTAATAAATTTTTTCTAAAAATAACATAATTACATTCGTATTTTCTATTTTAGTTCAAGCAGAGAGCCAACAATTGCAAAAATATAGGAAAATGAGCGTTATAGATGCGGAAATAAAAGATGATAAGGACTGCTTTAAGTGTAAGTGATATGCATTATCTTTATATACATATACCATACTCAAGACGGTTATCTATATATAATGAGAATTTGTTTATTTTGCTTGTAGATATTGATAACAAAAGGACAAGATATTTTCTTTCAGTGCTTTCGTTGCTATTGATAGCATATTGTACAAAGTTGCTGAGCGAAGCACTGAAAGGAAAAAAAACAACATTTTGTGTATATTTTGTGGTAAGAAGTTTAAATTAGGGGAGTTGCATGAGCCTGGCCGAGTTCTTTCAAGACATTTTTTTTGCTCACTTGTTTATTTTTTATTGTTTATGCGGAAAATCACATACAACTTTGAGAGATCTCCAGCAACATAGTTGTATTTTGAAAACTAAAATGTTTTTTATTGTTGATATTGCTAGTTATAATAATTTTGTTTTATTTATTAATAAAAAATATTCTGAATTAGTTATGGATATTACTTTTCCAAAAAATTTTGCGTTAGTTTATCTCTATCCAATAGAAGGTTATTTTTCTGAAAACATTGTTTTAGATTTTGAATTAGGGAGTAAATGGTTGGCGATAGCTAAAAAACCGGCTGCTGGAGATCGAAAGCTTTTGATTAAAAACCAGTGTAAAAAAATGAGAGCACTTATATCTTCAGATTCTGATCTTTCAGAAACTAAAGAAAGTAATAATGACTTAATTTCTGTTGCTAGTTCACAGTGCAGTCCAAAAACCAGTGTTTTAGAATCTAATACTGTAACAGATAATCCTCAAACTCAAGTAGATTTAAAAGAAAGCCAAAAGATTGATAATAAGAAAATTGATATAACTTCAGTGAAATTAATTTTGAATATAAAAGATGGACTGAAAAAAAGGGTTTTAATGATTGTGTTAAATTGAAATTAGCGTCTATTAGACAGAAAATGCAAAAAAATTCAGATTTTTCTCAAGAAGAAATTCTTGTATTAACTGCACTCTTAGGTGAGTTTTAAAATTTTTATTTCACTATAGTTTTTAATATTATCATGGCTCTGGAATAGGCTTTATGCAACTGTCCTATTTTATAATTTCTTACCACAAAATATATAGTTAATAGGATGTTTTTTTTATAAATACTCTCTCTCTCTATATATATATATATATATATATATATATATATATATATATATATATATATATATATATATATATATATATATATATATATATATATTATATATACAGACAATAGTCTGTGTTTTTATGAATACTTTATTCATATGTATACACTTCATGTAAAAAATGTTCTGTCATTAGTTTACCTAATGCATTATTTTATTTGTTTTGTGGTTGAGAACTCCATATGCTTCATTCTTACTGTATTACTTTGCATAATATTACAAAATAAATATTGCATTAACTACCTTCATAACGCATCCAAGTTATGAAACAGTAAATTTCACATCTGTATTACTGAATCTATAACATTGTTATGAAAAAGACTATAATTACTTAAGTATCGTGTCATATCATGACAAACTATCAACACCCAATTCACAAAACTGTAAATCCTAAAGTATAATGCTTGCGGTTGTAAAAAAGTGTTCTACTGTCTTGGTTTCTCAAACAAATTATAAAACATTTTCACAATTTTTTGTGTAAAAGCGGAGTTGTCTTACCATTTTGACAAAATGTGCCGACAACTTTTACATATTTTTCAAAAACGAAGCCTAAAAATTATAAATGGGAGTTGTCTTAACATTTTTGAAAATGTGACGATAACTTGAAATATTTATTTTTGTGTCGGAACATTGAAATTTTGTAATATTTTAGAGTTGTAACCCCGAAAGTTTTACAAATTGACTAAATTACTAATGTTAAATATGAATAAAAATACTTTATTACGCTAAATATATACAAATTATTGCACAATACAAATAATATATAATTTAATGTTCATGAGTTGTTGCTGATAGATTTGGCGAGCCATCAGTCATTCACTTGTACACGTATTCTATCTAAAAGCATACATAGACGTCGTTATAACAACTACATTATACTATGGTGAAAAATACGGTTATTAGTAGTTACTTATTACTAGTGAAGATTAACATACCTTAATTAAATTTCCGATATCGAAATCCTGCTAGCTTCGCTTGAAATGTGATTGTTATCTTCATTGCTTTTCTCACTATCATTGTTGACAACTTCATCTTTTTCCTCAAAGTTTTTGTTTTCAGAGTCATCATCCGCCATATTATCATCTTCTTCGTCATCAGTATAAGCATCAATGTTATCATCATCATCATCAGCATCATCATCATGACTTTTCATCAGCTCAGCATCGTCAAATAGGGAAAATCTGAAAGCTATTCCTTCTTTTTCACTTGAAGTAGATAGGAGCATTAAAGCTTCTTCAACACCCAGAATCGTGAGAATGTGTTTCTTTGTACCACTTTGAGTTGACATCGTACTTTTATAGTGGATCATACCGCATTCATGATTTTTGATCTTCAAAACGTTCTCAGGAGGGATAACAATCTTCCCAGTCATCAAAGATCCATCATTCATCATGTATCTGTAAGTGACAGTGTGAGTGATACGTAGAGGCGTTGTATCTTCTTTTCGTTTTTGCTGCTTCAACTTCAAATTTTTCCAAACTGAGAGTCTAGTGAATGTCAGAAGAGTGTTGACAGGAATATTATCGAAAGTGATGATATCAAAGTATGCTTGCAACTGTTTCAATGATTTTTTTCTCAAGATTTTGGCTATAACTCGTTGTTCTAGCCCTTGATGATGATTACCTCCTACAATACGCAGATCGGGTTGATTTTCTTCTAGCTTTCCCATGTACACTAGGATATGTGAAGAGCGGGGATCGAGTTCCTGTAGCTCCACCGTAAGTTCTTTGTCAATCAGTGACTTGACTCGAATTCGATGATTGTTTGTTAAAACATATTCATAATCCAATATACCATAATCTTCAACGTAATTGACATCGAAAACCTCCAATATCGTAGGAATTGGTAAATCCAACAAACTCACAAAATTTCCGATTTCCAACATTCCTTTCTGCATAGCTCCTGTCATTATTCCAGCCATATCGAGCAATTCGAACTCTCTAAGTTTGTTTACGGTATTATTCTTGGTGTTGCTGAATAGAAAGGAAATTGAAGCTCGAGATAATGTCACTGTCGGTTTTTTGTTATCCTCTGTTCGTTTGACTTCACTGTTCTCATGCAGATATGTGTAGTCCGGTGTGGGACTCAAAGGAGAGTCAGCTGAAACTACATGACGTTTCATTGCTATATCAGCAGGAGTGTTGATGTTTGAGCGAGAAGATGTATCATTAAAGGTGTTAGGATTGGGTCTTCTATCATCAATGTGAATGCCATTGGTGGTGGAATTGATGGTTGTAGTGGAGATAGTGTCAGTGTTGTTGGTAGCTGTAGTTGGTTCAATATGGAGCTTAGGAAGTGCTTTGGAGTGTGATGTCATCATACCTGCAAAAAGTAAAAGAACATAGTTTAATGATGTAAATATACTGAAATTATTGTTTTATTAAAAGATTGTTTTTAAAAACTAAGATTCAAAAACCTAGATGATTCAATTAATTAAAAACAAATAATTATTTTAGCACTTCTTACCTTGATGCTCTCCTAATAGCTGTAGTAGATGTTGCTTCTCTGTTAGCCGTTGTAGAACTGGATGCTTTCTGTGTGAAAACGATGGCTCTTATATAGCTAAAGTTGTACTGATTCAACCCTATGAACACCATCTCGTGTCAATCTCTATGAATCAGCATTTTTTTCACGCGAAGGAAAGTCAATGTTTTCGCGGGAATAAATGAATTATTTTCACGCGAATACAAACCAATGCTTTCGCGGGAATAAATACTTTGTTTTCACCCGAATACAAACCGTTGCTTTCGCTGGAATAAAACTGTTATTTTCACGCGAATACAAACCAATGCTTTCGCGGGAATAAATAATTTATTTTCACGCGAATGGAAACCGTTGCTTTCGCGGGAATAAGTGATTTAATTTCCCGCGAATGAAAGTCAATGTTTTCGCGGGAATAAATAATTTATTTTCACGCGAATAGAAACCATTGCTTTTGCGGGAATAAATGATTTAATTTCCCGCGAATGAAAGTCAATGTTTTCGCGGGAATAAATGATTTAATTTCCCGCGAATGAAAGTCAATGTTTTCGCGGGAATAAATACTTTATTTTCACGCGAATACAAACCGTTGCTTTCGCGGGAATACAAATTTTATTTTCACGCGAATAGATACCGTTGCTTTTGCAGGAATAAATAATTTATTTTCACGCGAATGGAAACCGTTGCTTTCGCGGGAATGAACATTTTATTTTCACACGAAAGCAACGGTTTGTATTCGCGTGAAAATAAAGTATTTATTCCCGCGAAAACATTGACTTTCATTCGCTGGAAATTAAATCATTTATTCCCGCGAAAGCGTTGGTTTCTATTTGCGTGAAAATAAGTTATTTACTCCCGCGAAAGCAACGGTTTCCATTCGCGTGAAAATAGATTATTTATTCCCGCGAAAACATTGCTTTCTATTCGCGTGAAAATAAATTATTTATTCCCGCGAAAGCAACGGTTTCCATTCGTGAGAAAATAAATTATTTATTCCCGCGAAAGCATTGGTTTGTATTCGCGTGAAAATAACAGTTTTATTCCCGCGAAAGCAACGGTTTGTATTCGCGTGAAAACAAAGTATTTATTCCCGCGAAAGCATTGGTTTGTATTCGCGTGAAAATAACAGTTTTATTCCCGCGAAAGCAACGGTTTGTATTCGCGTGAAAACAAAGTATTTATTCCCGCGAAAGCATTGGTTTGTATTCGCGTGAAAATAATTCATTTATTCCCGCGAAAACATTGACTTTCCTTCGCGTGAAGAAATGCTGATTCATAGAGATTGACACGAGATGAGGTTCATAGGGTTTAATCAGTACAACTTTAGCTATATAAGAGCCATCGTTTTCACACAGAAAGCATCCAGTTCTACAACAGCTAACAGAGAAGCAACATCTACTACAGCTATTAGGAGAGCATCAAGGTAAATTACAGTTTTTACTCATACATTATTTATTATACTAAAACAACTGAAAAAAATTAATCATCTGTATTTTTTTAGATTCAACCACAAAAAATGGAAATAGTTAACAACACAGAATCAGAAACTCAGCCTAAACCTTTGACTCAAGAGGACTTGATACTTCTACAAAACATATGCAATAAAAAAATTGAAGAGAGAGTGCGAATTATCTCAAACAATTGTAAATTCATCCAGAAAGACTTGATAGAACAGCTAAATAGTTTTCGAACTGAATCTTTTCTAACATTAAAGCTCTTAGGGAATGATGTTACATCAGACATTCAGAGGTTACATTATGTATTACAACAACGACAATATCAACTAGAACAGGTAAGCACACCAATTTCTATCGAGTGTGCTCGTAAAGATCTTGCTCTAAAAAGAAGAAACATGCAGCGACAGTCCGCTCAAAGACAAGCTAGAAGGGTAAGGACTCAACAACGTAAGGCATGACGAGCTACAAAAACATCCGATTAACAGTCAATTTTTGATGATAAGGTAATAATTAATAAAAAAAAATACTATTTAGTAAAAGTTTGTAGTTGTTTTAAATTTCTGTTTAACCATTCTATACTAATACATAACTTTCATTTTTGTTTAATCATCCTACACTAATACATAACTTTTTATTATAGTTCATTATGGAATCAAAAGTACATAGAACAGAAGTCTTCCTTCCTAAGATATAACATCAGTACATCAATGATGTCATTGTAAAAAAGACTATGCATTGATTATCATTACAAGTTGTAGTGCTTTGTATTACTTAGTATTTACTAACTCTGGGTATATTATACAAGGATATTTTCCTACTTATTATGTAATAAATGTATATAATCATATATTGGTTTAATGTAGTTATATCTCCTTGTTCTTCTCTCCTCTCTCTCAAAATATCATATGAGTTCGAGTTATGTAAAAAATTATCAAAACTTAAATGCCATACATTCAAAATCTAGCTGCCATATGAGTTCAAATTAAGTAAAAAATAATCAAAACTCAAATGCCACTCAAATGCCACTCAAATGCCCCTCAAATAAAATACAATATAAACTCGGCGAATCCATCCAACGCCGTAACCCATTGCCTCAACTCCAAGATCTGATCCACAAAAAAACACTTGGTAGGGAGATCTGCTCATATATTACTACTATTATATTGTACTTGTGTTGTATATACTACAGTATATGTACATTATATTGTACTTGTGTTGTATATAATACAGTATATGTACATTATATTGTACTTGTGCTGTATATAATACAGTATATGTACATTATATTGTACTTGTGTTGTATATAATACAGTATATGTACATTATATTGTACTTGTGTTGTATATAATACAGTATATGTACATTATATTGTACTTGTGTTGTATATAATACAGTATATGTACATTATATTGTACTTGTGTTGTATATAATACAGTATACATTATATTGTACTTGTGTTGTATATAATACAGTATATGTACATTATATTGTACTCGTGTTGTATATAATACAGTATATGTACATTATATTGTACTTGTGTTGTGTATAATACAGTATATGTATATTATATTGTACTTGTGTTGTATATAATACAGTATATGTACATTATATTGTACATGTGTTGTATATAATACAGTATATGTACATTATATTGTACTCGTGTTGTATATAATACAGTATATGTACATTATATTGTACTTGTGTTGTATATAATACAATATATGTACATTATATTGTACTTGTGTTGTATATAATACAGTATATGTACATTATATTGTACTTGTGTTGTGTATAATACAGTATATGTATATTATATTGTACTTGTGTTGTATATAATACAGTATATGTACATTATATTGTACATGTGTTGTATATAATACAGTATATGTACATTATATTGTACTTGTGTTGTATATAATACAGTATATGTACATTATATTGTACTTGTGTTGTATATAATACAGTATATATACATTATATTGTACTTGTGTTGTATATAATGCAGTATATGTACATTATATTGTACTTGTGTTGTTTGTAGGAGCACAGGTACAGATGTCTGTAGAAAGTGCAGGATACTCACCTTACACTGTAATTCAAAATGTGATTTTTGTATGTGACAAATGCAATTTTTGTGACTTTTGTCTCCAGTTTGGGCATACACCACTAAAAAATAACAAAAGTCACCTAAAAATTCCAGTATATTTAGAAAAACATGTGATGAATGACTTTTAAGTGATGAATGTAGGCGCAAGTTGCAAAGATAATCCATTTCTGGTCATTATCTTTGGGTTAACTTGCATTAGTCACCTAAAGCAAACGCTGCACCTGCTTGCGGTTATGCTTGTGGCTGTGCTTGTGGTTAAGCACTGAGTCTAGGTGACTAATGACTATTATGTGATACATATAATGGCGTTACATAGCATGTCGAGTTTGTTCCTTCATGATTTTGGATTAGATCAATGTAGCTTCTAAGTATTAACTTTGGAGAGAATACCTCTAAATAATATGTTCTTTTTTTCAGATATGCCCTGGAGGCAGGTCATCTACACACATTCAACACTTTTGTTGCTTTTATCTTCAATACACAGCCAAGTGTCCAACCTGATGCATCCAGAGCTTACTGTTCTGTTTGCTTAGTGTGCATGCAATTTTTTTGCATGGCTACTGCTAATAATTCAATGGCACAACCATTTGTATCCATTAATTTTCTTTGTGTAATGATATGATTAAAGTTATGATATTATACAACAACAGCTTTAAACTGTTTGAAGTAGCTGATCATGCTTGCAGAACGTTTCAGTTGCCTGTAGTGACAACTATGGTGCTTCCATAAAAAATGGTTTAAGATGAATATTTTTGATCAATCATGGACAATTGCTTTGTCTCAAATATGTTTACTGCAGCTGACACTGTCTGGCAATGAGCTCCATTGTCTCATCAAGCTATGTTTTACAAAGGGTTGTCTTATCTCCAGCAAGTATTATTTTATGGCTAGTTGTCTTACCTTCATTAAATGATTTGTTATAAAGAGTTGTCTTGCCTTTGTCAAATAATTTTTTATAAAAGGTTGTCTTGCCTTTATTAAATGATTTATCATAAAGAGTTGTCTTGCCTTCATTAAATTATTTCTCTTAAAGAGTTGTCTTGCCTTCATTAAATGATGTCTCATGATGTCTCATGAACCAGAGTTACTTTGTCTTTAGCAAACACTGGTGACCATTTTTGCCGACAATCCCTAAAAATCAATTCTTTTTAGCCTAATTTGCTAACTGAATGCAATTCTGCATAAGTGGAAACTAGCAGGGTCATCTATCAGAAAAATGGTTGTCACCTGACAAGATTTCAAGCGTCAATAGCTTGACGGTTAAACCAAAAAGCAGTCAGACCTCGAAAATCCTTAACAACTGGTGCATGTAGTGTCTCAGTCCATGGTAACTGCAAGCACACAGCTTTCTTAGCAAGAACAACTGAACAGAAAATATTTTGTACACAACAAACATAGCAGTTAAGGTCACTTCCATCAATTTTTTTCTTTATAAAAGTTAGCTTAGAAATTCTAGTGCGTGTGCAGTACTACTGCTCAATTTATTGCACTGTGAAAAAAAATAGTTGGATGTTAGTCAAGCAATGACAGTCATGTAGGTGCAATTTCTCTTTTAGTCGTTTCTCGGTTATGATCTTTGAAAAAGAACGCCTGAGTTCGATTATTAGCATGAGGCAGCTTATCAGCTACTATGCGTACTGGTCTATGCCTATTCGTTATTGTATCAACCAACTAATTTGTTTTCTTCACCTCACATTAGGAGTTATTTCTCCTTTCTGTGAAATAAGCTTATAAACCTACATTATTGTGTGAACACAACTTCTAAACAATTCAACGTCCTTTTAGATTTATGTTGCAAAGCGCTTTGGTTAAAGAATAAAACGCATAGTAAATTATGAGGTCAACTACAGGCGAAGTATTTTTTGATGTCAGAGTGAGTTATATTGTTAGGAGCAGTTGAAAAATGTAAAAAATATGTCCTGTTCTGCCACAAATATACTTATGAAATGAAAAATACCAGTGGTCTGCTAATTTCTAAATTTTATGAATGCATCAAACTGATAGTTGTGATTGTAATTGAATTTCAGTCATATTTTCAAGTAAAGCTAGTGTAAAGTAGAACGTCATCTTGCTGCTGATTTTTAACCACAAGTACTTTTGTCTATTTTATAAAAAATATAACAAACATTGCTGCACTAGTGAGCTTCATGTCATAATATGTATGCATAGGTGCTATCTCGCAAGTCATCATTCATATGCATATGTACGTGACTAAATACATACACAAGTGTATGTATACGTATCCAATTGTACATGTTTGATTAAGTATGTACATACGCTATCTGTGAATAAGCCCATACCAAGATATATATAAGCACATACATAAAGGAATACCTCAAGTCGGAACCAAGAAACCAGTGAAAGTTTTTTATTGGTTTTTTTATGCAGTTTTACATTTTCTAAAACTTGTTATTATGGCAACGTGTATTATTTAACACAGTATTTTGAAAAGCAGCCCATTAAACTCGATTGTAATTTTAACTAAAATTGACGTCACAACCACAAACAAAATAAAAATTGCTTTTTTAATCAATACTAGCATGTCAGTTTGTGTATCAATACGTGAAAATAAAAGCTTGTGGCGCAACCTATTTATAAACAATATACGAATAGCTATCGCTGAAAAATGATTGATCACATGGTAAACTATTCTAAAAGTTTGACAGGCGTAGTGTGCGCAAGGGCGCAAGGGTAAACTAGTTGAAAAATGGCTAACTATACTATTTACATGTACCTTGATATGCACATGCATATATGTACATTGATATGTATATTTATATGCACATATATATATGCATATCATGTACATGTGTATATATGTATATATGTATGTATATATGTATATATGTATATATATATATATACATTAGTAAAATAGTATGGCTGGTGGGGCAGAAGATGTGCACAGGGGCATAGACGAAATAGAAACAATCAAATAAATATATAATAAATAAATAATTATTAATATTTGGTGCCCGAGAGATGATAAAAGCCGGGCAAGACTGAAGCAAGTAAAACAGTGCTCAACCAGAAACAATCTATGAGCTAGATACTAAAGGTAAAATGCGAAAAGGTGGGAGCCGACCTGAAGATTGTGTCCAGAATACTTTTTCTTTTTCCATCATTTTTCTAGGCACATGAAACAATTTGTAGTCATCCAATAGTTTTTACCACCTTTTACTATTTTACTTATATATATATATGTATATATAGATATATATATGTATATATATAAATATATATATATATATATATATATATATATATATATATATATATATATATATATATATATATATATATATATATATATATATATATACATATACATATACACACATGTAAACACACATATATATATATATGTGTGTGTGTACATTGGTATGCACAAATATACACGAGCATATCAATGTACATACAAATATGTTCATATGTGCATATAAATGTACATGTATATATGCACATATAAATGCACATGTATATATGCACATATCAATGTACATGTATATATGCACATATCAATGTGCATGTATATATGCACATATCAATGTACATGTATATATGCACATATCAATGTACATGTATATATGCACATATCAATGTACATGTATATATGCACATATCAATGTACATGCATATATGCAACTATCAATGTACATGTATATATGCACATATCAATGTACATGTATATATGCACATATCAATGTACATGTATATATGCACATATCAATGTACATGTATATATGCACATATCAATGTACATGTACATATGCACATATCAATGTACATGTATATATGCACATATCAATGTACATGTATATCTGCACATATAAATGTACATGTATATATGCACATATCAATGTACATGTATATATGTACATATCAATGCACATGTATATATGCACATATCAATGTACATGTACATATGCACATATCAATGTACATGTATATATGCACATATCAATGTGCATGTATATATGCACATATCAATGTACATGTATATATGCACATATCAATGTACATGTATATATGCACATATCAATGTACATGTATGTATGCACATATCAATGTACATGTATATATGCACATATCAATGCACATGTATATATGCACATATCAATGTACATGCATATATGCACATATCAATGTACATGTATATATACACATATCAATGTACATGTATATATGCACATATCAATGTACATGTATATATGTACATATCAATGCACATGTATATATGCACATATCAATGTACATGTACATATGCACATATCAATGTACATGTATATATGCACATATCAATGTGCATGTATATATGCACATATCAATGTACATGTATATATGCACATATCAATGTACATGTATATATGCACATATCAATGTACATGTATGTATGCACATATCAATGTACATGTATATATGCACATATCAATGCACATGTATATATGCACATATCAATGTACATGCATATATGCACATATCAATGTACATGTATATATACACATATCAATGTACATGTATATATGCACATATCAATGTACATGTATATATGCACATATCAATGCACATGTATATATGCACATATCAATGTACATGCATATATGCACATATCAATGTACATGTATATATACACATATCAATGTACATGTATATATACACATATCAATGTACATGTATATATGCACATATCAATGTACATGTATATATGCACATTGATATGCATATTAGGCTAGCAAGCCTTGTATTCATTTGCTGTATTTTTGCTTCATGCTGCACATGCGCCTTATGTTAGCTTTTTGAGTTTAGGTACAAAGACTAATAGCCCACATACTTTGTTCAATATCTTTCAATAAACAGTAAGCGATAAGTAATAAAGAACAATCGGAAATGCATCTACTGTTATACGTAATTATCAAGAGCTTGATTATATGATTAATCAGAGGTTTCATCAATAATATTGTATACATAAACATGTAAACTCGGTAAACTTGACCAGTGAATGAAACTAGGGTACATATATGCAGTGCATTCAATTTGATCATTATCCAAAAGAAAACAACAAGCAAATTAACTGCGTTGCAATTATTTGTATATATGTCACTCATGTTGTTATTCAAATAAATGTAACTACGTAAAGCTACAACAAAAAAACCACAAATCATCCCAAGTTATCCAAGTTTGATGAATTATAATTATGTGCTAATATCATACAATCATAACTCTCCAAACTCCACATATTACGCCATTGATCATTCCGCATAGATTTGATTCAGCATCTTTTCATTTCTTTAAGACTTAATTCAATAATATACTTCACATTTATTATTGGTTCACCTAAAAACTTAATTGCACAAATGGTTTGTGAGGGTAGTTTCTACTATTTTAAATATCTGTAATATAAATATTTTGGATACTGAATACATGTAAGTGATCCTCGTTGGTGCTGACTTTAGTATGTTGCACGTACAACCAAACTGTGTGAAATATGGGGGAGTTGACCTTTGAGGTCATCATGTGGTTGTTGTGGTTTATAGCAGAGACAATGGAGATAACACCATGGACAAGCCCTGTATTTTGTATCTGACTGTGCAAATCAAAATCCGGTGGGTGGCTGTAATTGAACGAGGTGACAGCACTCAAATGTTTGTAAGACACACCATAACCTCCAAATTATACTGTTGATATAACCAAATCCATATGGCTTATATGCAGGCTCACTGAGATGTATAGAAAGCACAAACGCATTGGTTCATTTGTGTAATGTATGATAAACATGCATAGACTAGACATGCATAGACTAGATATATGCACACACTAGACAAATGCACACACTAGACATATGCACACACTAGACATATGCATTCACTAGACATATGCATTCACTAGACATATGCACACACTAGACATATGCACACACTAGACATATGCACACACTAGACAAATGCACACTTGACAAATGCACACTAGACATATGCATTCACTAGACAAATGCACACACTAGACAAATGCACACTTGACAAATGCACACTAGACATATGCATTCACTAGACATATGCACACACTAGACATATGCACACACTAGACATATGCACACACTAGACATATGCATTCACTAGACAAATGCACACACACTAGACAAATGCACACTAGACAAATGCACACTAGACATATGCATTCACTAGACAAATGCACACACTAGACAAATGAACACTTGACAAATGCACACTAGACATATGCATTCACTAGACATATGCACACACTAGACATATGCACACACTAGACAAATGCATTCACTAGACATATGCATTCACTAGACATATGCACACTAGACATATGCATTCACTAGACATATGCACACACTATACATATGCACACACCAGACATATGCACACACTAGACATATGCATACACTTGCAGATAGTTGAGCATATTGTATGCGCCTTCTTTGCATCTATGTAATTATGCTAGTAATTTGTAGCCAAATTACTTCGCGTAAATGCCATACCAGTATTTGAATCTACCATTAGAATACTACTAGTAGATGGCACTGGCACTGGCAGAGACAAACAAATTGTTCCCAACCGTTGAATCAAGCCACAACGGCATATCGGTTAACAGTGAGTGCAATGCTACCGACAGGGGTGTAGCAACTTTTCCTCTTGAACTCACAAAAGGAAAAAGCTGCAACATATAAATTAATCGCTTGTTTGTGTAAAGCCTTGTATTTCCTGTAATGCTTCAAGATTATTCCAGCTGTTCGATAAATGAAAGAAAACTTTCAACAAATGGACGTTTTTGCATATTCCAAACAACTGAGACAGGTTTAGCTCATTATATAAATACTAGAGCTACTGAACAGGGGTGGAAAAGGGCACTTTATTAGCTTCCCGCAGGTTTATACGTAGTTGTGGTAACATATTATGTTGATTGTTTACCGCTGACAGCTGCCAATGCTGTTCATCAGACTCATATACTCGTTAGCAAGCCGTATAGCAAGCCAGTGACTTTTATGATATTTTTTACGCATCTACGAAACAATTATCAATCCACAGGATAAACCGTATTGAAACTTTCAGAAGATCTACTAAAAGGTATGGTTAATATTATGTTTTAAATTATTAAACAACCTTTTATCAGTTAAAATTATCATTATTGGTAGCCTGCTGTAAAGGTTATATTTTGTTCTAATAAACTAATTTTACTAGTGCTGCTGACCAGTGATAGACGAAAACTGTTTCAGCTACAAACTGGGTTGAAAATTAAATATTGACCAAATAATATGAATAATCCCCATTGCCGAAAAGTTAACAATGTTAATAGGATATTGCTAAAGGCTCTACAGACTAAAATTATTTATCAAGAGTGTTGTAATAAAAATCTGCAATCTGTCAAGTCACTGATAATGTTCAATGATGTTGATAGCTTTTAGTTTTATTCTTCATATTTTGCTCATATTTCAAAGTGAATGTTGATTAGACTTCAGGCAAGTTATTACAAAGTTTTCTAATGAGCCATTTTTTATAAGCAGTACAGAGCTTTAAATTTAATTTATTGGTTTGGCTTTTTCATTGAAATTACTGCCTAAAATATAATTTAATATTTAGATGAAGTGTCCGATATGCAGTCGAAAGCTGCCTACTGTGCAAAGGCTTGTCAGCCACCTGATAGCGTATCATCAAGGAGAAAACACCACGATAACCTGCAATATTGAAAACTGCCAACACACGTTTGTAAATCCAAACTCATGGAAAAGCCACATTTATCGCACTAAGTCACATCGCATTGCACTTGGAGTGGTGATGCCAAATTCAGTGGCTCAAGATACCGGAGATAATCACATCAACGAGCATGAACAGAGGCCAAGCGAAATACCTGATACGTTTACTGCTGGTAGTTCAAATGAGCTATTACCCACTGAAAAATATATGGAGCTTCATAGCCTGTTTCATAAAAACATATTGTCATTCATTTTGAAGATTCGGGAACAGTTCATGTTGCCACAAAGCACTGTTGATGAAATTGTCACCGATTTTCAAAGCATCTTTGAGTCGTTCATGTATGGCTTTGTAGATATCATAAAAGCTCAATTGGCAATCGACTCTTCATCAGAATCATTTGGGTTTTTGCTTAATGATGATAATTTTTTTTCTACAATTTGCGATTCGGCCAAAACTGAAAAATTATTAACAGCAGCTTTAACAAAATACTATTCGCATGTGCAACCACTCGAAATACTTTTGGGCGTTAGTGAAATGGGTAAGAAAAACTTCATTCATATAATACCACTTGAGTCAATGTTAAAAAAAATTCTTTCCCATGATGACATAGTAGCAGAAATTCTTGCATACCAAGCTCAACAGTTGCAATGTAAGCAAAATGATAGAATGTTTGATTTTCCCTTTGACATTCCTGCTCAAAACGGTGTTATCAATTTGCCCCTATGTTTTTACATCGATGACTTTGAGACTTGTAATCCAATTGGCTCAAGAAAAAAAACCCATAAGCTTACTGGTGTGTACTTTTATGTTGCAGCATTGCCACCTAAGTTCAGATCAAAATTGAAGTCTATATTTTTGTACGGCCTCTCCTATCACAGCACCATAGTAAAATATGGATACGAGCCATTGTTTCGTAACATGATTGAACACCTTCAAAAAGCTTACTATCAGCCATTTGAAATTACCACAAAGGGTGGTAAATGTCTGAAGTATAACGTGTACATGAAACTGCTAGCTGCTGACAATCTCGCTGCTCATGATATATTAGGATTACAGAAAAACTTCAGGTCTGGCAATGTATCCAGACATTGCCTGATCAAATACACAGAATTGCAATCAATATTTGATTGCACCAAGTGCCAAGTTCGAACAGAAGAACAGTATTTAGCTGATGTGCAAGAAATCACCGAAAACCCAGACATTTTAAATGTCAATGGTGTAACTGGGAAATGTGTTTTTAGTGAATTACCTAATACTAAGATAACAGCTCTATGTCCACCAGACCTCATGCATGATTTTCATGAAGGAATAGTGCCCACAGTGATTTGTCTTTCACTGCTAAATATACTAACCGCACCAGCAATTAAGCTAACCACTTTAAACTCGGCTATTCAAAAGTTCCATTATGGTAGAAATGACAAAAAAAATCGCTATGGTCCGTTATTAACTCTTAAAGGTTTGAAAAAACATAGCATCCCAGGGACAGCATCAGAAAAACTATGTTTGCTGCGAATGCTTCCCATAATGTTGTTGCAAGAGTGTGGAGCTGCAAATCTTCACAATTTCCCAGGTTTCCAATTGTTACTAAAATGCCTTAATATGTCTGAAATCCTTCTAGCACCAGTAATCAAGTTAGAATGGTTAGAATATTTACACTCCATTATCATTGAGCATCATGAGCTTGTCAAACAACTTGACCCAAAAGCACTTCGTCCAAAGTTTCATTATTTGGTGCATTACCCGCAACTTATTAAGCAGTTTGGCCCACCCAGATACTATTTTACAATGAGGTTCGAGTCTGTTCATCAATATTTTAAACGTTTAATCAAAAGAACAGGGAACTTTGTAAATGTGACACAGACACTAGCGAATCGTTACCAAAACTTTAAATCATTCCAGCTCTCAAAGTTCAGGTATTTCGCAACAGAGTCTGTTCAAACTGGTTGTACCGTGTCACTTTCCGCTCTTGGACATGAAATAGCTGAGTTGCTGCAAAGACATGCCTCTGACCTATTACCCGACAGAAAAGTATTTGTGGCCAAAAATGTAGAGCTGAATGGAGTAAATTATAATGTTGGTGATTTTCTCGTCAAAGATATTCAAAATGACTACATGGACATTCCTAACTTTATGGAAATAAAAAAACTGGTGTGCTGCCAATCAAAGTGGTTCATTGTTGGCCAACAATACCAAACGATTGAGTTTTTGGAAGAGCTTCATGCGTATAAAGTTCTAAATTCATTTTCGCTAACTGTTCAAGATCCAGGGCAGGAAGCGGATTCTACAGCGCTATCTATGTACAACATTGCCAACATGATGTGCATTCCACTAAAACACCGAGTAGCCAAACACGTAAGGCTTTATCTATTCCTACATATATTTTACTTTTTGCAGGAACATGAGTGTGTTCATAGTGGAGTGTGATGGTTCAAAAAAAGCAATCAAAGCTGACTCTTATTCGGCACTATTGCTAAAAGGTAGAGAGTAGTGTCTGCTTTTGCACGAGAGAGAGGGTGTGCATGTCTGTACAGAGCTAATTAGGAATTGAGCCCCTCTAATGGCTTTGTCTCCTGCATGCTGCTTTGTACAGTATTGAGATATTAACTTTATCATTGCACACAAATATTTTGATAAATTTTTGTAAAATGCTCTATTGTAGCCACTGAAAAGTTCCATTTAGATGCTTCTATTGGCTTAACATTGGATGATGGAGTAGAACTCGATGAGGATACATTTGACATGTTTCCTGGAAAAGTTCTACATATAAATAGCCAAACCTTCCAGGAAAGCTTGTCAATGGCTTTCACACCAACTCAGGCATCAACTCCAGAAAGCTCACTCACGTATGCTTTTATGTTTTAGTTTAAGCATATAGACTGACTACTATAGTCACTATTGCATAATTGAACAACGCTGAAAATGATGATCATTTCAACTACATATTTCTTTGGCTGCAAATACCCAAAAATATTTGTGACTGGTTTACTCTATGTTCTATCAAAGAATATGGTTGTTGTTTTCAGCTGTATTGGTGATGAAATCTTACAACTAGTCGTTTCATTTGTTTCTCGTGGGAAATAAAGTCACTGTCATAAGCCTGTGGCTTGCGGTAAACCTTACCATATGTCATCAAACATAACTTAATTGATGCCCAGTAAACAGGATTAGCTAGATAATAACAGTAACTGGCGGCAAATTTTCTGCTTCGCCTATTCGTCGACTCATGATGGAAGTTTTTGTCGACGCCAGTTGGCTATTTTTATTCGGTTTATTAACTGCAATGATAGCATATACTTGTGTTTTTCACTGTTTATCCATGCTAAAATGAAAGAATTGATTATCAGGACTTCAATGAAGGCCTCTAGCCCAGAGCATTGTGGAGCAGCCGGTTCAAGTGACGCTAGCCATACAGCTGGCAATAGAAATAGTTCTACTCGATATACCTTACCAAGCCAATATCCCCCAGATGTTTTAGCCTACCTTACCTCTTCAAATGATGATGCTCCAGTGGCTAAAATTATGAACAAGCTAGTTGGCTGCTTACATAGTCATTTGATGGAACAGCACATTCCTGTTGAGAACCCGTAAGTACTGATTAGTTTTAACTACTGTGCATGGTGAAGTTACTATACTGAATGAAAGAAGTTGTGATACTAAACAAATATTGCCATAACTACCCTATGTTTATAGTCGTCATCATAACCCTAATACCTGCAAACTAAATTTTATTTTAGTAGAGTCATTTCTCTAATTAAACTAAATACTCACAATCCATTCAAAACCTGACAAACTGGCTTCAAAATGAGATCTTTGGCAATTTACTGACAGTGCATTATTGATGCAAATTTGCTTCAAAATTGCATAAAGTTGGCAATTAATGCAAGTGTGAAAATGATTTTGTGCACTCAGGCTATGAAAATTTAGATCAAATAGATTATACCGTCACTGTACATATTTTTTGCTTTCATTCACTGAAACTTCTCATTTGCTATCATCGATTTCTGAGCACTTCATCATGAAGATGCTAGAACTTGCAGTTATTAATAAAACAACAAACTATATAGCAAAAGCTTGTTAAATTCAAGATGGTACACTAACTTTTAACTATAATGACCACATCAGTCAAACCATTGTCTGGTTTTTTGGATATTAAAAAGTTGGTTTTAATTAACTGATTGACATTCCGTGTGGATTAAACCACAACATGAAGTGATGGTTACACGAAGGCTTTATTTCTCAGCAGAAATATTTGTTGATATCAGTCATGTTACTGGCCCAGTACCATGGAGCACAGAACATTAACTATTAATAATTACATAAAATAACCCCACCCTTGTGGAGGCTGTATAATTTATACTTTGTTTCTAGATACCCAGACAGAGCGCTTTTAAGAAGTGCTCTCACCACTCTTATCTTCAAGTACCCGAAATTAAGATCCAGACTACCAGGAAGCAATCAAATGTAAGCACTTCTTGAGCAAATGTTTACCCGTGGAAACTTTCAATTTAATTTAAATCTAATTGTTTGAACCTTTGAAGAATAGATGAAAGGTTTTGCAATGCTTATTTATTATGGGATGCATTCGTTATGATGTAGTTACACAGTTTACAGAGTCCTCGGTGCCTGGTTTATTTCTGGAAATATCGTAGTTGAAAACTGTTGCAATATTCGGAGAAAAAAGATTCAGGAACTAGCTACCAATACCATTTCCTACAGGTTATTGTCATGTTGTGGAAACCTCAGCCAGCTAACTCATTTCTTGTGATAAAAAATGTTGTGGCCTGTTTATTGAACACATCACTAAGTCAATAGACACAGCCCTTGCCAAGATATAGTCCTTGGCAGTAAGACTGTGGCTTAAAGTTGTTTCATTGAAACTCCTAACTCTTCACACACTATACCGAATAAAACCACTTTAGTCTTTTCACTTTTTCAATATACTCTATTTTTGATTTCAGCAAAAAAGGCTTGATAAAAATTTTAGTTCAACAGTTCAGATTGGAATTTTTCCAAACATATTTTTTACAGTGATCTAGTGCACACTCGACTAAAAGAATAATTTCGGCGTATGAGAGTGGATGTGATAAGAAAGCAAAACGAAATTCCAGATGCTATAGTCCAACGGCAAATATACAAACGAAAAACTTCAAACAAAACCTCAGCAGTCGAATCTCCATCGAAAGTACCAAAAGCCATTATACGGTCTCCAAAAAAGGTAGGAAAAGCTGGTCAAAACCAACACATATCATTGCTCTACAATGATTGTTTTGTTTTAAAGAAGGACTAACTACTTGTCCTGTTCCTTTTTGTGCAGATATGCATAACAACTTTTGTCGTTTTCACAGAGCACTAAGCTAAACCCTGAGTAATTTCTAATCAAAATATCTACTTTTGTAAAACAAATAGTGTATATTTTAGTTGCCTTCTTTCTTGGTTAGCTGCACTTACTGCGTCGACCAAGAGTCACTCAAATACTTTGAGCTAGACAGTACTTTCACACTATAATTTGGAAAAATAGGATGTAAATGTGCATATACACAGCAGCTAGTGGCTTAGCATAGTTAGCACTTTGCACTTCTTATACCTCTAGCCGCTTTAAGTTACATTCCACCAGAATACAATGCAAACTCACCAGATATTTTGTAAAAAAGTTTATACGATTTGCAAGTTTGTGCGCACCAAAACCATATTACTTGTCTGTTTCTGGCTGTTAGATTTCACTGGAAAAAAGTTTTTTTTTATATTTTTCATTGTGATTTTGAATAATGATCAAGTGTAACAGAAAATGACCAAACATAATTTGATATGATTGCCGAGTTTTTTATTACTTTGGAAGATAATATTGACAATAATATTTGACAATCTTTTATAGGGAAGTATATAACTTATCATGTTATGTGTGTTTCTGTGAAAGTTGTTTTACAAAGAGGTGGTAAACAAAATGAGGCCAGCTGATTTTGTTTGAAAAGCATATTCTTTAATCACTTGTTCAAATCTTTAGCAAGTAGTTTGTAAAGAATCAAAACAGTTTGGACTATTTCAAAATAGTTCAAAAGTTCATGGTTTGTGAATAGTTCATACAACTTCAAAATAGCTTAAGCACTCTGATGTTTTGCAAATCGTCAAAAGTATTTAAATAACCACAGATATTTTCCAAAACAGCTAGATGGTTTTACAGTTTCTGTGGTTGTTGCATGGAAAGCTCATGTTATTGCCCAAATTTTTCATCAGCCAATAGTGAGACTAATCATGCTTGGATTACAC
Organism: Cryptosula pallasiana; assembly: GCA_945261195.1. Classification (NCBI taxonomy): domain Eukaryota; kingdom Metazoa; phylum Bryozoa; class Gymnolaemata; order Cheilostomatida; family Cryptosulidae; genus Cryptosula; species Cryptosula pallasiana. The sequence goes on along the minus strand of OX183131.1, from coordinate 10,926,432 downwards.
TACATGCCTGTGGTAATTTTTCAATAAATCCGAAGTTATACAAACTGTCTATGCTATTTCAAAACTTTCTACATGTTTCAGCTTTCCAAAGCAACTATGAGCCACCATTAGCGCCTCTTGAATGACTCTTCACTTCGTCGCATCTGAATAGATAGAGGGGCATGCCGTTTAGTAATGTGTTTGTGTATTATGAATGTTTATTATCCAGGGCTTGGAAAATTACGTTGAGGAGACGGAAATTGAAACGAACAGTCTTTTAGAAGAAACAAATCCAACTGACGAGGCCGTGTTACACGAATTGCAGAAATCACGAAGCCAACGAATGAATGGAGAGGAAGCAGAGAAAGTATTCCAAAATTATCCAATTTTGACAGACACGAGATACGTAAGTAAACCATCACACATTTTGTCTCGGAGCTGCTGTGACGAGAATCATAATTATTTTAGTAGCTAATAAGTAACAAGCCTTTCGCTTGAGCTTTAATGGTGCATTGCTACAGATTACTTACGCAATTCAACTGTTGGAGTTGTCTTTTCCTTAGTGTCGTATAGTATTAAATAGTCACAGCAAAGTTTCTAAAAATAATCATAAACTAGCTCATACTTTTCTTTTATTGGGTTTGAAAAATATTACTTATTAACATTTTCAATCAAATAATTCAGATTTGAGAATTATTACTTTAGCTGAACAGCAACAATGCCGAAAACGCAAATCTAGTATTTTCTTTCCCCGCAAAGAAATTGTAAATAATAATAATTTGAATCTATTGATATTATTTGATTTGAAAGTAATTTTTTTATTGTAATATTGCATTAGTGAGATATTTCTTGTAATTTATTACATGGACACCAGTGTTTACATAATAACAGATTTACCTACAATAAATTACAATGCTGACTTAATTAACGTACAATGAAAAATCTGAAAACAACTGCGAGCATACCCTTTTGATATTCTTGAAAGTCTCTACACGATGACTATTAATTGGATGCCATCTTTCTATGCAACAAGCCAAATTTTTGCAATGCCATTTTATGGCCTTATATAAGTTCAGTATGAGTGACCATCTATTATTGTTTTTATGCTATAGACAGAATTAGGGAGAGCACAACTCCGCAAAAAATTTTTCTGCGTGAAAACTAGCTTGAAACAATCAAGTCAAGTTTAATCAGTCAAAAATTTGCAACACAGCACCTTTAAACTGATACAAAATTCGTGCAACTATCAAGTATTCTTTAGAGAATGCTTCAAACATATATGATGCTAAGGACAGCGGAAATCATAATATGTATTCGCAATTCATATTTGAAGATGATAAATGAGTGGCGAGATGTCATCCGTTCTTTTTACGGCTCTTTGGGAACACCAGTTGACAATGTCAGTATGGCCATAAGAAAAGGTCTCGTCAGGTGGGCACCAGAGCTGGAAAAACGGACTGCCCGGTTCAAGTATGCCAAGGAAGCAAAAAAGTTCATAAAACAACAGCCTGAAAATGATGGTTAGTGATATATTCCTTCCTTGCCCGGTCATTCAGTAAATGCAAAAACTTTGACTTTTGAACTAGCACTTCGCAATATTCAATGGTGGATATTTTGTTGAAGGTTTTTAAAACAGTCAATGCTTGATGGTGTGCCATCTCAATGTGCAGTGAGTTTTCATGGTATTTTTTAGAATCAGAACTCTTGAAAGCTTATATGTTACTGGTGGTGGCACTGAAGGAAAAACCACAGAACTTGTATATCCTCACCTCTCAGCAGGTAAAAATTGAAAGTTGGAAAGTTCGTAAATTCAAAAAGAATTTATGTTGACTAAAAATGTTACTTTGTTTGGTTTCAAATAGTGATTGAAATGCATAAAAAATAATTAGGTCAACTACCCTTACTGAATATAAATGCTGCCTAAATGAGTTATTAAAAGCAGATAAAGAAAAAAACATGAACTGTGATAAGATGATAAAAATTCTATGGTGCCATTCGGGGTTTAAAAAAAGAAAATCAAAGTGATTAGTTCATTGGTTCAAAGAGGGTAGTCTATCCAGAAATCACAGATGTAGTATAAATCCCTAAACTGCCAAAAAACAGATACCTGAAATGCAAACATCAATTACTTTCATGTTCAAACTCTGTTTTAAAAAGGCTAAGAAAAAATAAACAAAATTAAATGTGGCGCCTGTTCTATTTAATTTTCCAATTGTGGCATTTGGCCAGCTATGCTTTAAAACATTAAATATAAATCAAAAGTAGATCACAGTTATTAACAACATTTCTTTAGTTCAAGCTAGTTATTATGGCTTAGTTTTATTGAAAAGAACTTTTAACACTTTATTCACAAGTGTAATAAAACTAAACATTAGTGTGATGCCACATCAGTGAAAATGAAGATGAAATAAAAACTGTAGTTTTAGGTGCTTCTCAATGATTGAGGTAGAATGTATGATATATAAACACTTTCGAAGTCATATAAACTGTTGGGGCTATGAAAAACAGCGCTGAATGTTTTTTACTACCTTGATCGTAGTTAATAAGCAATAAACTTGGAGTTGTCTTCTATTTTAAACAGTCCTTTTATAAAAAATACAGTCTTAACCTAACTGGAAGTGAAATTAAATCTTACAGCATTGTTGAATGATATATTTCATTATGCTCTTATAGATAATTTGATTTAGCTCAGGAAATGTGCACCAAAAAATTATTTGATAGTTTAGCACATACAATACAATAGTAGGGATAGAACAGTGCAAAATTTATGGGCTTTTTACATCTACCAGCTTTCTTATCGAATCAGGGCTTCTACAAAATATCTCTTGCAAGATATTTTGTAGCAACCGCTCTTTAACATTTAGTTCAAACATTGTTTTTAATTGTAATGCAGGTACACATCACAAAATAAAACCAACTTTTGTTGCCTCTGAACTCAAAAGAAGGTTGATTATGGCTGAAATACTGAAACGTGATTTGTTGAGTCGGCAAAATTTTTGATGTAAATTAAAGTCTAACAATGCCTCAATTAATAAGCTTGTAGTTCTTTAGCTAAATAAACAGCTGCAAGGGAATCTTTCCTAATGGTAAGGCAGGCGAATTTATAGATGTACAGACACTTTAGCAACATGGCAATCGGCGTCAGTTGCCTTGTGTATGTTTTATTTATTGACTGATTAACAAATATTAGCATTCTAGTACTTATACTATGGCTATGGAGTTAATATAACTAGTGAAATGAGCATAGGCATCTAGACTATCAAAGCTGGTCACTGTTTTTTCTTTAGCCCTCATTTCAAAAAGTTTTATCAAAAAACAATTAAACGAAATCAAACACTGCAACTGTTTCGTTTTAAATTTTGACACAAAACTTTCATCAGCTGCACTTCAAGAAACTATTACCATCTGAAGCTTATTTTGAGTTTTAAAAGACAATGCTGCTGTAACAAACCGGATATTATAATTTTACGCTATTCAAAAAGAAGACAACTCCAAAAATGGTTTTCGACATTGAGTGCAGTTCACTAGTTATTATGTAGATTAACATAATTCCTTTGTCAGTGTAGGAGTTACCCCCACTTTCTCTACCGCTGTTGCAGACTGAAGTCTACGGCTTTTATAAAAATTTTGTTGGTTTTTTTCAGTTTTTTCAGCAAAATAGAAGATGAAATGGAAACAATAATAAGTTGTGGTAGGACTGTTTAAAAATAAAACGCAGCATAGTATCAAATTTATAAAAACAAACTTTTCATAACTGCATGTCCTGTCTTCTCTACATAAATTGTTGCTCACTTTAAAATTGCTAGAAAATTAGTCTGTGATTTTAGTTGCATAATGCCGATGAGTCTGACACTTGTAACGCCAGGGACGTTCTTTCATTTATCTTTGTCCTTGCAAACATTTTGTTGTAGTTATTTTCTTAAATGACTTTGGTATTAGGTAGTTTAACTCTGTAAGCTGTGTTCTGCTACCACAAATGCTGGTCATACATTACATTATATATTACTTTTGTAAGGAGTCACAGTTTGCAAGTCTTTGTCACAGTAGATCAAATGTAGTGGCGTTTTTTCTTTTAAATTGAGCGCTCATATCATAAATAGAATTGTTGCTCGGCCTCAACTTATATGGATGTCTAAACTATGTTAAAATTTATGTAATTTCTTTATTTAATTTTAGAATTTTCCACCGTCATTGGTGCTCGAAGTATCCAGCGTTACACTCTACCTCAACCGATGTAAAGTAAGAGAGTTTGGCAGTCTCGAGGAGGGTATAGTAGCGCAGTTCCTACTACATTATATCCTCAATCTGCAATACGCTTCACCGAGATATTACCAACTAGTGGAAACTCTTGTTGGTTTGCAATGTCCTGCTGCTTTAAAAAAGTCCAAAGGGCCTCTAAGGAGCTTTTTTCAATTATATGACATGTAAGCTCACAAAATTCGACATAAATATAAAATGATTTGATGTCTTCAAATTTGCTTTTACAAACTCGTTAATCGTTGTCACAGATCATTTTTTTTATTTTAATGCCAAAGGTTTTGCAAACTTACATATTTTTCTTATTTTTCTGTGCATATTTCTCCTCTTACATAAATTATCTATTCTTGCACCATTCATAGGAACAAGTTTTTTTAGACAGAGCTGCCTGTCTTTGAGTTGTTTTGTATTGTGTATTCAGAAAATCTCAGTGGGTAGCTGATGAAACATTTTGTATCAGCTAAAACTTTTCAAAACACTTTTTTGTATCAAAGCGTAATTCAGTTTTTCAAACCATAATGGTAATAGTCTCAGCGTAGTTGCAGCAATCTAGTTTTGCTAAATGTTTGCCAAAATGTTGGTTGTTTCTGGTAGAGATAGTTGAGTTTTATTTTGCTCAAGGCATTTCAGAGCAAGCAACTCCTAATCAGGATGGAATGGTTTTAGCTGCATTTTACCAACATCAACCTGCTTCTTTTGGTCTTCTCGGGAGTTGTCACTCATTGTTTTATCAAAAGCAGCTGGCAATAGAACATGGGGTGACAACTCCCGGGAAGGCGATAAGATGGTTTATTTATCTGTGACAACTATCAACCAATGTATTAAAGTTACTTTCTGCTCGCTATTGGCTATTTTACTTTATACAGTGTATCTAAGCTTTTTTTTATATTTTTCAGTTACTTCATGAATAAAATTTTGAAGGCATTGTTGTCTACAATGTCTGAGTTTATATTAATACACAGTTACATTAATATCAATTTAATGTACCAAAATCCAACATTAGGTGGGGAGCACAATTCCCCTCATGTGCAATAATCACCTCAGTTTCACGTAAGTCACCTAAAATTGACAGAAACCACATTTATTGCATTAGTCACCTAAAGAACCACATGAGTCACATTTGTTGACATAAGCCACCTCCACGCTACAAAAGTCACTCTTTTCCCATAAACCACAATTTTTGCATCAGTCACATCTGCGGTGGGAAGGTGACTTATTTAGTTGCATTACATAAACCACATTTTGCCTGTGAAATAAGTCACATTTTCAATAACAGTGTAGGACGTATTCTGTTACAGAATACGGCATCTCAAAATCAATCTGTCCCCGGCTCTCTCTCACTCTCTCTCCCCCCAAACCCCGCCCACCATCGTAAACCCCGCCTCTTGAGAGCCGCCCCGGCTACACGTAGAGCAATGCTCGTTGCGAAGTTGTCTGTCCGCTTCATCCTTCACGAGCAATGCTCGTGATTATGTTCGTCCGGTTTTCGGAACGTTTTGCAAACGTTTGTGTAGACTCACAGGAATAATTTTTATACCATCGTGTAGAGCAGACAATTGCCTATTTTCTGGTTTTTGTTTGAAGACTGTAGGACGTTCTAAACGGAAACAGTTCCAAACATCCTTAACCCATCACTTCCTGTTTTAAATTTCGGATTTTTTTTGATAATAATGGGCAAATCTTTTTTGGAAAGGAGCAAGCACATTGTTTTCTTCTTCTGATTTAGTTAGTTTATTATTATGTTAGATTGTTTGAGCACTCTGATAATGGAATTGAAGGTTAGTAAGCTAGTAATTAATTATTTAGATACGGCATTGATAATAAATAACTAATTTTAATATTTTTTTATTATTTTTGTAAAGTTGTTGAATGATGTTGTTCTTTACATCAAAATGTAGCTCTAAATGTTTCTAGTTCATTCGTGCACTAAAGAGGGCTTTATTTTTGATTGTAATAAAAATAATAATTATTTTCAGAAAAAAAAATTTCCGAAATTTTCGGTCATTTGTGCAACAAGTGTCCAATTGTTGTTGCAGTGTTCTAACACTTTTCTTGCATATTTTTGCTTCAAATTTGGCTAGTCTTATCAAAATTTTGTCCTCTTTTCAGCTGTGCTATCAGTTTCTTGTTTGGTGTGTTATTTTTTTGTAACTGGTTGATCTGTTGAGGTCATTACTAAGAAATGGTCTCCGAACTAAAAAAATAATAAAAATAGTTTAGACTGGTGGGATCAATATGATATTAATTCTCCTAAGTGAAAAGAGAATGCTGATTCATATGAGCATAAAGTTGTTGCCATATCGTCTATAGGTAAATTTTAATAAAATTTTGAAAACTGAACATTTTTGCAAAAAGCGGGTGATTCCTAAGGTAATTTATTGGTCGAGGCGGATGCAGTTCAAAGAGTTAAGATGTCAGATAAAGAACACGTGATATGAGAGAAATAGGAAGAAACGCTTTCTTAAACATGCAACAGTGTGCATTTTATCAATGTCATAGGAGACAAGTCAGAAGAATACCACTCGTTGCTAGTAGTTGAAGTGTAGAGCTCAATGAAACACGTTCCAGAACAGTTGGTCACTGTGTCTTCTAGTCAATTGAGGGGGAGGAGGTAAATTGAGATGGTAGCTGAGTGAGGTGGTGAGGGCTGGGGTATAGCAGGGTGAGAGGGAAGTGGGGTGTCTGTTGGGTAGGGTGTGGGTAAGAGAAGTAGAGAAAGGGGTGGATGGAGGTAGAGTATTGTGGGGGTAGAGCAAGGGGTGGAGATGGAGTGGGGCCAGGTTAGAGAGAGAATGGGGTAGAGTGAGGGGTGAAGGTTAGAGTTGGGTGGGGTTAAAGCTAGTCAAGGGGGGGAGCTAGACAGGTTGGACCAGGTCAAGTTTGAAGGTGCCCTTGAATCCGATGGGTATTATTAGTAGTATTTGATGTAATATATGATATCATGTTGTATCATATAGTTTTGTATAGTTGGTTTTGTACATAATAGACTGTTGTTTTATTGTTTGTTATACAAGTGTGAGACTACAGATATTATCTATTGATGAGTTATGATAGTTTTAAGTCTATGGTAGTTTGTAGATGTCAATGTGATGTATCATTTGTATTTTACTTTCTCTTTAATCTCTTCACTCTTTTATATATAGCTACTAGCTGGCTCACCCATTGTAAACAACAAGTGGATGTAGCCAGACACACAAATAGCATACTTTGATTGTAAGAGTAAGGCTACATGTACATCTACCGATTATTCAGCGATTTCCTTAACGATTGCGTGATTTTGCAGCTTCTGTTTCCGGAAAAATCGCTAAGCACTCGCTTGCATTTTACTCGAGGTTATCGCCAGGTTTTGACCGAGATCAAAAAATCGCTAGCGGATTCCTTGATCAACCAATCACAAAGTAAAAAAAACTTTACCCGTGTTTCCAATAGTGTCTCGTCATATTCAGCGCTCCGATCTATCAACGATCCTATAATAAATAATTTGTAACAGCGAGTTTGACCGGAATCGCTGAAGAATGGGTAGTAGCGAAAAATTGTTCAATTTGGGGGAGGGACTTCCCCAATTGCTAAGCAAAATCGCTATATGTACATGAAGCATAATAGTCGTGTCACTTTCGGAAATCCTGATGGCCGGTCGAACTAAAATAGTAATATTTATTTATCTTCCATCTTTTCTGCTCGGAAAATCTACCAATACCCTGTGATGGCCAAAAGCAGTTACAATTAGACCAGTAATGCAATATAAAACCCACAAAAGTCTCCCGTTTGAAAATAAATGGTTATACCAGACTCTGACCTTACAACTAAGCATTCCGATACCTGTTTTGTACTACTGGTTGATTTTGTCTGAGTTAGTGGAAATAGTCTTACATGTTTTAGGTCTACAAAACTACAAGCTTCTTTCTACTCTATATATATATATATATATATATATATATATATATATATATATATATATATATATATATATATATATATATATATATATATATATATATATATATATATATATATATATATATATATATATATATATATATATATATATATATATATATATATATATATATATATATATATATATATATATATATATATATATATATATATATATATATATATATATATATATATATATATATATATATATATATATATATATATATATATATATATATATATATATATATATATATATATATATATATATATAGGTTGTGTATTTTAGCTCTACGTGCGGTCACAATCACATGGACTGTTACATGGAGTGAAAGTGTTCCTACAGCAACCACCACTATAGCAACCACAACTGTTGAAGTGGCTACAACTGATGATGCCGTAAGTGATGATGCTGTAACTGATGGTGCTGCCGTAGCTGGTGGTGGGATTGCTGGAATATGTATTGGAGTTGTAGCTGTGATAGCTGTGTTGTAGTTGTTGTACTGTTGTACAAGTATTGTATAGTCATTTGTTGACTCATAACTAACGTGTACAATCTCATTCAAACCTTCATTTTGTTATTTTATTTTACTTTTGTTTTATTTTTGTTCTTTCCTCATTTTACTTTTATTTCTCCTGCATAAGTATGCATGCAGCCATGAAATGGCTCAAAATCTTGTTTGTTACTTCGTTAAAATTGATCTCAAAATAAAATTGTTGCTCGCAAACTGATTTTATTTTTGTGACTTGTTAGTTGGTGTGGCTGCATCAAACCTGCTGTAGCAGGTATTGTGCATTTCAATTATTATTATCTCATTATTATTGTTTTTAATACTATCATTGTTATACGATTTTTCTCATTATTTAATTGTCATTTTATTATTATGGCTTTCCTAGCACCAGCTTTAGCTCGCTTCACCTCCGGATCTGCTGATCAAAAGTTTATAATTTAGTGGATTAAATAGGATTAGTCTCCGTTTTATTGATGCAACTCATTGAAAGATTTGAAAGTTGTGATGTGACAGTTATTTCACTTTACCAGCCCTCTTCAAACCCTTTTTGTTAGTTACCCGCTACTGATTGCTAACTTAAACTACTAACTATCTACTAGCTGCTGCTATTTACTCGGTCAGTAATCATTAGACTGTAGGAGTTCTATATATGAGAGGGGGTGGCATTAGTAGATGTCCACATGATAGCAGTGGTAACTTTTAGTGAGTTTTGGGGATTTTAAAGCTTGTAGTACGAAGAAAAATTGCCGAATAATTGTGCTTTGGTTGATGGTAATCAATTGTTGGACTAAACACACTGGAAGCGAATCTGTGCGGCGCGGCAGTTTTTACCACCAACGAAGCCGCCTGCCGCGGCAGTGCCAAAGCACACTGGTGGACGCCGCTAGGGGCTTCAGTCGGAGTTGTCTGCTCCCAAAGTGCAGATAACTTTTGTTTATGAACACTGTTTTCATTTATTATTATCATTTATTTATATTTGAGAGGTTTGCAATAAAGTATATAATCTAGGAGAAAAAAGCATGTTGACATCTATCTACACTGCAAAAGCAGATGAAAAATAAGAATGAGCAAAAGTATCTATCTATTTCTGACTACAATATAAAGTCAGGTGAAATAAAAATGAGCAAAAAAATATCTATCTATTTCTGACTCTTAATAATATTATTTTATAATAATTTGTGTGTGATAAATCACAAAAGCAACGGTCTTTGGCGAACTTAATTTATATATTTTTTTGATTATTATTTATTAATTATAATTTTATATTACACATTATGAATTGAAGTATAAGTAGTAGTTAGTTTAATAATAGTCGTTTATTTTTTTTCTAATGAATGATAATAATCTTTATTATTATTGCGTTTGGACAGCTGCAACAACTTCTCTACCGTTTGGAAATGCAAAAACGAAAAAGTTAGCTCGCTATCATAAAAGTTGGCAAGTTACTGACCAATCAGCGTGTTTGCCGCAGCGAAATATCAAACATGTTTAATATCTTGAGCGTCTATATATTTTTGGGCAAGCGGCATGCCGCGGCGGATTCGCTAGCGAAATTCGCGCTTGCCGCTTCCAGTGTGTTTGAGCCTTCAACTTAAACTACTAACTATCTACTAGCAGCTGCTATTTACTCTGTCAGCAATCATTAGACTGTAGGAGTTCTATATATGAGAGTGGGTGGCATTAGTAGATGTCCACATGATAGCAGTGGTATCTTTTAGTGAGTTTTGGGGATTTTAAAGTTTGTAGTAGGGAGAAAAATTGTTGAATAATTTTGCTTTGGTTAGACCAGAGTCTAAACTGAAGTGAAGTTCGTTGTCATATTGCAGTTGATTAGTCTCTCAACTATGCATAATATTAAGCTTAGTTTCCATACATTTCCCAAGTATTCGCAGCATCGGGAGTTGTGCGTCCCCGAGCATTGGCGACTCACGAGGAGTTGCGATCCCCTGGTTTCCATACTTCCATTTCACTGCGACCGTGCTACGATTTCTTTGTGATTGGAGATAAGAAAGTTCGACTCCGAAAATTTCAATGTGAGAAATATATCCGGTTAGTAGAAAGTAGTTTTAGTAGATAATAATATCTTGAACTACAGTACAGGTCGATTTTGCACAGCTAGTAATGCACTTTATCAGTCCAAAAATAATTACAAATTGCATTATTGTATTATTTTAATTAGTTATCAGCATACATTAGTTATTTTTCGTTGTTTGGTGTGAATTTTCTAAAATAATTTTTCAAAGTTCCAATAATAATAATTAATAATAATAATAAATCTAAATGAGTTCATTTGCTTTTCAATATTATTATTTTATTGAATCTTTAGAAGCTAGGTTTTGTCGCATGTTTACGGTCTCCATAGATCTTTGGCAATCGCCAGTTGTTCCAGATCGTGGGAGAGTCGCAGAGAAGTACTCTGCAAACAACTTTCGTGGGACGTCGCAGCAACATCGCAGGTGGGAAGTCGCAGCAACATCGCAGGGAACCGTGGCAAATCGCTAATGACAGTTTCCAAAAATTGCAGATTGTGGCAGAAGCTTCTGCGCACTACTTGCAACAGCGTGCGAGCGCTTGGGACATGTATGGAAACCGGGCTTTAATTTGTCGATGGAGACATCTCCATCCACCAACGTTCCTTCTCAGCACCCTATATTATTGTTTTTATCAGTTTCCACAAACCATTTAGTGAAGTTTTGTATGTAGGATCTGTAACCAGCTCAGTGATCAGCTGCTTTGTTGGAAAGTTGCCAAGGTCACCTCTACTCTTTTATTGTTCTCAGAGTCTTTCATTAATTCATTCAGTTAATGGTAGGATAACTCTTATAAATGTCTTACTTTTCTATAGATTGGGCAAAATAGTTGAGTGCTTTTGTAAACCTACATATCTGTATGGCTCTGTTTTCTTTAAGCCATGGCTACATGCACCTTCGTTTCGTAGGAATATGACGAGAAATATGTTTCGTAGGAATATGACGAGAAATACGTTTCGTAGCATTGCTCTAGTGGTTACACACAGATGATTGATCGCCTCAATGCCACGGAGTGTCCAGTGAGGCAAAGAGGACATAATTATTGAAAATGATAGTTACAATAAGTATTATAAGTATAAATTATAATAATTAATTATGATGTTTGTTTATAATACTAGATGAATAATCTTATTATCCGTAGTAAATAATTAACGTTTATAAATAATAATGAGCTGTTTATCGATAAAACATAGAAATAACAAATGGTCTGTTGGCCAATCAGAGTCATCAAATTTTGTCCTTATATTTTATCCAATCGAGAGTGGTTACTTGATAATAATTGTCCAATCACCGAAGCATGAGGCAAAAAACGTTTTCGTGGACAAACATGTTGGTCTACAAAATTGTGCGTCTTTTTGTAAAAAGTACGTCGCTTGCAAAGGAAAAAAACGCATTTTCACCGCATATTGACAAAATGTAGGTGTGTGTAGCTACCCCTTCACCAGAGAAGAACCCATCGTGTACAAGTTTCTACTAGTGTGCGAGCTGATAGGCACGCACTGACTCATCGGTTTGGCTGGTTTGCAAACCTGTGTGGATAGCTTTTCTAATAAAATGCACCAATTGAGTCATGTTAGTTTTATAGACGGCCCTAGTAGTAGAGAGGCGGGAAGTCTGATTTCTACGACGCTACAACATCGTCTATATGGGATATTGTGGGAGTTATCTTCCTACTGGATAATCAAACAATTTATATGGTTCATGAGGAGTGGATAGGTATGGGGTGTATCATACTGACAATGTGCCGTTCATATGAATCAACTCACTGCATCGCCACTGTTGAACCAGGACACGCCCTCAATAATTTACATTGGCAAACTCAATCGAACCCGAAATACAAGACTTTGGCTCTACCAGGTAGTATTTATTACCAGAATATTCTACATCTATGTTGGTTATACAACTGATAGTTTGGTTTACACTAACAATTACAGTCACTCGGTAGCATAAGAAGTATTAGTACCAAGAAGTATAGTAGAAGTATTGGTTGATCAAGTGCACTGCTACATCTATGTTGGTGCTAACGGACATGTAGTAATCTATACTATAGTAGTGTTGTATGTTGAGGAGTTGTTCATATTTGACTGCTAGTAGACTGAGTTCCCTCCAAGGCAGTCACTATATCACTACAACAAGCTCCTACATAAGTTCTACTTATCCAAACAGATCTCTAGTCTATACTCATAAAGTAACAACACAAAATACCAGCACAACAGCATCTAGACCTGCATACAAGCTCACAGCAATTCACTGTTTTATACCATTTCATGTCAATTGCCTTGTCAACTCTGTTTGATACTGAATACTTGGTATCGGGATCTTCAGCAACGAAAGTTTTCATTGGATATATCATTTTGAGCAGCCAGTATTGATATTGCATAATTTGTAAACGAAGTTCTTCAAGTTATTGCTTGTGATTGGCTAACAAACAGAAGAAAGATTCATTATTGAGACAAATGGAGTAGTTCTTTGTATAATACTTTGTTAGTTGATGTAAACTGTCGGAGTGAGACTTTCTCTTATACACAGGAACTGCTCCTGTTATACTACTAACTAACACAGGAAGTGTTGAAGAATACAGAAGAACTAAAAGCTTTCAGAAAGTTCCTTGAACTCCACCCAAGCAAGCGGAGAGTTTGATCATACAAGATGTTATGTACTGGTATAGCTACTAGTTGTTAGCTACTAGCTAGTACAGGATTAGCAGTTACAACATCTCAACTTACGGGTTTCATTTGATACCTCAATCACAGCTGGTTCCAATCTACTGGACTGTCTGTGGGGGGAGGATAGTCAGAGAGAGTATAAGTGACCAATGGGTGAAAAGGTGAGACACTCCAAACACCGAAAAATGAAGTGTTTGGTGTTATGTTTAATCCAGCATTTACTTTCTCCCAAATGTTTCTGTTTTTTGTACTTAAGGTAATTGGTTCTTTCTTTGACAACCTTTTCGCCGAAATCCCAATTTCTCGAACACATTTTGGTCGAAATACCTAGACCATTTGTCGAACCAGAATTTTTTTTATTGAAACGCTACATGATTTACCTGACTTCTCCAAAGTGTCTAAAAAACCATGTAATTCAGTTTATGACACGGCAGTGATATGCATTAGCAACAATAATCAGGTAATATTTAAATTAGTAGGAGTAATATATAAATAATAATAATCATAAATTTGGTTTTACCAATGTTAAAATACACAGTAAATAATAATGATAATAATTAATAATAGTAGTATTAATCGCTATTCCGATAGTCTGTCTATTATGATCTGACAATAATGATTGATAATGAAATGATAGCGGTTATTATTTTTGTTATTTATTATAGCAATCACAACTAATGATTAATATAATAATCAATAATGAGATAAATACATATTTATTTTGAATAGTAATATAAAATTATCCAATATATCATATTGGAGTTGTCTCCTCGACTAAAAATAGTAGTCATTGAGTGTGCAACTCCAACAATTTTTAATTATAAATTTTTGTACAGAAGTTTCGGCTATGCTAGGGATTGTTATTGAACAAACAGACAATATATCAATCAATCACTCTACCCGCATATTATTATTATGATGCTATTTTATTTCTGATGACTAAAATGTAATTCATGCGGATAACTGGAAGACTTTAACTACTCCAGCCATCAAGTATATATATACTAAAGTGAGAGAATTAGATAACTGTTTATGGACAGGTAAACTCAGGCATAGAACAGCATATTTTTCTTATTGCAGTTTGTACCTTGAGGAGCTAGAACCTCTCTGCAGTTCATGCCTATTGCATACCGCTAGAGTGGAACCAAATCTATATGACATGCATTAGGTGTTGCTCTGAAGAACTATCGCTATCAATAAGCATATAAGGTGAGAGAATTAAGTGTCAAAGACTCTTTTCAGGGTTAGCACAAATAATTCTAACAATTAATTTGTTACGAATTATTAGATATGTGACTTTTGGTCTATAAGGTATGCTAGTATAGTATTAGATATGGCTTTTGGTCTATAAGGTATGCTAGTATAGTATTAGATATATGACTTTTGGTCTATAAGGTATGCTAGTATAGTATTAGATATGTGACTTTTGGTCTATAAGGTATGCTAGTATAGTATTAAATATATGACTTTTGGTCTATAAGGTATGTTAGTATAGTATTAGATATGTAACTTTTGGTCTATAAGGTATGCTAGTATAGTATTAGATGTGACTTTTGGTCTATAAGGTATGCTAGTATAGTATTAGATATATGACTTTTGGTCTATAAGGTATGCTAGTATAGTATTAGATATATGACTTTTGGTCTGTAAGGTATGCTAGTATAGTATTAGATATATGACTTTTGGTCTATAAGGTATGCTAGTATAGTATTAGATATGTGACTTTTGGTCTACAAGGTATGCTAGTATAGTATTAGATATGTGACTTTTGGTCTATAAGGTATGCTAGTATAGTATTAGATATATGACTTTTGGTCTATAAGGTATGCTAGTATAGTATTAGATATGTGACTTTTGGTCTATAAGGTATGCTAGTATAGTATTAGATATGTGACTTTTGGTCTATAAGGTATGCTGGTATAGTATTAGATATATGACTTTTGGTCTATAAGGTATGCTAGTATAGTATTAGATATGTGACTTTTGGTCTATAAGGTATGCTAGTATAGTATTAGATATGTGACTTTTGGTCTATAAGGTATGCTAGTATAGTATTAGATATATGACTTTTGGTCTATAAGGTATGCTAGTATAGTATTAGATATGTGACTTTTGGTCTCTAAGGTATGCTACAAGATAGCTAGCTTTAACCTCTCCACGGTGGAACTGGCTAATCGGCATACATCTGCCAACCTCCGCACTCACATCCTTCACACTCTACAAACCTGGGGCATATTACCCGCCGGTGAAGACTCCTCCAATGCACAGACATAAGACAGCAATGTGGTTCCCTCCGAGGTCGAACTGGACGGTGACTGTACTCTGTTCGGTTGGTCACCTTTTTTCTATCTGTGCTTCATTCACTAACCATTGTTACAGATAGTAGTTTAACAAGCTTGTGTTGTTAGTCGCTTAGAGTACTCAGAGTCAAATTGTTACTGAGAGTATGATTTGTTTGATCAACGAATCTGAAGCAGTTGTGTAGCTTTCAAGTCGCACACCCCAATTTCCAAACTACAAGAACTAGAACGTGGTCGACAATGGTATAAAAAGGGGACACTCGAAAAAATAATGAAGTTGACATCTTTTGCAGTAACAACTTTGCGATTTTTTTCATGAACAGACTGTGATCTAGTTACTGATGGTGACGATAGTGTGTCAGGTGGCTACATACCCACATAATTGCAAAGGACAGTCGTTGTTACGCATGACAATGCTCTAACATAACAAAAGCACTGAAAGACAGCTCCGTGCAGAGTATTCGCTGTTTTGCCCACACTCTGAACTTGGAAGCCCAAAAGTTTGTGAGAGCCATCAATGATCACATCAGCCGTATGAGAGAGGTAGTAAAGTTTATTCATTGAAGCCCAGCTGTTACCATGTGGGTTAAGGTATGAAAACTCTATCATTGTCTGGTCTACCTTACCAAATCAACACGCCATTCATTTGGCTGCCCTATCACATGTTTATTTGGTAGACTACACTGCACTTGCAGAGGGAATATCTGGGCACTATAGTAAATCTTCTCTGTAAGTAAGCTAGGATATAGATTCAGGTTTGGGTTGGTGGTATTACATTGTGTTGTATTTATGGGTTCCCAGACTTCACTTGTTACTGTTACAAAGTCACTGATATCTTTCCATAATTACTGTTTGGACCTTTCCCACAATACAAAGACATTGTTTTTCTATGTTTATATAAAAAATAGCCCTGATTCCTGGGAGTATAAGTTTATGATATAGGCCTACTCAGTATGTCAAATGTGTATGGTGGCTCAGAGTATATATATTATATATTTATATATTATATATACATAAATATTATATATATATGTTATATATATATATATATATATATATATATATAGGTTCAAAACGGTGTTTTTAGGAGTCCTTTTTTAAATTTACGGTATGGTTAGGAGTCAAGATTTTTTTAAATGTCATATTTTTTTAAAATTCATATAAAATGACTCCTAATATTTTCTGCTTTCTTGCCTTCCAGAATGTTCCATATGTCCTAAAACATGTTTTAACGCAAAACCCCTAACTATACCATATATAACATATTGAAAAAGAAGACAACTCCGAAGCAATTTTCAATTTCAAATTTCTGGTATTCTTGAAGGTCATTTATGTATGACCCCTAGTCATATTTAATATGACTCCTAGCAAACAAAAAATTTTTCATTTTTCATTTCAAAAATGCAAAATGTGTTTTATCAAAATTTCTAGCAAACTCTGAGGTGCCTGATAACAATTTGTCCGATCGTGATTTGGGATGCAAAAACATTTCATTATCCACCTATCCCACTCATTTTAAAACTTCAACATACTTTTTTTTAGCAATAATCTGCTGGCGAAATTTCATTATGATGAGAAAAAGTGAGAAAATAATTCATTTCTGCAGTGTTGTGCCATGCTTGTTGCATTTAAAAGTTATCTGCTCACTGCTGCTACAACTATATTGGAGTTGTCTCTCCAAAGTAGGACAACCCCAGGAACTTTTGAAAAATGCATAGGCTACTATATTATGTTACATTCAAATACAGTAACTCACCATTGCTGTGAAATCTTGGTTTTATATTTTTTCTTTGGAGATTTCAAGAACCATCTTGGTATATGTACATTACATTGCAAACCTTGCTGTTTTGTTCGTGTAATAATGAAGATAAATTCCATGATATTCCATAATAACCACTTCACTAATACTTATGTATTAATTGGTAGCAACCAGTACTTGATCGACAATATATATGTGTTGGCACTTGTAATAATGACAGATGCTAGTTGATAATATTTTGTGATTAAGATAGTTAGCTTATTGGATATTAACTAAATCCTGTGCAGACAGTGAATCCAATTGAGTTGAACTGCGTTGATCATCTACTAAAATTTTTGTTGATATTTATTTAGATTGACATTCATTGTTGATTTTTGCAATGTTTCTACAAGTATTGAATGGCATATGTAATCTATGGAACAGTACATATGTATTAGCATTGCCTCTTGATCAAAGTTGTAATGGTTTGCACTACGCTTTCTTCTTGCCAAGTACATTGTATTGCCTTTAATTTCTCAAGCTCAGAGATCAGGTGCAGCACGTCAGGAATTTATTACAGAGTATATGAATACAGTGTGTTACTTTTGACTAGTTGTGTTAAATTACATTAAACCAGCTGTTCTAAAAGGAGTTATCTGACTACTGCTATATATGATATATAGCAGAAATGTTAGGAAAACTCCAAAATTATGCTTTAAATCATAATTCAAGGACTATGGTGTCTGAATGTCAAATTTTTGAAAGTGTGGAAATGACTCAGAAATCGAAAAGCAAGTTTACTGAGTGGGTTTAACGAGTTGTCGAAAGCTCAGCAAGATGCTAACAATTGTAATCCATATAACTTTGCAGCTTACATCAAACTTTGGCACCGCATGTAGTAGGTGATGGAGAAAGCATTCCACGACCACAAGTGTAACCTCATCAACAATGCAATGTCTAATGTGTGGTCTCTATGGCAAACTTTCCTTAAATTTTATTTATCACTTTTTTATTGAACACTTATCAATGTGCTATCGAGTGGTTGTCGACAAGTAGACAAATAGCAAGTTAACTATACATTTGAGATCTTTAAACGCTTTTAGCTCAATTTGTGCTATTTAAATTTGGCAATGGCTAAAGCAACATGTTACTGCGATGTTTTTCACTTGAAGGTTTGCCACTACAACTGTTCCCGCAATTTAACCCAGACACCTTCATGCATGACCCCTGTGTTGCACTGGTGACCTAGCTATTACATATCAAGTCATCATGCCTGCCAACCAGAAATGGCGTACTAGTCATACATATATCATTCCAAAACATCCAACCTTTCTTCAATCTTGTGTCTTCAAAAACGACTAATTTAGTAATGCTGAACAATTCCATATCAACAACCACAAGATCGTCAATTCTAACAATTGTAGACAAACAGCAAGGTTAGTATGACAATCTTGCATAAAACCTCTTTTGAGAAAAAAATAAATTGGCCATGTTGGTAAACATTTCTTCTCACCTGTTTACCGCCAGCTGCGATATCAACGTGATGAGGGTTATACAGCCATTGTCTGCTCTTAAGGGAAAGAGCGAGAAACTGCATAGTATTTTGTAGTACTCCTGAAACTAAATAGCTCATATATATCATCAACCCATGAAACTCCAACAAAGACTTGAACTGTTAAGCAGTTAATCCACTTGAAAGTATTCCTCAAAATTAAGGCTGTAAAACGGTTGAGGAAACTTATCGGCATAAATGACTGAGTTCTACCAGCTAATCTTTGATTTATCACGTTTTCCATCTTGATCCAAAAGTGCCTAAATATTGCGTCAATACTAGTGATTGGTGATAACACCAGTTCCATAATTAATGGTTGTGTGATTGGGAATGCGATATATTTTTGGAAATTTTCACAGTTATAAATCTTTTAAGTAGTTCAGAATTAACCATTTCGTTCCAAGTACTTGTCATTTTAGTGATGTACATGTACAAAGTGTAAAAACATTTGTGCACTGCATATGTATGTATGTATGTATGTATGGCTGTATGTATGGATACGTATGCATATGTATGTATGTATATGTATACATGTACATACGTCCATATGTACATGCATACATATACATACGTACATATGTATGTACATATGTACATACATATATACATATGAACACATATATGTGAACATATTCAAATATGCATGTATGTACATATGTATATATGTATGTACATGTGTATGTAAGCATGTATCTACATACTTATGTACATAAACATGTATGTGCGTAGTACATGCATGTATGTATGTGGGTATGCGTGTTCGGGCCTGTGTGTGTATTTATGTATATATGTGTGTTTGTGCATATGTACATATGTACATGCATATGTAGGTACGTACATACATACATATGCATGTACGTACATACATACGTACGTACATACATACTTACTTACATGCATACACACATACGTATATACATACATACATATATAAATGCATGCATACATATTTACATATGCATGTGTGTATACATGTGCATACAAACAAACATATATACTAATGTACGTACATATATACATACATGCATAACCACAGATATATTGATGCATATACACACACACATACACGCATTCACACACTTGTACCAACACACATGCACATACAAGTACATAACCATATATGTACACATACATGTACCCACATGTACATACACATGTATGTGCTTCATTGATGCAGCATTTGAATGTATGCTGTATCCATGCATCCATAGATGCCTACAGTAAATTCAGTATATACGTACAATTTATGCACATATACAAACACACACATCAAATGTATACATCACATAGCTACAACATACATATTCATTGCACACATAATATATAGTATATACATATAATTAGTACACAACACTTACACACACATTGTGCATATACACATTACATGTGTACAATATATAATATATATACATATTCACATAGTACATGCATGCAGTACAAAGACACAAACATACTGAGATACATACTTCTTTCTTACAAACAAACATACACTGGGATATGTGCTTCTAACAAACATGCTATGTTTTTGGCCACGTATAAAATTTCATACACTCATGCAATCGTCACATAAATGGTTTTGAGTGAACCTGGGGATAGGGTAAATTTCAGTGATTGTAAAAGCTGTAGGGTTTCATGCAAGCAACCAGTAAACATGCTTAGTATCAGCTTAGGCTTGTACTTAAGCTATGGCCAACGCATGGCCTAGTCAGATATGAGTCACATACAAGCGGAGTGTGGGTTTGATCTTGAGGTTGTTGATGACCCACTAGAAGAAAATGGAAGTACGATTTGAGGATTATGTTGCATAAGTTATTGTGCTACAAGTATTTTTCCCTAAATATACCATAATCTGTTCACAATCATTAGTTGTAGCAAGATTGGCAGAATTTTAAGAATATCTTATAAAGTTATATTATTATGTTACATGCAGAAAATTTTCTCAAGTGTGCGATCTCAGCTATTCAATAGCAGAGCCTATGTTTTAGCCAACAACTGCTGTATCTCAGTGAGTAGTAGTAGCACTGCCTACTTTCTAACGTTGTGAAACAACATGGCAACAATAACAAGAGGCAGAAGAAAAAACAATGTATCTACTCGATGGACCCCTTCCGGAGAGGTAAGTGATGTAAAATACATGATAATGATACATGATGATGATTCATTCAGGAGTTATGATAGGTTTCTAGTGCAGCCAATTTACTTCATTATTATCATTATTATATTATTATTATATTGTTGTTGTTAGTGTTAGTAGTGTATCTTATGAAGCTGCTTTTCCTGCTATAATAATAATAAATGAAGTTGAACAAATCATTATTATTATAATTTTTTCTAACAACCTATTACTACTGCTGTAATTATTACTTAATTATTGTAATAGTAGTTTCCTTGTAGTAAAAAAATTTAATTTTCCTGCGATCTTCTTATTCTCATTCATTTGTATTTTTATTACCATCAAGCTGTTCAACAATGACAAGCATTATTATTGAACAATATTATTATTATATATATATAATAATATAGCGTTATTTTCAAGTATTATTATAACTAACTGGATTAATTTGACTAATCTAACTACGCTTAGCAGCAATGGTGGTGGTTCTGTGGAAGAACTAAACAACCACCACTATTACTCATCAATCAATCAAAAGCTTGATTCAGAATTTGTTTACATATAATTATAATATATGGCTTTTACATATATGGTTAAATTGCATTTACAATGAAATGGCTGTTATATACATGCTGACTACAAAAATCTATGAATTCTTTTCATTACATTGCACATTGTAAAGTAATTAGTTTAGTTTCAGTTTGTCTGATAATTTAAATTTATTTATCCTCTTGAAATCGAACGTGTAACAAAGTTTTACTTTTATAACAAAGAATTTTTGATTTTCAGGAGTTTGTTTTTATGTTGTTTGTATGTATTTACTACCGATGACAAACAATATATGTAAGTAATAATGTCAGTACTCATTTGGAACTTGGATGGTCAAGGTTTTTGCCAAGATTAATTTTCATCAGGCAATTTACTGATTTACAGGAATAATTTGAACTATTTCCTATGATCAGGTATTGCCCCAATGTATGTGTAATTCTGTCCCTCCTTGTTACTTATTACTTATTACATGAAGTTTTAATTTGGTTCAGATCTATCATGTGACATGTGATGGCGCATGCTTGTATAAAATTTAGATGCCCTCTGTAAGTTTTTTTTTTATGAGGCACCAAAAATTAATGTCTTCTATTGCGAAAAGCTGTGAAAACAGCCAGGATAATTTTGAAGGTAAAGGTTGGCTATGCAGTGCTAGCACAGTACACAGATGGAAGGTATTATGAGGCAGTGGTAACAGAGTTTCCTCGCATTGAAGGTTCGTAATATTTCATTACTTAAACCATTTGGTAATTTCAGTAAAAATTTACTGGAGAAGCAGAAACTATGGTAAAAAATCAGCTTATTGAAAGCCGAACTGTTTTGTTCAGCTAGCAGAAATATATTTGTGGCTCACGTGTCACTGTGAAATTAGCATGATTCGAAATTTTCAGAACAGCATAAATGAGTTTAATCAGGTTTGGTCATGTTATGATCTTCCTAACACCCTATACAAGTTGATATTGACCTTGGTATGACTAGCATTGAACAGGAGGTTTTATGAACACCGATATTTGCCCATTCAGTAGATTGTTGTCGTAAAATTGATCATTTCAACTTGTTTACCAAGATGGTTAGACACTAGGAAAAATAATCCAATGCTCTTCCTGTTTTGTGTCATTTTGAATAGTTTCTTACCACTGTCGCAATGAGTTTATAAACATACAATAATGGTGAAATGTTGGTGTTTTTTTTTTTACTTTACCCTTTAAGAAAAGAAGGATAGATAAATCTTTTACAATTGATCAAAAATCTCAATACTGTTATATAACATGAGGCCACAGATATTTGTTACAAACTGAATTCTTACACTCTTCCCAAAAGCTCGCTTACCTATATTTCGATGAATTATAAAGTCTCAAATTTTACCAAATCTTAACAAGCACTGTGTTTATATTTTTTAAAAAGAGTGAAGGTAGTGTTTGTGGATGATGGCTATGCCTTTTCATTGCATGTAACCAAGTTACATAAGATATTTGACAAAGGTAAGTATTATATTTATGTCCAATTGTCATATCTTGGTTCTGATAAAACCCTTTGGCTCCCAGTAATTACTTCACTGATCATTTTCTCTCTTGTAATAATACATGTATGTCTGTTGGAAATCTTTGACTGGGCATGGTTTTTTATTCTTGAAACCCAGGCAAAAGGCTACTCCACAGTTCCACTGTTGTCACAATCAGAGATAGTATGACAACAGCTGCCACCATTGCAGCTGACCTGGCAATTAAGTGTCTAAATTTGTTGAATATGGAAAATATTGCCACATACTCTATGTATTATTTCAGTTGATGTGCAGGCATGTACTTCACCAGTAATTGCTGTCAGCAGAACCATTCACCCCCCCTATACCCAAGCCTTGGTTACTATAGACCAGCCTCACAAGGTTGGTAATTATCATATATTTACTGTAAACAATCTTTGTTATCAACAACTGAAGAAATGGATTTCACATGCATTTAGATGGCGTAATTATTTCTAATTACAAAAAATTGTCATTGGTGAACTTTGATAAATGTAAACAATGGTAGTTCATTTCTGTGTCAATCCTTAAATAGAATGACATCACTGTTCTAATGGGGGGGGGGGGGGCAATACTATGCAGCTGACATCTGATGAGAAAATCTGTAAATATCAATCCAATTATTTCCAATGCTGAGACCCTCTCGAACCGCAATTTCGTTGATACTTTGGATGATTCATGTAATGTATCAACAACGTTGAAATTGTTCCTGCCTTGAACCCATTACACTCTCCACAATATTTTCCATTCCAGTAAAACAAAAACTTTTAAAGGTAAAAACGTATCCAAAAGCTAGGAAAGTGTTGATCCAGCAGCTAATTGGCAGCAGTGTAAACTACTGGCACATTCACTGAAGACGAGGAACTGTGCTAGGATTCTGTAAAGGCTGCTCCACACGGCAACGAAACGAGGACGAAACGTCAAATTAATTTCGTAACGAAAATAAATTTGCCCAACGAAAGCCCTACCGTCACTTCGGTAGCGTTACGGTGACGTTTCGTCCAGACCTAGCAGTGCTTGGTTGGCATTTTTTCGTTAGTCGATCATTGGTCAAAAGCCTTTTCCGCATTTTGCTATTGGCCACACAAGGCGTAACTTCATTGGTCCATGTTGCGTTAGTGGCGCTAAACACAGCACATGTTACTAAAATTTATTATTATAATAATTTTAATAATTATTATTACTACTACTAGTAGTATTATATTAAATACTACCATTGGCTGGCAGTTGTTTATTATTATTGTTATTAAATTTGCCTAATGATGTTATTATTATAATAAAAATTATTAGAATTATTAAAGTAATTATTATTACAGTACAGTTAATTATTTTTTTAATAAAAATTGGGCCTACTGCAACAAAATAACAAATGATTCATCATCATTATTTATAATTATTAGAAGGAATTAAAAGGAGCCTAGCACTTATAAAATTACTAGTCTGGTGAGTGAGTAATAATGATAACCACCAGTTGATAAATAATTAAGTTTACTCACCGATAAATTAACTAAATCGAATATCTGGAAGCTGTCCGTACAGAAGAACTAGTAGAAGAACTACTAGTATTGAATACTACTATTATTATGATTGGCGGCAGTTGTTATTACAATTCGTGTATTGTCATTGGCTGGCAGTTGTTTGTTGTTGATCGGCTACATGCAGTTTCGTTAGCGTGTGAAGCAAATTTCGTTAACAATGCACCGAAACGAAAAACTTTTCGTTTCGGCCAGTTCGTTTCGTCCTCGTTTCGTTGCCGTGTGGAGCAGCCTTAAGTATCCTAAATTATAAATTTCTACTGGTCACTTCACGTTCCTACCTCATCAGTAGCTTGACATAAACTCCAAGCTACGAAAAAGTGCCTAAGCAGTGGGCTGTTTTGTGTGGCACCATGATGTATTTTCTTCTAGTATCACTGGCTTTCCATGATGTGCATTGATAAATGCGCATCATGCGAAGTCCGGGAGTTGTCTGTTCTCTAATTTGCATTTTCATGAACCGATTCGGAATGCGCATTGAGGCCAATAATAGAAGATAAATAAACGGTATAGCTAAAATTGCTAAAAATCTGAAATAATTTCAGTTTGGGGGTATTTGTATTCCCCGTAGAATAAAATGATCGGATGTATGAAATACAACACCCCTTTATGTGAGTTATTTCAGTAGTGAAATTCGAAGTGACAGCATGGACAACCAAAAATAATTATTATAATAATAATTATATTATTTATTATAATAATTATTATTTATTATTATACCAATATTTATACAATACTGTACAACAGTGTACTTGTAGTTATACTTATAATAGCTATACAATATATATAATTATATATATGTATATAATAACTATTATATATTAGTTTATTTATAAATAAATAATTATCATTATGTTATAAATATATATCTTATATATATTATTATATAATATATAGGAGTAGAAATGATAAATTAAAGATAATATATATATAAAAAATTGTAGTAAGTTGCATGAATGGTACAACAACAAGCGTAAATGAATGAAGAAAGTAGTCCTCGACTTTATTCCCTCCTAATATAAAGATTGAGCATGCGCATCATGCGCATTAACCTTTTCTATGCTGCGAATGCAGGGTGAATGCGATGCCAAACTTCGCATTGATATCAATGCGCAGGGACCTTTTTCCATAATGCGCATGCATCATATAATGCGCATCATGCGCCTCATGGAAAGCCAGTGTATGACACCTCTCCAAGGATTTTAGCCGATCATGAGTCACTTTTACTTTTGGTGGTTGGCAATTTGCCATGTGCAGCTCTCAGCTAGTACTAGTAGTAGTACTAGTAGCTAGTACTAGTGGTATTGCAAATATAATGAAAGTATGCAGCCTTTTAAACCATTAAGAAACTTCACACATTCAAATTCCTTGTGGGCTACAGATGTTCACATTGGCTTGTCAAGATCTTCTAATCATATTGTTGTTGTTGGCTTTTATTTCAATGCTAAATTTCTTAAACCAAAAAGTAGCACTTGACTATGCGTTTTGGTAAGCATCAAACCGCTGGACTATTGGTTCAAAGCAAATTTTGTTGCAACTTGTGCTGGGAACATCAACAAAACTAGGTGAAAAGTATTTATTTTCGTTCTATACATATGCTGGTAAATCATCTATAGTAGTATGTGATTCCCCAGTTCTAGCTCAGTTTTTTTGCCCTCAGATATTTGCCCCGAGTTGTCTTCTCTTAGCAGTATTAAATTTCTAAAAGTTGTATTTTCCAAAGCGTAAACTGTGGAAAATGCAGAAACAGAACACATTGGGGTTTGGTGTATACGGCTGTCATATGACACGCGACTACAGGACAATGTGCTGGTCACGCTTGCTTGTTGTAAAACACCGCTCCTTTATTATATACAACAAATTCTTTAACTATCAATCGGGGTCAAAAAGTAGGACATTGAGATTGACAGATAGTTAAAGAGTTTGTATAATATATTTGTATAATAAATGCAGAAACAAAACATTGATCAAACGCTGAAAAGTGTTAGAGGTCTCTTTCGAGAGCCAAAACATACCGAGACGGATCCGTCTCAGGTAAGAAACTTATTTGGGGAAGGGAACACGAGCTGGCTTCGACAAGATGCCAAGCGAAAGGGAATGCGCGGGTATAGCAAGATGAGTAGAGCCGAACTCCAACATCGTATGACTGGTGACAAATCAAATATCATCGGTCGCACCACCACTGGCAGACCTATAATGGTCACCGGAACTCACAAACTCAAACTATCCGACCCAGTAGACAGCGTGAGAAATCTATACGAACCATCAACAGCTTGGATGCGTCAAGACGCTAAGCGACGAGGTTTTGGAAATTATGCGAAACTCACTAAATCCGAGCTTCAAGATATAACTCGAGGAAACCGAAGTCTCACACTATCAGATCGGAGTATGAAAGAATTAAAATCATTGGCTAGAAGTAGAGGTGTGGCATTTAGATATAATACGAGAAAATCTGACTTGGTAGATCGACTACGCGGCGATGCTGATGATACACCACGTGTAGAGATAATACCCACTTTTACTAATAATTTGGTTGACAAATCTACGGTGGAGGTTTCCAGTTATCGGTCTGCGGACATTGAATTTTTGTGGAATCAAGCCACACCCGATATGATTAGTAGAATTCAAAACACATTTGGTGGTACTAAAAAGATACGTGTGAGTGCCGAGTGTATATTTGTCCATAAAGAGCGCGAGGATTTAACGACTAGATTTTGGGGTAATCCAAGAGGTGGTCCGGTAGAAATTATGCCATCCACTGATTTCGATAAAGTGTTTGAAAGACAGTTATCGCATATAATAGTCAAGATTGATGAGTTTACTCAAAATGGATCTTCATGGAATTTGATGCTTGTGCCAAGGTTTTATCTGGAGATATACCGATGGGAGCCATTAAGAGGTGGTACCTATGTGCCAACACCCAAAGCCCTAGCTAGTAAAAAAGCTGTCATCAATGTCGACAACAGCGGCGCTAAGACCATGACTGAAATGAAAGAGATTGCCAAGTCGTTGGAGATAAGCAAGACGAAAAAATCTGAGCTAGCGGAGGAAATACAAAGGGTGAATCCTGATGTGTTGGAAGACAACAAATGCTTTTTGTGGTCTGTACTGTCATGTCTATTTCCACCAGATGACAATGCTGATAGAGTGACAAAGTACAAGCCGTTTGAAAACAAGCTGCACACTAACATGCTAAAGTACCCGGTGAGAATAGATCAGATCCAAAGGTTTGCCGACAAGAACAACCTGCTGGTAAATGTATTTGAATGGAAGGGCGAAAAAAGTCGACTAGAGATTATTCACACGGACAATCGATTGTACAAGGAAGATTTACGAGAAGTGAACCTGCTTTTATACAAAAACCACTACATGTGGATAAAGAACATGTCAGCATTAATGAACAAACAGACTGTTGACGGACATAAAATGCACACCTGTCTCCGATGCCTTCACCACGCTACATGCGAGCGAACTTTTCGAGATCACATTGAAAAGTGTTTGACGGTCCATGATGGTACATGCGTGCCAAAGATGCCAGAGCCGGGAAGTGTGATGGAATTTAAGAATATCAAAAATATGAAAAAAGCGCCATACACGGTCTATGCCGACTTTGAATCAATCATAGACAAAGAGACCAAGGTACACATAGCGTGCGGGTACGGTGTACACCTTGTAAATGGCTTGGGTGAGTCACTACATTTTGAGACTTATAGAGGTGAAGATTGCATGGAGCGCTTTTTTGAGGAACTAGATGAGGTAGAAGAGTTGGTCTACAGCATCCCAATAGCCAAAATGATCATCACTGTGGAGCAAGAGCGAGAGTTTAAAGCTGCAACTAAGTGTTACATGTGTGGTCGTGAGCCTACACCCAAAGACTGGTTAGTAAAAGACCACGACCATTTGTCAGGATATTATAGAGGACCAGCGCATAACATTTGTAATCTCAAGCATAGGCAAACAAAAAATATCAAGGTGATTTTTCACAACCTCCGAGGTTATGATTCTCACCTCATTGTGAAAGCCTATGAAGGATTTGTAGATGAGAAAACTGGTCAGTATAAAGGGGGAATAGATGTTATTGCCAACACGGATGAAAAGTACATGTCTATGCGGATGGGTCGCTTTGAGTTTATGGACAGCATGCAGCATCTTAACAGCTCGCTAGCCAAGTTAGTGGAGGGTCTGGATGATTATCCTCACTTGAAACACGAATTTCCCAAACACGCCAACCTACTAGCTCGAAAAGGAGTGTATCCGTATGAGCACATGGATTCACATGATAGATTCCAAGAAACGAGGCTACCGAAGCAAAAAGACTTTGCTTCATCACTCGACAATTATGCGGGTATAAGCGATGCTGACTACAAACACGCTCACAACGTATGGAAAAGACTGGATTGTAAGACCTTGGGAGACTACCACGACCTATACCTCAAGACGAATGTATTGCTTTTGACCGATGTTTTTGAGAGGTACAGAACAACGGCGATGAATGAGTATGGCCTCGATCCGTGTCACTACATCTCCTTGCCATCGCTCTCATGGGATGCATTGCTCAAGATGACAGGGCAGAAGTTGGAGCTCATCACTGATTTGGATATGTATAATTTTGTAGAGAGTGGCATCAGAGGTGGTGTGTCTACCTGCGGGGGTCTGCGATATGCCAAAGCCAACAATCCGTACATCAAGGGATATGATCCGGAAAAGAAATCAACCTATATCATGTACGTGGACATGAATAACCTGTACGGACGGGCAATGTCACAAAAATTGCCGACCGGTGGGTTTAAATGGGAAAAAGAAGATATGACACTGGATGACATTAACACGGAGGAAGATGAGGGATACATAGCAGAGGTGGACTTGGAATATCCGGAAGAGCTGCATGATGAGCACAATGACTACCCACTAGCACCCGAATCCATCAAGCCGGACCAGTGGTCAGAGTACATGCGTTCAGTAGGAGAACTAAACAAGGGTGGACCGTGTTATGCGAAAGTTCCTAAGCTAGTGCCCAATCTTAGAAACAAACAAAAATATGTTGTCCATCATGAGATATTGAAGTACTACCTAAAGAAAGGACTGCGTGTGACCAAGGTACATCGAGTCCTAAAGTTTAAAGAGGAAGCCTGGATGGAGCCGTATATTCGACTGAACACCGAGCTGAGGAAATTGGCCAGGACAGACTTTGAAAAGGACTTTTTCAAGCTACTGAACAATTCGGTGTTTGGTAAATCGATGGAAAACGTTCGCAACCGGATCGATGTAGAACTAACCGTAGACGAGAGTCGAAAGCAGAAGCTTCAAAACCGGTATCGATTTAAATCTACCAAAGAGTTTAATGAGCATCTGACGGCAGTACTCATGAATAAGGTTACAGTGCAACTGAACAAGCCCATATACGTTGGCCAGGCCATTTTGGATCTCTCCAAGAAGCTCATGTACGAGTATTTTTATGATGACATCCGAAAACGGTATCCCGGGGCCCGGTTGATGTACACGGACACGGACAGTTTTGTTCTGCTCATCGAGACAGAAGATTTTTACAAGGAGATGCCATTAGACAAGTATGACACCAGTAATTACCCCGAGGACCACCCGTGCTACAGCGATAAGAATAAAAAGGTGATTGGTTTGCCCAAGGACGAAGGTGGTGGTCAGCCGATATCAGAATTTGTAGCTCTGCGAGCCAAATCATACTGTGTAGAAGGTGTGGGGTTTGGGATGAAAAAGTGCAAGGGAGTTAAAAAGTGTGTTACCAAAAAATTAACTTTTGAAACGTACAAGCAACGTCTGGATACAGGAAATCAAGCTCCAAAGGCGTGGATGACAACGCTCCAATCGAGAAAACACTTGATTCAGACTTACACTTTTAGCAAGAAGACCCTATCAGCCTTTGATGACAAAAGGTATTACCTAAACTCTATAGACAGTCTGGCACACGGACATTGTAAAATCAAAGAGTGTAAGTAAATGGCTAAAGAAATCAAAGAGTGTAAGTAAATGGCTAAAGAAATACCCAAGCATGTATTAGAATTTTTTGATCGTATACACCCTCCAGTCTACGACGAATACAAAGAAAGTACACCAGAACTGGTACATTCACATTCAAACTACTACAATGGACCAACTCGCAAAATTTCCAAATCTGAGCAACTGTGGATGGATGCGCCAGCTGATCAAAAATGGTTGTATGAAATGAGTCTCAAAGATTTGAGGATCTGTGCCAAAAAACGCGGTATCAAGGGATGTAGTAGTAAGAGAAAAGCCGAATTGCGCGACGTACTTGCCAAAAAAGAATGAGGCATTTTATAGCCCAAAGGCTATAAAATATCTTAAGACATCACAATGTACGCAACACCAGCGGCTACGATACTTCCACCGATCAACGTATTGGTAGCCCCATGAACATCACACTCCGACCTATCCAATAGCACAGGAGTTTTAGGTGCTGGCTGTATAACTGGCTTTGGAGCAGAAGGTGCCGGTGCTGCCTGTACAACTGGCTTTGGAACAGAAGGTGCCGGTGCTGCCTGTACAACTAGCTTTGGAGCAGAAGGTGTCGGTGCTGGGTGTACAACTAGCTTTGGAGCAGGCGCTGCCACAGTTACCACAGGAGGTGTCGGTGCTGGGTGTACAACTGGCTTTGGAGGAGGAGGAGGAGGAGGAGGTTTAATGCCTATTGTATCAAAACTCTTGGCTACCCTGATCTCATCGTTGAAACCTTTTACGCTTTTTCCTAGCTTGTTTAGATTCATGTCAGAGGGAATCATGTACAATCCCTTGGCAATGTTATAATCAATGATGCCCTGAGTCTTACTTAGAGCATCTTCAAAGTTTTTGATAGACTCTTCTAAAGACTGTTTTTTGGCAATAAGATCGTCGACCAAGACTAAAAACTGCTGTTGACTTTCTAGAGAAGAGCCCGCCTGTCTGGCTTGTACCTGAGCACCGAGTAGACAGTATACGTATCCCCTGATAGATTCATTTAGTCGCACTATGCCGGGGTTTGTAAAGCTTTTAGAGTGATCCATAACGAGTCGATTAAAGTCAAAAGGGTCTTGGTTTACGGCGATCATCTCTACGCCGACATTTTTGTTCCAAGGTTTAAACTGGTAGTAAGTACCCCAATCACCGCCCTTGGGTTTAATGTCCTTGTAGGCATTTGGTTTTCCGGTGGCGGGGAAGGTCGGCAGTTTCCTACCGAGATCTTTGGCTATCGAAGTCATTTTCAAAGTTCCAATAGACCTCTGTATGTAACCCAATCCGCCTGCCGGTTGATCTATGATGGGTATACCCATCGGAACGACGCCAAATTCATTTAAGAGCTTTTGATATTCAGTCTTGTTGTAAGGATTGTTGTGCGGATTAAAATCTTTATCGTTAGGATTTCTAACCTCCATTTGAGCCAAAATCTTCTTAGTCTGGAATAGCATGTGAAAATTCATTATGGATCTCGTAAGTGGTAGACCTCTGGTGAGATGATCTTTACTCACTCCACAAAGCGTTGACGCGCAGTACAGGGCAAACTTGTACTGTTCGGTGTAATAACTGATTCTCTCGTTATACCACCTATCTACATCGTCAAAGTTATCGACGGACAATGGTTTCGGTGTAATGTCTACAAACGTTTTACTAAATCCGTATTTAGTTTTGTTTTTTCGATCTACGGAAACTACAATATCTAGTCCGTAAAAGTCGATAGGATAAGCGCTATATAACTTTGCCATTTATTAATAAATGACAACACATACTATAACAAAAACTGGAAGGATTGAGCTCGATGCTCCGGTATACGCAACCGCTATCAGCCTACAGTCTATGTCATTTTACATGAATATGTATAATTTGACAGAGAGAACCATCTACCAAGAACGTGGCCACCCACTCGTTGAACTCCCTCCGGGGTATTATACGTATGACGATATCACCCGAAAACTACCAAGGGCAATAACAGTCGAGCCAAATACATTGAAAGTGGAATTGGGGAAAGGAACCATTCATGGCGGGTTGAGTAAGGTGATCAAAAACGGATATCTGTACCTGACCCCACTGTGTCTGTACATACACGTCCATGGTATTGACACATCAAAAAACTTTTTGAATGGAAAACGCAGCAACTTGTTGGCAGCGATTCATGTAGACAATACGGATGTTGGCGATGTAGTACATTACCAACCGATAAATAATTGCAAGCGCATGCATAACGGCGAGATTAACGAGTTGCTAGTAACGATACAAGATGATAGGGGTAATGATTACCCAGGGGAATTTGTGGCTGAATTGTCGATACAATAAATGTTTGGAGTAAAATCGTATCATCGTCAACGAAGGATACACAATGTAAAAGCGAGTGTGTCTAGCAAGCCTTCGCCGACAGAGTTATTGTTTACGTTTTCATTGCCCAGCAACTCTGTGATCCAAGAAATCATATGCTACTCACCTGATAATGTGGATAACGGACGAATCGAGTTTACTATCGATGAAGTTGTATTTTCATATGGAAATGTGTCGTCACACCAAGCCAATTCTATAGATTTAGTTATAGACCGAGGAGGGGTAATCTTATGCAAAGTGTCTGGTATCACGTGCCGTCAGATTTTAGTGTATTACGAATCATAGAATAAATGTTTGGTAGAAAAAGTTTTCATCGAACAGTGCACACGATCAAAGTAGAACGACTACCTGCAGACTCGCCAACGGATAACAGCGTGTTTGCCCCAGTATTTCCCACCAACTCGCGTATAAGGGACATCATGATTTACAAACCGTACATACCGGGTAGAAATCTCACGATAAAGTTTTACAATGATGAATCAGTGATCATACTGACAAAAACAGGACTCGCAATCAACAAGCTGCATTCAGTAGATTTGTCTGTCACCGGAATGGTGCCAATCGAGGTTGAGTCTACCAGTGCACCTCACTTGGTCATAGTTTACGAGGCTTAATAAATGGCAACTATAGCGATGATGGTAGCAGGGGCAGTAGTAAATGCTGTGGCTTTCACGGGAGGCAATTACTTGTTTTCCATGATTGATAAAAACGGAGCAAAGTCCGAGGTTCAGCGGCACAACGCGGCGATGGAAAAACTCAGTCAGGAGCAAGCTGACTACAACACGAAACGATCCAAAAATCAAGACTGGCTGCAAACTCAAATATCTAGAAAACAAGATGCAACCAATGAGTTGTATTCGGTCAACTCGGCTTTTGATACCTATAAAAACCTGTTCGGGCAAGACCCACACCCCAATCTGAGAGAACCGACTCTCGACTACACACCCAGCGATGAGCAGAAAAAGTACGAAAAGATATTCGTGGGAGCCGGAACGTTGGCTAGTGTTGGTGGTACTATAGCATACTTTAATTAATTTAATAACTTTAATTTAATACGACTGGTCGTATTAAACTACCTTTTGTTATATTCGTATTAAATTACTTTTTGTTATATTCGTATATAGCCAGTGCTATTAACTCTTATCAGTTCAATTACGTCCAATGAACGTGATTTGTGTCATGTGACCAAAATTTCATCATCGTCCAATGGACGTGATTTATTTTGTCCGGTTTTCGGAACTGATTGCAGAAGTTTGTGTAGACTGATATTAATAATTTTTATCCATCGTGTAGAGCAGACAATTGCCTATTTTCTGGTTTTTGTTTGAAGACTGTACGACGTTCTAAACGGAAACAGTTCCAAATATCCTTAACCCATCACTTCCTGTTTTAAATTTCGGATTTTTTTTGATAATCATTGGCGAAATTTTTTTGGAAAGGACCAAGCACATTGTTTTCTTCTTCTGATTTAGTTAGTTTATTAATATCTTAGCTTGTTTGAGCCCTCTGACACTGGAATTGAAGGTTAGTAAGCTAGAAATTAATTATTTAGATACGGCATTGATAATAAATAATTAATTTTAATATTTTTTTATTATTTTTGTAAAGTGGTTGAATGTTGTTCTTTACATCAAAATGTAGCTCTAAATGTTTCTAGTTCATTGGTGCACCAATGAGGGCTTTATTTTTGCCTGTAATAAAACTAATAATTATTTTCAGAAAAAGAAATTTCCGAAATTTTCGGTCATTTGTGCAACAAGTGTCCAAATGTTGTTGCAGTGTTCTAACACTTTTCTTGCATATCTTTGCTTCTAATTTGGATAGTGTTATCAGAATTTTGTCCTCTTTTCAGCTGTGCTATCAGTTTCTTGTCTAGTGTGTTATTTTTTTTTGTACTTGGTTGATCTGTTGAGAGCATTACTAAAAAATGGTCTCCGAACTAAAAAAATAATAAAAGTAGTTTAGACAGGTGAAATCAATCTGCTATTTATTCTACTAAGAGAAAAGAGAATGCTGATTCTCATGAACATAAATTTGTTACCATATCATGTATAGATGAATTTTAAAAAAAGTTCGAAAATCGAACTTTTTTTGCAAAAACCGGGTGAATCAGTAAGGTAATTTATTGGTCAAAGCGGTTGAAATTCAAAGAGTTAAAGGAGCAATCATTATCCATATGTTATCTTCTAGAAACTCGACGGTGTTTTCCATCATATGCCAAAACGCTTTGGTAGCACCTGTGGAATTTACAGCCATGTCGCGAAAATACGCTGCTAGTTCTTCCAATTTCTTCTTGACAATCTTTCCTATACCGCTTCCAGCAATGTCAGCTGGACTAGTCGATTTCGGAATCAAGTCTTTGGCACCTTCCGAACCCAGAGCGTTTGCGACGGCCTCAAATATAGCAGCTAAAATACCCCCCACTGTGGTCACACCGGCAATACCCAATATGATATTTCGCTGTTTGCGCATCTTTTCAACCTCTTCTCCATAATCCCCCTTCAGGCTTTTTAAAACCTCATTGTGAGCATCAAGCTCGTCACATAATCGTTGCAACTGTAATAGGTCACCTTCCGTCTTGTCCTCTTTAGCATCCAAGATGCTTATTTTTTCCATCGTATCAGCTGTTTTTGATGCTGCTACTTGAATCTGTCCTTCGAGAGTTTGAAATCGCTGGTCTATAGCCACCAGTTCACGTTCTGGCAATCTACCCTCTTGCGTATCAAGTGCTGTCATTTCCAAATTTTCTCCCACATCGCGATAGTTGAACTCTGCTGATGCCCTACTAATTTTGAGTCGATCAACGAAGCCACTTACAGTGTTTTTTACTCCTGTACTTCGTGAAGACAGCCAGTCTTTAAAACTAGATAATGGGCTTTGAGCAACATCAAGATCCCTATCGGCGGGTTTGACTACTTCCTCGTTGTTTTTTGCAACCCTTCGCCGAAACTCTTCTTTATCAATACCAAACAGACTTTGATACTCAACCTTGGGAATACCTGGATCTCGGTAAATCAATTTTGGATTTCTTACCTGAGTCAACATCTTACTACCTTTGCTGGTTTGGACAGCCAGATTGTTGTCCAAGAAAACAAATTTGCTGTGGTCAAACCCTGTATATATGTCTAGACGAGATAAAACTACACCAATCTTGTTTTGGGTGTGTTGATCGACACCAGGTGTATCACTGGATGTCTCGGGTGCCTGCTGAATGTCGTTTATCACGTCTCTAGAAAGAAAGTTTTCTTGGACGTACTTATCATAGTCACCGCCATT
Organism: Cryptosula pallasiana; assembly: GCA_945261195.1. Taxonomy (NCBI): domain Eukaryota; kingdom Metazoa; phylum Bryozoa; class Gymnolaemata; order Cheilostomatida; family Cryptosulidae; genus Cryptosula; species Cryptosula pallasiana. Next base: position 10,890,133 of record OX183131.1, on the reverse strand, counting down.
CTTAGCATAATCTACAGCGAGCTTTATCACGCCGTTTAATTCAGTTTCATTTGCGGGTTTTTTATCCGCTATTGTAGCTGCCAGCAACTTCTTAAACTCTACGGTTGTTTCACCCGTAACCTTTGTACTAATAATTGTGTCAATGTCGGGCAATCCTCTTTCTAGGAGAATGCTATTGGCATTACTGATGGGATCATTGTGAACATTGATTGACTGCTGTATGGAAGGCTCAACCCCTCCCGACGCTTGTTCGATGAAACTGGTCTCATCTATGTCACCATTAGTAGCGCTATCATTGTCGTGCAAAAAATCTTTTCCTTCGACTTCCATTTTATTAGTATATAATAAATGGCTTATAACGGAGAACTAAATCACACCAAGTCGACTAGATATCGACAGGGTCACAAAGAGAATAAAGTGCACGCTAGAGTTAATCACAACCCATCTGATGCCAGTCCAGGTGATGAGCTGGTGGTCAAGATGCCAAAATTGGCTCCTACTACGGTGCTGTACCCGAATTCCCTAAACCTCACTTATAACTACAAACTAAATTCTGGAAAGGACGAGAGCGACATCCCTGATCACCTGACTTCGGCTATCGTAGAGAGTTTCAAGATGACCATCAAGGGCACTACTGTGTTTGACATTAACAGCTATAAGCACCTGGCAATTTTTCGAGAGTTGTGGAACTCCAAGTACAAGTACGAGAAGGAGATGACTCATAGAGGCATCCAATCCGAGGCTACAAAGAAAAAGAGACATGGTATAACTGGTGCAGCTGACGACGTCCTGGCTTCGATACACAAAGAGAGGTACTCTTTTTACTTGGGATCTTTCCTGACGGACGCCGCATTTACTCCTCAGGCCTTACACAACACCGTCGAGTTTCACATCAAACTGGCGAGCGGAGAGTACACTCTCAAAAACATCTGCCTTGAGTATGACTACGTGCAAGAACCGACGATCGCCAGCAGCATCTCTCAAAAGTACTCCAATCACGTTCACTACATCAACGACTACAAGGCCCACACCGCAAAAGAGGTGTCGGCTGCAGAGTCCGACTTTGAGATAAACATCAACGCCACTTATGAGAGCCTGCGTTCCATCTTGGTCTTCTTTAAGGCTGACAACAAGGCCAGTATTGAATACAAGTTTCCAAACATCACCAACGTCAAAGTGGACATTGACGGTGCCACCAACCAGCTGTTTACATCTGACTACCTGCCGGTGTACTCTTACACGGATGCCAAAAAATACTTTCAGATCGAAAAGATGGGAGAGTCGAACATGAATCAAGAGACTTTTTATACAGACAAGTACTGTCTGAATATTGACCTGAGAACGATCGCCGATGAAGAGTCTAGCGGCGTGGGCAGAGAGATTAAAGATTACATCAAGCTCAAAATTAGCAAGGGAGCTTCTGACGCTTGCAAGGCTTTTGTGTTTTTAGTCAGTGACAAAGCCGTATCATTTTTAAACAACAAACTTGGAACTATAGAACAATAAATGGACGATTTACTACCAAAACACCCCCACAACGCCCTAATATGTGGGCGTACAAACTCGGGCAAGACATATCACACGCTAAACATTATAGACATGTATTACTCGGGACGCTTTGATCACGTGTTTATAATCTGCCCGACATTTCACGACAATAAGACTTACGACGACATCAAACACCCTTTTTAAAAACATGTCATGTATACTCCAACGGAGACTTGATGAACACGCTCAATCATCTCATTAAAATACACTCCAAGGGAGGTAAACTGTCCGGTAAAAATTCGCTAATCATTATTGACGACTGCAGCGCCGAAAAAGATCTAAACAAGCATCGAACGTCGCTGAGCAAGATCGCTTTTAGTGGTCGACACTCGAACCCCACAACCTGGTTCATAACGCAGAGATACGTATCGGCTCCCAAAGATTTTAGAGACAATGTACACTGGGTACTGATTACTAAAAATACGTGCAAAAAATCTTTCGAGACTCTCACTAGCGAAAACGACATTATACCTTCCGAGCTTCACTACGAGACAAAAAAAAGGGTTGGTAAATACATTTATGCTGTTTGTCAACACCGACAAGGGAGAATTTCTGATATTGAAAAAATGATTGAACAAATATTCTACTTTACCGGATCGGTCTTCTTCTTTCTATGCTGCATAATAATCCTCAAGTGTTACTTGACAACGCGGAGGTTTTTGAGGTATAATAAAATGGAGTCGATTATTGCAATCCCAAAACAGTCCGATGGTAATGTCAGTACGTATCGTGACAGGTTGGTCAAGGCCCGGGTAAATACGGAGGAAGACATTAGTAAAATGTCAGACGACCAAGTCAAAAAAATATACCTAAAACACGAGCAGGGGATAGTGGATGGTGTGGGTGATCAAGTTTGCAAGTTTTTTGCCAAGGGGTGGGTAAAGGCGATTGCTAGGTTTGCACCACTTACCAACGAGGAAGAGTTTGAACAAACAATAGGTAACGACGTTTTTGTGAAAGCCGCTATTAAAAATTATTTCCCCTCCATATATTATGATTGGGGCGGTTACCTAGCTCCGTTGTCGATATTGGCTACTACTGTGACCAGCATAGATTATGGTACAATAAATGACAGATCCAAAGATAACCAAGAACCCGAAGAGGACGAAAGTTGCAACAACTCCGGAGGTGGAAGCGAAACCACTCAGTAAGGGTCTCGAAGAAAATTTCAGCAATGAACTAACTCAAACACCAGAGATGCCTAAACAACAGCTGGTAAAAAAGGATGTAGAAAAAAAATCAGGTATTTGGAAGTACGTGCTCGGAGGGAGCTTTGTTCTAGGTATCGTGTACCTGGTTACAAAAAGGTCAGATCCTAAGATCACGAGAATACCTGCACCCGCACGGCAGTCACAAGCGCAACCGCAGCCGCAGCTGCCACAATTACCACAGGCAAATTCCAACAAAAAAAATAGAAAATTTTAGTATAATAAATGGCAAGCGCTAATATAAAAGATATCGGTAACGCGCTGTACAACGGCGCTCTGATGGCAGTGGGAGTAATCGCCACTAGAATGGGACTAAAGGCGATGGGTTTCAAGGATAGACCTCTAGATATGAAACCAGCTAGCGTTGGTATGCTAGCCGGGGAGATTGGCGTTGCAAACTACGCCGTGCAAAAATTGAAAGACGCCAAAGTCTTGCCGGCCACCATCTTTACGTAATTTTATACATCTACATGTATAAAATTACATCTTGTCATAGTCCACCAGTTTCTGTCTGATTTTATTGTATTCATCTACAATTTCATCAAACTCGTCCTCATCAATAACACTATCGGCTAAATGGCGAGATAGTTTTCGGTCTATCTCACTCATACCAACGCGCAATATCGTGTGTTTCTCGATGTGTTTCAACTTTTTCTTGTTGTATTGCTTGGTAATTGGGGTAAGAGTTAGGGATATCAGTCCAGACACCGCCCCTAAAACAGTCAACACGGTACCTATTGGCATACCTACGACTGTAAAAGTAGTCACTACTCCAGTTGCCGATTGTATCACAGCTAGCGATGAAAATACCGTCGACACGTTTTCTAAATTGCTCACAGCTTTGCCATATTTTCTACAATATTCTTCTCTCTTGACAATTAATGATGAAATATCAGTTCTCATGTCTTTTACCCTCTTATATCTTTGCACATCACCATCGGGTGGGGTTGGAGGATCTTTTTCCATTTATTGTAGTTTTAAACCTTCCGTATCCAGTGGTACTACCTGAAGCTGCTCCTTCGTAAACGTTCTCTCTTCAATACCCTGAAGCGTGTACAGAGAAGGTTGATTCTCCCACGAATGTATCTCGTCAATGTCATACACATCTACCGACCAAATCGCATCAGTCGCTCTGTATCGGGTGTCATTATGCTCTTCTCCAGGCTTGTACAGATAGCGTACCAAAGTATCTATAGGGTAAGGCTCAGAGACATCATTGTACTCTGGCTGTTTGACGCTTTCGAGTTTTATTGCCTCCGCGGGCTTCATACCAATCATTTTTGTTTCTTCCCCATTTATCGCGGTCACAACGCCAGACAATCTGCTCACCCATTCGCGGTTGGTCTTTTTATCTTTAATCTCTTTATCGTACTGATGCGCAAACAAACGCTCCGCCAATGTTTTATTAAAACGTTCGACAAAGGCTACCTTTTTCTTATTTAGAGATCTTACAATTTTTACATCATGCTTCTTCATCAACTCTGTAAACACACCCATAAATTCACGACCCTTGTCACTCATTATCTCTTTGGGATAGTCAAGTGGTGACCTCTCGTATATATGTTGGATGGCATTGGCAGTGTCAACAGCAGTTTTACTTTTTAATGGTTCGGCCTCTTTATACCTAGAAGCAATGTCTACCACAGTCAACGCATACTTGTATTTGCTATCGACCGGCAGGCTTAAAAGATCGATCTGGTGCGTGTGGTTGGGCTGGTCTTGAGTGTAGTGAGGAAATTTTATGCGCTTAGGTTTTGGTTTATAAATCTGGTAAACTGGTTGACGATCAAGCCAATGTTGAATTTCTTGTTTGGTAAGCTCAGGAACTTTCTTTTTTAATTTTCCAGCAGCCATTGTACCCCTCTGGTAACCAGCTGGAGAATAGTATATTTCCTTTAATTTCTCCACTTATTGGTTGACGGTTTTTAAAATAGGTTGACGGATTTTTTATTCGGTTAACTGATTTTTTATTCGGTCGACGGATTATTTATTCGGTCAACGGATTTTTTATTTGGTCGACAGATTTTTTATTTGGTCGACAGATTTTTTATTTGGTTAACTGATTTTGTTTGGATGATGGATTTTATAACCAACAAATTGGTTATAAAATATAATGTCAGTTAGGCCCATTGAACATCGTGGTAGGAATGTCCACTACCATCAGTCTTTTTTACGAGTCCGCAGTAAATAAACTGTTTGCCCTGTACTGCACATTCAAACACGTACTTGGGAAGGTAAACCTTACATTCTTCTTTGGTATTCTCATTAACAACAGTAGCTACAAAGCTTCCATATCTAGTAGGCTTTGGATCCGAGGTTTTGTACATGTGTGGTACTAGCTGTGGCAATTCGCTTAGTTTTTGCACAGCTGCGGGTTGCGCTGCTCCAAAAGTGATTCCATTGATTGTGTGTGGCATTATTTATTATATACAACAAATTCTTTAAGTATCAATTGGTGTTAGCGCTTAGCTTACTAGCTTAGTATACGCTTCGGCTGTCATATTTGATTGATAGGCGCTCACGGCGTGAGCGCTTGGCTTACTAGCTTAATACACTCTATGCTTCGGCTGTCATATTTGATTGATAGGCGCTCACGGTGTGAGCGCTTGGCTTACTAGCTTAATATACGCTTCAGCAGTCATGCCATAGAAACAGTATTGTGCTTATTACTGCCAGTACCAGATAATTTTGGAAAGTAGTTTATATTGTTTTTATAAGCTCAAAAACTTAAAAAAGTAAACATTTAAAGCAAGGTCAAAAAGTAGGACATTGAGATTGACAGATATTTAAAGGTAAACAAATATAATAAATGTCTACTACTAAATCGCTTCGGGAGGAATATGAGGAGAGGGCTCTGAAGCTAAATATAGAGAACTATAAAGAAATGAGCAATGATGAATTAGAAGATGAGATTCTTAGTGAAATATTTGATAGGGATCCATATGAGGTAAAGTCTGACATAGCTGTTCTCATGTATGAAGACAAGGAAGACGAGGTTGAGGATGATGACATGACTTATGAAGAAAGCTTACAAATCGAAATACAGAGAATTATTTGTGAGGAAAACTATGATATTTGGGAATGTCTTAAAGCATCAAATAAATTTACATGAAGATACTCACTTTTAATTATCGAGGCTTAAAGAATTTGTTGTATATAATAAAGGAGCGGTGTTTTACAACAAGCAAGCGTGACCAGCACATTGTCCTGTAGTCGCGTGTCATATGACAGCCGTATACACCAAACCCCAATGTGTTCTGTTTCTGCATTTTCCACAGTTTACGCTTTGGAAAATACAACTTTTAGAAATTTAATACTGCTAAGAGAAGACAACTCGGGGCAAATATCTGAGGGCAAAAAAACTGAGCTAGAACTGGGGAATCACATACTACTATCTATTGATTTTTCATCATTGCTACTAGCTTACCACTGGTGTTACAACTACTGTCCTCCGATTGATATATTCCAATGGACTGCGCCACCAAGTTGAACACTGGTTAAATGCAAAATCCGTGGCGTGGCTTGAGCACATAACCATCCATTCACCAACGAATAGGCAAATCCATGGGTTTATGCTAACATGTTACATTTAACAAAACTGAGGCTGAGAGTTGCCCCCTGAAGCTCAGAGTTGAGCATAGCCTCCTGTAACCCCTGCCTTTCCCATACACAGTGCATGTCACTTTGGCCGAATTCACCATATTTATTGTATTTTATGCTATTTACCAGATAGTGTATTAGTTTACACTACTGACTATTGATTTTAAAAACTTGTTAAAGATTATATTCCATCAATCTCCCATCACCTGATTAATTATGCAGGAACTTTGAATGCTGGTGTGATCACCCATTTCCCACTCTTTCATTCGTTCCCATGATTGCTGGCCAGTCCTGCCTAATTCAGGCCTTTGGGCAAACTTTAACATTTGCTGCGTTACAAGTATATCAGTCTTCTTGTGTCATGTTTTGCAATTCACTTTACATGTATATGATGTCAGTGTTGTCAAGTCCCAGAATTGGAGCATTATTTGACTGGTACGATAACCTGCCTTGGCATCGAAGTGTTTTATGTGTTAAACACATGATTTCATCGGGAGAACATTTCATCATAGACTAATTCCACTACCACTTGGAGTTAAATATGAACAACTCTTACCATGAGAAATGCTCTTGAAAAAGTTTTTTTGTTGAAATATATGAATAAAGGTTATATATAATGTAAAAGTAATTCATTATTTCTTTTCCCACTCACTTATTCAAACTTAACCAATATTCAATTATGTTAAATTAACAATAAACGCTGATCTTGGTTGACCCACTTCTGAATCAAATGCGAGTTTTACTATTCCAAGCTTATTATTTTTTTACTCAACTTTGGCCTGGCATGATTATGAGATTTGACTTTATACTTGCCCAAATAAGTTGCCACGTCATGCAGTTAAAATGGCAAATCTCAATTATGAAAGTGTTATGGCTAATATAAGCTAAGCAGTACCAGATTATGAATAGTCACCATGTTATGAAAAGGATGGTATTTTTTTTACTTCTTTTTAGTTCCGAGGTGCATATCTATCGAAGATGATGGTGGAGAGGGTTACATCAGAAGGCATCCACATCATGTACGATTGGTGAGTTACAACATTCGGTCCTCTTAATGGAGTTGAGCAACAAGCCCAAAGCTAGTTGAAAGTTTCATTTACTGGATTTCATAATTTAGCTATGTGTGTTTTATGCTTGAGACTAAAGCCTGGTTCACATACGTATCGTAGATGCTCGCAAGTGATCACGGATCCCTCGTACGAGCATCTGCGATGTATGTGAACCTAGCTTTGCAGCGGCTCGTACGACGTCGCATGCTGTCGTACACGCTCATAAAAAAGTTCAGCTGAACAAACTTTCCTGCGACCGTCGTACGATAGAGAGTACAATTTTCTCACTTTCTTTCTCAAAAACCACAGTTAGGTCAAGGTTACTCATGTAAAAATGACTGTCACCAAAAAATTATAATAAATAATAAAATTATTATCGTTTAATTATAGTTATAAATATTGATTATTGTTTATTATTAGTTTTCTGAGTGAAAGATTGTGATGGTTGATTTAAATGTATAAATACATATATTTTCTGTAATTTTTTTTATATATTAGCATAATTAATTGGTATATTATTATAAATTGAGATTCAAAATTTTATATCAAGAAATGGTGAAAAAATAATAATGCGCCATCGAACAACAGTTATAAATTTATTTGAAAAATATGGAATAGTATTTAATGATAATATGAGTAAAAATGTAACAACATTTTTAAAAATAATAAATTATTCGGTTTAATTGAACAACGATAATTTATTTAGTATGTATATAGTCGTTGGTCAGTGAAGACGCGCTTCGAGATTTTATTACCTCCCATTCAAGTGGGTGATTATATCTCTTGCGATCGTGAGTTTGCCAAGTCTGCGATCACTTGCGAGCCTCTATGATATGTATGTGAACCAGGCTTAAAGATATTGACGTGTCTGTTTTGAAAGTTGCGCATTTGATTATAATGGCAAAGTTGCTGTTTTTGGGCAATTATTACATTGTGGAACCATATGAAGATATGACCGGGTTTAAAGATATTACACTAATTTTTAACGATAATTTAGTTTAATTTTGTTTGTTCCAATATTGTTGTTGATGCATGATAAAACTTGAGATGTTCACTGAGATCTCTTTCAGTGGTGGAAGTTAGTCCCAAATAAGCAGGTCAATGAGTTGATTTACCTGCTGCTACTAACAACATAACATGGAATGCAATAAATATTGCAAGTGGATGGTTAACCTTGAGTGATAATTTTATAAACTCTGGTCCTATGGTCCGAGCACATCCATCATGACTTTATTTAGTTTGAACGGAGTGAATACATTGATGCTTGTTAAGTTTTTAAAAAAATGCTTGAGTATGGTCACTGAAATGTTGCAGTGCATTGTTGTACCACCACTCCCCCCCCCCCCCCCCCCCCCCCCAGATGTTGGTAGATGAGCAGATTTTGTTGAAAGCATAAAAATTTAGCTTGAAGAAACTTACTTTTCAAATTTATCACAAAAGGAATCGTTGAAATGAATTATCTGGTATGGTTTGTGTGATATACATGTAAAATAAGCCGCTGAATACCCCCGAGTATCTCCATATCAGCACCAAATACAGAGAATTACTACTCCTCTCTTTTTTAGTTTAGTGAGACAGCTCTTCTGGAACTGAATCACCGTGAAGGTGAGACAATCATGTAGAGAATATCACACATGCATAAATTTCTCTCCTGTTCCAATCTTTTCATCATACGGAAAATGTAAACAAGAATTGATCCCCTGTATTGCCATACAACCAACCGACGGAATGATGTTTTTGTTGCAGAACTGTTGCTGGCTGATGGTCTTCACATGGATGAAGAGGAGATGAAATCATTTGAAGTTCCAGTAAGTTCATGGAATAATATTTTATCACCTTGTTCTATAATTTGTGAAAATAGTAACTTCCATTTCACTCCTTGTTTAACTATTCCCAAAAAATCATCCAATCTCATGTGTCCAATTAATTGTCTATATTTTTCTTGCAGGCATGTATGTGGTAAGCATTATCGCTATCAGCTTTTTCTATGTTCGCATTATTTCACTTACTAAATCCAATGTGTTTAGCTTTCAGTAGAGATGAAATTTTTAATCAAAGATAATATTATTCACACAAGGATTCACTTGCGTCCCAGTTCACTCGGTGTAGGAATTTGAGTGAAAGCGTAAAACAGTCTCACTCTCTGTAGTAAGAAATTTTTGTGTATCCAACGAACTTACAGAGAATGACATCTTGGTTTCAGCTATGGATGATCGATTCACTGGCAACTGCTGGGATGAGTTTATGAAAGAAGAACAACCTGGTATGTTTCTATTAAGTTTTATGCATCTCTGTGAAATCAAAGTTCCGTCTGATTGATGTACATTTGTTTAACCAAGGCGTAAGCTTGTTGTACGATATATTATGTAGTATACATGTATATATTACCTATACTTTAGTACACAATTATATATGACTCTTAACAGCCATTGATATACCTTTCATGTATATCGGGCTCCAAATACTTACAAGTTACACTTACTAGCGTACCCAGCTGTTATATATGACTCTTAACAGTCTTTGATATACATTGTATGTATATATAACTTTTAATACTTACAACTTACACCTACTAGCATACCGGCTTTTATATATGACTCTTAACAGTCTTTGATATAACTTGTATGTCTATATAACTCTTAATACTTACAACTTACACTTACTAGCGTATCCAGCGGTTATATATAACTCTTAACAGATTGTTATACATTCAGTTTGTATATGTGACTCAAAACATTTACATCTTATAATACTTCACTCAAATACAACCTTTTTTCCATTATACTGATATGCATATTCCTATTACAGTAACTGGACTTGATAGATGACACATAATATATGCTATAGCTATTTATGACTGCCCACTCACTCACTCTTTGTGTTTGTTCCTGATGAACATTGCATGAGGTCAGCATATAATAGTGTTTTAATGTTCTTTTAACATATTATGTAGCAACTGGTAGTGGATTGATTGTGAAGGATGGTGTGTTATCTCCCGGTGCAGATGATGCAGAGACGTTTCATGGTATGTACCATCTGACAGCTTCTCAACATGGTATTGTGTCTTGAATATGAGATTTTCCAAGAGTTTCCCTGTATGGTTTTGTTATATATGTTATATATTGTCCTTAATTCTGTGATTTAAGTTGCCATATATTTTTTCATACCGCATTTTCCAGTGTCCTCAATTTTCTATCCTTGCCTAAACTATTGAGATGAGTCAGTTCTCAATGTGAGAACCGTTTTGAAAGCCTTTACTACCACTTTATGTCCCAGTATCTTGCAGCCACTCGCTAATACTCAACTTGTGAATGTTGTCTGCTTATTAGGTCATCGTGGATCAGCTGAGGGGAATACTTCTGTTGACTTGCCACCAGCCTCAGATTCTTCTTCTGATGAAGACGAGTCTTCCTGTGAGTTTTACACTTTCAATGACTATCGCAACTAATATTTTGCTATTAGAAATAGTTTGACCTTCAATATTTTCAATGTTTCAGCTTATGAAGGAATCGATGGGGGTCTAGGACGCAGATCCCAGTTCCGTTACCGTCTGAGAAATGGTAAGAAATGTCACAAAAATGTGTGTTGATGGCATAGTGTAGTTCTAGTAAATATTGGTTCACCCTCACGTTTGTTTCTGTACAACCTATTCGCTAATTTTCCAATTTTCTATTTTTTTCAATTAGAGTTCCGGTCACAAGAAAAGGAGCGAAATCTGTTTGCACAGGTTATTGTGTTTACTGCAAGAGACCGTTTACATCTCGACTTACAAAACATTTGGTAAATGTTGACATCAAGCAAGATGATGTGAAGGCAGCTCTCTTGATGTCCAGTGAGGAAAAAGCCAAGGAGCTTTACAGACTGCAATGTCTGGGAAATTACAACTGGAACAGAAAGGTGTTTGTTTATCTGATCGCTGTGTCCAAAACTTCCCATAGAACATACATTGCTATTACCCTCCACTATTCATCTTCTCCTAGTTAACTGAATTTCTTCTCCAGCGTTTCTGTCCATGTCATGATTTCAATGGTTTTTGCTGGAAATATTCTTTGGCAAACTCATATCATTTTGTCTTCTCTAGATATTGCTGTTGCCATATGGTGTTTTTCCATCAACTTTTACCTTCACCTTTTTAGTAACAGACACATAACATGTGCGAGACTATGCATCTACAAATATTCAGTGTTGTTCCAGCTTTGGTGTTGTTCTGCAGTTGTCAAAGAATTAGACCAACATTTTTTGCACGACATAATTAACCATCATTGTTTGTAATTTTCTTTTTTGGCGTCAATTGGTTATATTCTGTAAATACTACAGTTTGGTTATGTTTCATTTTGTGATCTATAGATTATTGAACAAGGCGAAGGAGAGCTTGCAGTAGTGCGAAGACCAACTACACTCGCAGGAGCACATCGATTTTTACCTTGCAGCTTATGCCTAGGCTTCTTTAAGGATAAAAACTTGAAGACCCACAAATGTCCATTGAAAGGTATGAGTTCACAGTTTAAACAGGAAGTGCCTTGTGAGGCATTAACTCTCCAACATCTACAAAAAGAATTATAGCCATTCTTTTAAGTTTGAACAACAATACGTAACCCCACGAGTGAAATTTTATCTATTATAAGGTATAGCTTATTGCTATTTGAAACAAGAAAATAAGTCACAAAAAAGACTGATGTTGTTTTAAAGAGCATAACTTGTGGTATTTTCTGGTTAGTTGTGCCAATTTATAACGGGTTTTTTCAAATTCATGCTTTTCGATATGTTTGCGCTTCGCAGCACATGTTACCATGGCGTAGATGTATTATTTGTTGAACTCTCTGACAGTCATACTTTTTTCAATAAAAATGTTAGTTACTGGATTTTTTATTAACGTTGCTTGGTGGTATGCTGGCATCAACATGATACTACTCACATTTTAGATTCAACCACTAAAGGAAAACAAAAAATTGCGCTAGGTAGGGAAATGGTTGGTTCTTTGCTGACTGCAGACTCTGAAGAAAAAAGGGATTTGGATGAAATTATTTCAGGCTTCTAAGAGACTGATGCAAATCCAGGTGAATAACACTTGGTATTATCAATCATGCATATCTGTATTCATGATACATGTTATTCTAAGGAAACATATTGTAGTGGTTTATTGCATTCCATTCAAAATGAGCCCTTCAGACAATGTGATAATCATGTTTGCATTAGCTTGTAGCATTACAAAATAGGGAAAAGAAAAGAAGTTTAGCCAAATTCAACTATTTCTGTATATGATTTCAATTTATATTAAAATGGAAAGTTTGAAGAGAGGTCATTGGGTGTCGTAGATGTGTTGCCTTCAATCGAAATTTTAACTCAGAGCGGTAACATTAGTCGTGTCATGAATGACACATTCATTCTACAAACTTTTGTTTTTAAATATTTATTCCATTTTCAGCTGGCAATATTTTTTGTTTGTTAAAAGAAGGAAAGGATGTAATGCATGTCCATTCTCTTCAAAAAATCTTAGCAATCTTCCTTCGTGGTTTAGGATTGCAGAAAATTATCCAAGAAGACTCTTTATTGATGGAATTTGCACGAATGCAGTTGATGCGTCTGGGTGGAAATGAGCTGCGCCGTCGATCGGAAATGACACACCTTCGATCTAAATTACGCATGGTGGCAAGGTTCATATCTTTGGTGAGGGAGCAGGTTGCTGGTCCTATCAGCCTGAGGGGAATTGTACACCCTAAGTACTTCAACGCTTGCTTGAAAGCAGCAAATGCGTTGTCCAAGGAGAACAGCCAACTTGGACTGACTATTGGTAACTATATAAATAAGATTGCGCATCTTAAGATATCTGATGCCATCAGAAACGATAATCTGGAGCAAAAGACTGTGAGCGAAAGTTTCCTGTATTTATTCGAGGCGCACTGGAACAGTTGTGTGAGCTCTACAGCAAGTCGCCGTCAGAGGTTAGGAAAGCTTAACTCTGCTCAAGATCTGCCGTTGACCGCAGACCTAGAGAAATTAAACAGATATCAAAACCAAGAAATTGTAAAGGAAACCAGAAGCGAAAGATTAGTCAAGCTCTGCTTAGCAAAGCTAATAGTCTTCAATAAGAGAAGACCTATGGAGGTGGCAGAGATCAAGAAATTGGATTTTCTGCATCTGAAAAAGCAAAACGAAAGTAACCCCGAAGTGATGAAATCTCTTACTCACACAGAACGGTTGATTTCAAAAAGGTAAATACTTGAATCTCATTGTTTGAGGTTATACACTTCGGGTCGTCATTGATAATTATTCTCAACAGCGAACAGGCATCTGGTAAACCATTGTCATTATCAAACTTCATGTCATCACCATTAGATTTGAGATTGCTGCCACACATTGCTCCCTTGATTGACAGCATGTGTATACCTGTATTTTTGTACCTTATTAATAAGTAGGATTTCCTCAATAAATTATTCTATGTTATTTTGGTGAACTGCAGGATGCATGTGCTTGAAGCTAGAGGTAAGTCGACAGGAAAAGTGCGTGCAGTGTATATCCTGGTGCCAGACTTTGTAAAGGAAAAGCTAGAGATTGTCAGTAAAACTTCAGGAGACTTTCTATTTAGCAGGTATAAATTCAAAATTCTATTCAAAAAGTTTCAGTTGTTTATTTCTGTCGATAACCTCTACAATTTATGTCGTACACAGGCCAAATGTAAACAGCCCATTAGATGGCACAGCAACTCTGCGAGAAGTAGTACAGGAATGCCCGGGGCTGCAACGCCCTAATTTGATCCACTCACAGAAACTTCGGAAGTATTTAGCAACAGTATGCCAGGTTTGTACCTTGAATTTGTGTGAATGATGTTGGGCCTGTATCAAGATATATTTGTTATCTATTCGGCAAACAATACTGTTTTTGCATACTTTGTGTGGCTTTTGTTGGAGTTTTCCCACCTCAATGGGAAAACCCACAAAAGCCACACAAAGTATGCAAAAGGACTATTGTTCGCCGAATAGATAAAAAATATTCCCTTTTCCCTAAATGGGAAAACCTAACAAATGTGTGTGCATGCATGTACAGCTGTCGCTGTGTGTGCATGTAATATGAACAAAAAGATGAGTTTGTGATTGTTTGAAGAAAATTTTTATGGATAGTAAATGATATTATTCGGCAGTAATATCTAATGCGTTGAATTGTTTACATAAAAACTGATAAGGATTACTATTACATCGTCTTATCCAAGTTTTCTTGTTATCTTTGCTCAGTTGTAAAAGAGGATGGACCTCCATCCATATGATAAAAATATGACTTGCATTCATAAACCTGCACATGGATGTGAGGCTAATGATCACTCTCACAAAATGGCATTTATGTTCATCAAGTTTTGTGAACTATTTTGTTCATTTCCCCATCTTCATTCCTTTACAGTTGGAACCTTGTGATTTATTTTAGCTGGTAGACATGCAGGAAAGCGAACTACAGATGATCGCAGATCACATGGGGCATTCTATTAATATACATACGCGCGTGTATAGGCTCCAGCAACATAGTATTGAAAAGTCTAAAGTTGCACGAATTCTACTGGCAGCAGATGAAGGAACACTTCATCGAATGAAGGCACAAACAGACCTTGACCATCTTAATCTCTCGGAGTTGCCCATACCGGATGAAGCAGGTAGAACCTTTACTATATTTAAGAGCTTTGTAGAGATTATTCTTACAATAGGAACACAGAAATTATTTGCAGCATACTTTGTTCGTCGAACTTGTTCCCATTGTTGACATTTGACTCGTGCTAAAATTATTATTTACTGTTGTCTGCCAGTGAAGGAGCTACTACTATAGTAAAATATTACAGCCTTTTTATTTCTAATGTTTTTGCATAAGTTATTCAAACTCATTTATACACAAATTATTGTTTTTGGATCATTCTTTCACAGATGATGAAAGTGGAGAGTATGAAAGTGAAAGCACGCTCACACTTTCTAACCCGGTAGCATCCAAGGAGCTTTCACTACCAGAATCACCTTTCTATGATTCCTGCCAAGGTAGTGAAGTAGACTCTTCAGAAAAAAGTAAGCCCGCAGCTAAAGCAACAACTACGAACTAATTGTTGTGAGAAGTTATTACAGCTGAAACAGTTGTGCTTTGTCTCATGCTTGTTCTACAAGGTATTGGTGTGAGCGGTGCTGAGGAACTGTAATAGCAACAACAGGCCTTGGAATCATGTGCCTCCACTTGCTCTTTTGTGCTTTTACTCCTCCACCTTTTGTGAGCACTGTCATTGTCTCTCTTCTCTGTCTATGCTGTGCATACTTTCCATCCATATCAATCAATGCATCCATCTGTTCCAAGATAGTCCACTTCTGCATAAATGTTGAAGCCTTTTTAGGGATAGTCTCCACCACAAAATCAGGTGGGAAAGAACCCTTGCTTCTACGTGTTCTATTACAGCATATGTACAAGGAGGTCGTCTCTGCCCTTTTTGTTATATAACCAGAGTTATCTTCTCCTGATGGTTAGGAATTGTGATGGAGATAATTCCAAAACTAGTTTCAAACTTTACATAAAAGAGGATTATTCTAGACTCTTATGTATGTTCTATTCACAGATTTACTGTACCACTATCTTTCTCCTCTCCCAATAAAATAATTTGTATTACGAATATATGCTCCTCCCGAATATTCACATTCAAATCTTATTTCTCCTAACCATTCTATGCACTTCCCTAAAAAAAACTCTTTACATCTTGAATCATTCGATGCAAGTTAAATGGGTGATAGTAACAGTTAATGGTTCCTGGTTTTCTACCATTTCTACAGCATTTAAAGGATCAGGTTTTGGTAGTCATATTTTAATTACAACTTCATGTGTGGTTATTTTATAGTTAGGCGTGTCAGATGGACCAAACAGGAGCTTGAGATTCTTGTCAATCACTGGACAACAGGAGAAGCACTGCCAAAGGGTTCATCACTCCAGGAGCTAATGCAACTTGTGCCAGGCCGCAGTGGCCCAGCAATCAAAACTCAATGCCAGAATCTCACAGTAAAGGCTAAGAAGAGGAAGTGCGAGAACCTTGCAGTAAAAGCCAAGAAGCAGAAGAAGCTCGTGAAATAGACCATATATATTATTTCACTGTTACCGATTAAATACAAGCTGATAAATAAGGCATGGTGATATTCCTTTGATCAATCGCTATTGTTTTCTATTTGACAACTCATTGAGAGCATGCAAAGTTTTGACCGTTCCTTCTTGACTGTGGCTTCTTTGATCCACAGCAGATAATATATGGCTGAGTTATAGTCAAAGGTGAACCTTTATGAGTATAACCTGAGGTCACCATTACTGTGTTATATATAAACCTTACTCGCTGTTGACCAAAATTCTCAATTTATCTGGGCAATTTATGATTTGGAGAGTGATGACGAAATTATGCCTTTGTGTTTAGTGGTAAGTAGTATAAATACGCAATCTCTATCACATACACCATTCATGATGATCTCTATCCACATTGCTGGAAGGAAATATGGCACCAGACCAACACCACTGCATTTGGTGCCAAAAGAAGAGATATTCATAGATATTTTAAAGTTGTCTTACCAAATCTGACATTAGGAAGACAGCTCCCAATATAATTCAGAATAAAATATATCTGGAAAGGACAACTCTCAATAATGGTGTTTTTTATAAGCCGTATATGTATAATCAATTTCAAAATATCTGCAAAGCTCGGAGTCATGTATATATAATATATATGCCTCATAACCCCAACTTTTTTTGATGACTCGTAACACGCTCGGTTAAACCACTTCTCCTACAAGACCAAGTTTGAATATATATATTATCATTTAGCATGAGCTAATGCACATAATGCGCTAGCCTATTGATTCATGTATTCTTTTGTGCCAGATTATGATTGCTTTTTTACACCTCGATGGGGGTATTCTTTCTATCCAATTATAGACATGTATTTTCAACTGTTTACTTTTCTTATAAATACCCTTGTATTCAGCCCAGCGAGCAGACGTTGTGTAGACTTTGAGTAGTGAGTAACTCTCATGTAGCAAGCGAGTATTGAGTAACTCTCGTGTAGCAAGCGAACTGTTTTGACCAGTTATATGTTGAGTCTTCACTCGATCCTTGCCGTCAGTTGCTACCGTTCTCGTATTATCTACTTTGTGTCAACCCTTCAGTTATGTGCGTCAGATTATACATTGTTTGCTTTGGTTGGTAATAATAAACCATTGTTACCTACAACTCTGTGATATCTGTGAGGCCGGTTGCCTGAACAGAGTTGTGTCTGCTACACAGCAGCATCCGGTTGTATCTAGTGCCAGATAAACCACACGGAGCCGTACTGCCTTGCAGTGGTACCCTTAGTACAGTGCAGATAAAGCCAGACAGTATAGCCTTCCTTGTAGTGCCAGTAACGGTCCTATCCAGTGACGGAGAAAACCATTACAGTATTATAAATTCTTTTCTCAGGCTGATGATCAGATGTAACAACACAATAAGCTGGCCATGACTATGCTACGGAAATTTGTGAATGTCCTGGAGCCTTTCAAGCATGTAACAACCCTTCTAAGCAGCCAAAAGGGCATCACAGTGTCTCTACTGGAGCCCCTTTTCTACCAGTTGTTGTCTGCGAGTAAGCCTGCGGAGGGGGAGGAGAGAATACTTCATCAAGCCAAGGCGACGCTGCACCACAACCTAGAAGACAGGTGAGTCAACAATACTCAGTTTCAATTTGTAATTGAATTATATAAACCTAACATGCATTTGGATCAACTTGAAAGATGAATTTTCATTAATTCAACTCCAGATAAAAATTAGTGTTGTGAAAATAAATGGTGTGCAATACCAGGCGGAATGGAAATTGTGAGATTTTTCCTCATTGTGAACTTCTGAGCCTAGGTAAACTTTGATCCAATTTGCTGTTGCTGGCATCAGAATGTTAGTCACAGTTTCAATCAAGCTTGATCTACCCTAGATAGAACTATGCATGTATCAGTCAGACTGGTAGCAGGCTAGATGAACCTTCCCTGCTTAGACAAAATATTTAGTCAAATTATTCGGAGTTGCGTACCCATTCACATTTTTTAGACAACTCCAAATTGTATTTATTGTAAGTTTGATTCTTCCCAACTGAATTACTTTGTAATCAACATGTTTCATGAACAAATGTAGACCAATGATACAGTTCTCCTCGACATCTCTGCAGCTTTTGTGAACACCACGGACGAAGGAGTTGACGCATCTCAAGCAGAAACAGAGAGAGACTACTTGGTCAAGGGTAACTTCTGACCTCGAAGCAACCGTCAAGGAGCCAGATTCTAGCAGTGCAGGTGACACAAGTTGCACAGGTGGTGACTGTCTGCTCGCTACACTACTACCTGGGTTTGGGGCGCAATCAACCAGTGGTGTTGACTACCCGGCTGTTCTGGAAGTTGACGCCAATAAGCAAATGAAACCATGTGACATGAGTGGAGATCCTCTCAAATGGTAGGAAGCCCATTCTCACCAGCTCCTCCTGCTAGCTAACTACTCCTTGCCTCATCTGTGTCTTCAAGGAACATCAGTAGCCTCAGAGCGAGTATTTAGTTCTACCAGTGACATTACATCTAAAAAACGCAACCGCATAGACCCGAGTGTGGTAAACGTGCTTATTTTCCTTAACAGTAACTACAAGTTGATTGAGTAGAACCTCTACTTGTCATTGGAGTAAAGCGAGGTTGCAGTAGTAAGTAGTATGGGATGAGATTGCGAATTGATTCCCACTTGTATCATTTTTGGTCCTTGGAAATATCTTGGGAGTTGAGCTGTTTGTGTTGTATGGAATGGTGTTGAAATAACAAAAAACATCATATTTTATTCACAATATATTTGAAGTTGGAGTAAAGTTAGCTGGTTGCAGTAGTAGTATCGGATGAGAGTGCGAATTGATTCCCGCATGTATTATTTTTTGGTTGTTGGAAATAAATATTTGCGTTGCTTTTGTTGTAAGGTGTCTCAATAAATGTTGTATTCTGTTCACCATAATATAAGACAAAAAACACAGCAACATCCAAATAGAGTAGAGGTTGAGTATAGGATGATAGTGTGAATATAAAGGGTCTCCAACCACATCGCATCATTATTACCTATGGTTTTCTCATTATCATTGCACTGTTTGTTTTGTACAGCGTTACAAAACGTAATCTTTTCATAATTTGAACAAAAGACCGCATATGGAAACAACCAAAAACTGTTTTTCACGTCTCAGTCTTGTCTCGGGATTTTTCGTCGTCTCGGACTCGTCCCGCCTCGCTAGTTTTGTCACATTTGACATCACTGTTCTTATCCCTCCTGCATACTTTATGGATTCTGTTTCTTTTAGGCTTAAACTAACAACTGAATAATTTTGTATCTTTAGGCAAAAGGACTTGGGTATCACCCCCCCCCCCCCCCCTCTTTCCCTCTCTTCCAGGAGAGCGATTTTGCGACAGCAAGTGTTTGTGTGTCAAGTGGGTGACAAAGTTGGATGGCTCAGCTGCATCGATTCCTTCAGACTTGAGGTCAACAATTCACAAATAAATTATATACAAGATCATTCACTTACCCATTATCTCCAATCCAATATACAGGTATATGACATACACATTATCTCCAATCCAATATACAGGTATATGACATACACATTATCTCCAATCCAATATACAGGTATATGACATACACATTATCTCCAATCCAATATACAGGTATATGACATACACAATATCTCCAATCCAATATACAGGTATATGACATACACATTATCTCCAATCCAATATACAGGTATGTGACATACACAATATCTCCAATCCAATATATAGGTATATGACATACACATTATCTCCAATCCAATATACAGGTATATGACATACACATTATCTCCAATCCAATATACAGGTGTATGACATACACAATGTCTCCAATCCAATATACAGGTATATGATATACACATTATCTCCAATCCAATATACAGGTATATGACATACACATTATCTCCAATCCAATATACAAGTATATGACATACCCATTATCTCCAATCCAATATACAGGTATATGATATACACATTATAGCCAATCCAATATACAGGTATATGACATACACATTATCTCCAATCCAATATACAGGTATGTGACATACACATTATCTCCAATCCAATATACAGGTATATGACATACACATTATCTCCAATCCAATATACAGGTATATGACCTACACATTATCTCCAATCCAATATACAGGTATATGACATACACATTATCTCCAATCCAATATACAGGTATTTGACATACACATTATCTCCAATCCAATATACAGGTATATGACATACACATTATCTCCAATCCAATATACAGGTATATGACATACACATTATCTCCAATCCAATATACAGGTATATGATATACACATTATCTCCAATCCAATATACAGGTATGTGACATACACAATATCTCCAATCCAATATATAGGTATATGACATACACATTATCTCCAATCCAATATACAGGTATGTGACATACACATTATCTCCAATCCAATATACAGGTATATGACATACACATTATCTCCAATCCAATATACAGGTATATGACCTACACATTATCTCCAATCCAATATACAGGTATATGACATACACATTATCTCCAATCCAATATACAGGTATTTGACATACACATTATCTCCAATCCAATATACAGGTATATGACATACACATTATCTCCAATCCAATATACAGGTATATGACATACACATTATCTCCAATCCAATATACAGGTATGTGACATACACATTATCTCCAATCCAATATACAGGTATATGACATACACATTATCTCCAATCCAATATACAGGTATATGACATACACATTATCTCCAATCCAATATACAGGTATATGACATACACATTATCTCCAATCCAATATACAGGTATGTGACATACATTATCTCCAATCCAATATACAGGTATATGACATACACATTATCTCCAATCCAATATACAGGTATGTGACATACACATTATCTCCAATCCAATATACAGGTATATGACATACACATTATCTCCAATCCAATATACAGGTATATGACATACACATTATCTCCAATCCAATATACAGGTATATGACATACACATTATCTCCAATCCAATATACAGGTATTTGACATACACATTATCTCCAATCCAATATACAGGTATATGACATACACATTATCTCCAATCCATTATACAGGTATGTGACATACACATTATCTCCAATCCAATATACAGGTATATGACATACACATTATCTCCAATCCAATATACAGGTATATGACATACACATTATCTCCAATCCAATATACAGGTATTTGACATACACATTATCTCCAATCCAATATACAGGTAGACATACATATTATCTCCAATCCAATATACAGGTATGTTACATACACATTATCTCCAATCCAATATACAGGTATATGACATACACATTATCTCCAATCCAATATACAGATATATGACATACACATTATCTCCAATCCAATATACAGGTAGGTATATGACATACACATTATCTCCAATCCAATATACAGGTATATGACATACACATTATCTCCAATCCAATATACAGGTATGTGACATACACATTATCTCCAATCCAATATACAGGTATATGACAGACAAATAAATATACTAAAGACATTATTTATTTAGTGAGTGGGTGTCTTTGGTTGTTTTTTATTTCTATAATAGATCCTGTTTTTATAAGCTTTTGCATGCAATGGATGTTCTTTATTGTTAGTTTCATTTTGTTTTTGATTAGAGACATGAATATTGTCTACACTAATAGAAGAAGACAACTACCAATTTTTGATTTTTTCATTTTTATGATTTATTTGACAAATGGCTAGAAATATATAAATTAGTTTGATCAAAAAATGACCCTTTTCACCGCTCAGGAGTTGTCATGCCTTTAACTATCAAAAGCTGCAGGCAACTTTCAATAGCTTAAACTTGACATTATGTCATTTGTAGTCAACAAACAGTGGATTGATGTAAGGTCTCGAACTATTGCTGCAGTTTCCAAACCAAAACCCATATTATGCAGCTGGTAATACTAAGAGCTTTAATATGTGAAACTTTTGTGAAGTAGCCACATGAACTCTCAAAAGCTTGGACCTGCTCAGGGCCTGCGGCACCCTGAACCCATTGCTGCGAAAAGAGCACCCTATTTACATTCTTAGGTACACCCTTGGTTTTTGTTGTGTAAGATATAACATGGGGCGGCACTGGTGCACTGAGTCACTGGGTGTCTAATTATTCATCACATGACCTACATAATCGGCAGCCTGTAACAAACAGCAGCCTGTAACAAACACATGACCAGCTGACCATAAAGTTGCAATGCCAGCTGATTGTAGTATATGAAAACATAGCGACTGAGCTGTATTGAAGGGAATAAATTATTTTTACACTCAGACCTTTAGTTTAAACATTCTTCCCCTTCTCCTGTACAAATTAACTCATCTGTTTAACGTGCATAATATGAGGGTAAAATATTAGCAGTACAAGCAAGAAACTGAAATTGTTGGTTTGTTTACTAATATTATACTTGGTAGAGCAGAAGATTACTAGTCTACATATAGTAGACTGAGGAAGAGAGTCGTCTTCCCTTAGTATGAGGGTTTGGTGGGTCTTCAGCACCTCAGCCATCCTAACTAATTTATGATCATTGGCAAAGGTGTCCTTGACCCTAATAAGTGGCCACTGACTTTGGTGGACAAATATCTTCTCTAACAACCACAATGTACCTAACTTTAATGGATTCTGCTGCGCGCCATCGAGACCAGAATGGTTTAGTTAGCCTGTGCACCTCAAGTCAACAATCTCTAAAGTAGGTGTCTTTGCTATCAACTTTTCCTGCAGGTTACACAACCACATTGAATTCCGTGGTTTGTAGTAGATTTAGTTTAAAAAGAGACAAATTTTTCTCTTCCATTGCAGCCTGTTATCAGCCTACAACTCTCAGAGGTCATACAAGAAAGTGTACAGAGTGGATGTCTAGTCTAGTCCATAGCAACCATGGCATTTAGTGCACACCAAACTGTTTGGGTTATTGCTTCCAAATACAACCTACTATATGACTGGCATGTGGTGGTTTGGTATTGGTAACAACAAAATACTTTCTTGGGTATTTTTATTTTTGTGCTACATGCGCTAACTCTCTGTAATAAATGTAATAAATGTAGGTCAGCAAACTTGTAACAAAAAACTTTATAACGATTATCGATTATTTTTTTTACTTTTTCCTTTATATATACAAATTAAACAATTATTAACCATGCAGGGAAATTATATTTTTATCATCATACTTGCTGATGTGATAAAAGTTCCATGTTTTCAGTTTGCCCACGTCTGCTTATCGCTATATCAGCAAATTGTTTATTTGTATTCTAGTATTGGTATTATGTTACAGTAGCTAATAGGTTGCTTATATTGTTCTTCTTCGTAGTTATCCTCTCTGTAATTTCTGTTCAAGTTGTGGTAAGCCAACTCCCAGCAAATGCTCGTTTTAACTTTGGAGTTGTCAACTACTGATCACTCTGGAGGAAAGGTTTGGGGTGGAAAGAAAACACCTTTTAACCGGAAATCATCGCCTCTGTAGCGCACTTGGCAAACGACAACGAATTGGTGTTGGTTACTTTTTCTGAGAAGACTAATTCACTACAATTTAAATTAGTGTCATTATCTCACTAAAAGAGGCATAGAGACCAATTTTTCCCGTTGGTCCGAGGTATACATACTGTTGTTACTAAATCAACGACAATGATTATGATATATATTCATGCAAACATCATCATCATAATAGTAGTAGTAGTAGAGAGATAGTTAGTTACAGTAGATAGATGATCGATGATAATAGTAGAAGTAGTAGAAAGATAGATGATGATGATGATAATCATCTATCAATCATCGGATCAAAGTGTAAAAAATTTACAGCAGTAATAAGAAGCAAGAACATGATGATGATGATGGTCACCATCATCTTTTTTCTTATAATAAATAATAATTACAAAACCATCACCACCATGATGATGATGATAATAGTAGTTGTTGTTGTTGTAATTTTTATTATAATAATAATAACAATAATAATTATTGGTAAACTTATTAATAATCAATTATTATTATTATTGCTTATTATTATTATTACTGTTGTTACTATTGTTGTTACTGTTTATTTTTTTACTTGTTGTTGTTGTTCTTATTATAATAATTTGCAACGTAACGTTGCAAATTTAAATTATTATAATAAATAACTTAAGAACAAAAACAATTGAACAAATAATAACGTTGAATATTAATAATTGTCATTATTATGTAGGAAATATTATTACTTGATTGATGCTTAATAGTTTTAGTAATTATAAGTATTATTGGACCTGGTGGTTATTTATTTAATTTTGTTGTTCTAAATTTAGCTAGCTGACACAACTAAATTGTTTCTAGTCACAGGCCTACTGTAGAAATTGGTAGGTGTGGGCAACTCTCAGGAATTTTATGTTGTGTTTTGTTGTTGATGTTTGGAAGGCAAGTCATGGTCTGACAAATGTGTGTTCACGTGATGGCCTGCTGACTCAAAAATAATTTGGGCAGCATTCCACTAATCGATTGCCGAAAAAAAGTTACAGTGAACCCTGTAGGCTGTCAATACTGACCTTTTTTTATTCTAGATGCCTACCTGAGAAACAGCAAGAGCATGTTTCCAAAGTTGTGCTTGCAAATGGCGTCTCATGCAAAGTTTCTTGTGATCCCCTGAGTCTTCTCACTAGCAAGTTCTTATTCACGAGGATGACCAAGAGTCCTCATCTCAGATATGAAACTGCAGGCGCTCGTATTACTCCATATTAGTGTTGCGATGATCTGCAACTCATGCTTGTCGAAGAAATAGAGACTATGCGCCCTGTTATAATTAGTTGTTCTAACCTAGCGCTTCCGAACTGCTTTTTGGAAATGCTTGGTCAGTACAACAATCCGTTACAAGTGAATTGTTTTCGATAAACTCTTGGAGTCCTTCACGTGGAACCTAACAACATTTACCGTGGGCTCATACGAGCTGCCCAACATGTTAAAGCTGAGATGATCACTCTTTGTCGTCCTCGTAAACTAAGACTTGCTAGCTAGGAGTATCAGGTGCTCACAAGAAATTTTGCTTGAAACGCTTTTAGCAAGCACAAATTTTGGAAATATTCTGTTGCTGCTTCTCCAATGGCCGTCTGGTTGGACTAAAAAGTACCTATGGGCAGCCCAGAGGGTTTAATCTTTGATAATTTCTTAATGCGGTGTTGCTCCAATATTTTTGAGCCAGTAGGCCAGCGCTTGAAATCAGATTTGTCAGACCATGATTTATTTTCTAAACACCAACAAGGAAACAACAGAAAGTTCCTAAAAATGTTTCTAGTATTTAATTTATTCATCAATGAAATAATAGGGTTTTAGCTTATTACCATACACTACCTACTACTAACAATAAATGAAATAAAATGGTAATTAGTAATAGCAATAATTTAAACTTGACTATTACTATTACATTCTACTTGTGGAGTTCCAAGTTACACTGGCTTAAGATTTGTTTCACATTAAAGTTTGCAATATGATGACTAAGGGAGGAACTTTATATCAAGCTTTTTGTATTACACACACCACCATAAGAATTGATGAAATAGGTTACATTATTATTTTACGATAGTTTATTTTAACTTCACCGATACATTGACTAGAGTAACATAATTTTGTTTTCAGCAAAATTTGTAACCTAGTGATCAATAGTTATAATATATGTGGTAAAAAAATAAGCTTAATTTTTTCACTTGGGTAAAGACACAGTCACACCGCAAAGGATTGGTGAGTTTTAGGCCATTTTTAGGAGCTTTCTGTTGTGTTTTGTTGATGGTGTTTTAAAGGTAATTCATTTTCTGACTAATCAAAAATAATTTGGGCAGCACTCGACCAGAAATTTTCCACGAGAAATTTTTTAAGAGATAAACCTTCTGAGATGTCCATACAAATCCTTTATACTGCAATCAAATGAGTACTTGAGCAACAGCATGATTCCAAAATTTGTGCTTGCAAATAGTTGCTCAAAATTTCTTTTGATCACCTGTTGTCTCCAACCTGCAAGATCTTATTTGCGGGTGCGACAAAAGGTGTCATCTTCGCTTTGAAATTGTGGGAAGCTCATGTTATTCCCACAGTAAGTGTTGTGAGGATCTACAACGCAGCCTTCAAAAGTTTGTCGTAAAAATTTATTGTGTTTACCCAGAGCCTTTGCTCAATACTTTGAAAGCGCTGGGTTAGCGTGATTAATTTATTTCAATGCGCATCGTCTTTATTTTCTTTAGCGAACACAAAGTCACAAATCCTCACAGCACCTACCAGTGGGATAATACAAAGTGCCTGCCACTTTAGGGCTGATATTAGGATTATTTGGTGCCTACTTAAATTATGTTGTGCTGATTAGGAGACTAAGGTGATCACTAGAACTTTCTTGTGAGACTCCATTTGCTAGCTTAACTTTTGGAAACATGCTGTTGCCGCTTCTATGGTGGTCATCTGAATGGAGTAAAAAGGCTTTGTATCGATAGCCTAGAGCAGTGGTGCTCAACAGGCGGCCCGCGGGCCGGATCCGGCCCTCCAGCCATTTTAGTGTGGCCCCCCATGTTGTCATACACATGAAAAAAGTTATTGTTAATTAATAGCATTTGATTTGATCATTATTGATGCTATAAATAATGATTAGTATGGCGTAATAAACTACGAGATGTTTGTTTTTGTTCAAATACCCTTGACATTACTTATTTAGCCTGAGCTTCCTGCTATTGTGCGCATCGAACGTATGTATGGTCATTTACCAAGAACACTCTTAGCACAACAGTTTACTTACAGTGATTCAACGCGGCAACTTTTATAATATAATCATTGCTCACAAAAGAGAAAAATCGGAGAATGGTTGCCAATTTAATAGCAATTGGGAGGTCAATTACTTTGTTGTTGGCAGCACAAACCATGAAACCATTGTACATGCTAGTACTGCACTCAGTGCCACTACTTCTACTACTACTACTGCTTCTACTGTTGTTTTGTGGTTTTTCATTTGAGATCATTACAATAAATAAATAACAAACTTGAATGTCGTTGCTGTGAGTGCTTTGTGACACTATTTCAACTGTTGTATGAATCAATACTAGCTCATCTCTACTAACTCAACAATCATTATTTAATCACACTTTAATATCAATAATGTATACACACATCATGCATGTATATATATAGTTATAACTTATAATAATAATAACATAATAATAATAATAAAATTGATCATTATTGTAAGTTTACTTATTGGAATCATTATAATTACTATTGTTCTAATTATTATTATTGCAATTATTAGTATCATTATTTGTATCGCCCTCCCTGTTTTTCATGTACACAAATTTATTAACAATTAACATTAATTCTCATTTAGGTTTTGAGAAGTATATCAATCAACTTACTTATTATTACAAAATTGTCAAGCTTTAAAACTGAAAGTAGACACTAAGAGTGTTTTGGACCAAAATTCTATTTGCATTGTTGAAATTGAGACAAAAATTCAAACAGATTCAATGATGAGCAACAGAAAAATAGCAAAACTCAAAAATTTAATACTTATTTATGACAAAATATATACAGTTTGCAAAATATACTAATAAAATGTTTCGCAATAAATTAGCTGAATAATGAAATATTCTTTTGAGCAGTCCAATTAATAAAAAAATATTATCCATTTTGCTTTTTTAATTGTACCTGCAAGGCAAGCCATTCATGACCAGCTAGCTTCATTTAAATGCAGTCAGCAGCAACACCAACAAGGGATTGCCCTATGTAAGGAAACATTCCAAAGAAGCAACCAAGATTAGTTTTTCTGTTTGTGAAATACTTGCTAGACACCAAAATCCTTTCACTGATGGGTTGTTTGCCCAAAAAATTCTGGAATTTTCTGCTGCAGAGGCCAGTCCTGACCTACAAAAGTTGGCTGGCCAAGTTCAGCTCTCACAGCATTACGCAACTAAATGGGTAGGGTCAATGGTATCTGATGTCTGTACAACATTGCGAGACATATGTAACAGATTTGCTTTATATAGCATTCAACTAGAAATACTCGATCTGCAAGCTAGCAGCAATCTGAAAGATTTCTTTGAATCAAAGCCGCTTTTCGAATTCTACGGTAGATACCTTCCCAAATAACAATATCCCAAACTTCATTCTCGTGCTGTCTCTTTTTGGCTCAACGTATCGATGTGAGCAGCAATTCATTGCCATGAACTTCACCAAAAATAATTGCTGGTCAGGGTTGACAGAGAGTCACATCAAAAACTGTTTGAGACTGTCAACTCTAGGCATTCAACCCAATATTTGGTACAAAATGAGCAATGCCAGGTATCCCACTAAATACATGTGGCACACAGAATAATCAACTCTAACTCTTGTCGACAAAAATTTTGTCTTGGTAAAGTGGTAACCTTTCGTATTTGATTCTTTGTGTTTGTTGATAAACTTTATGACCAATATTTTATAAAGTTTCAAACAAACTTCATTGTTTACTAACAACATGTCTATACATCGCTTTATTACAATTGGCAAACACTTTCAAGTGGTGGCCCTCATAATTTTTCTGAGATGCTGCATGGCCCACACTAACAAAAGGTTGAGCACCCCTGGCCTAGAGGGTTTTACCTTTCAATCAATTATTTGTGAAGTACTGCCCACATTGTTTTTTAGACCATTACGTACCTTCAAACATCAACAACCAAACCCAACATAAAATTGCTAAAAGCGACTCAAAGTCCACCAATTTTCTGCAATAAACTTGTGGATAAAGCTCCCACAATGATGAAAATAGTTCACATAGGTAGGGGCCACCAAGTAGAATGAAGATTTAATGGTCTTGTCAGTCGACCAAAAAGATGTGACGCCATCAAAGATTCAAATTACAGTGGAAGTTGCTTATAGCAGTCTCACTTACAGCAGATTATTACGTATAACAAACTAAACTTCAAACTCTCAAAGCAGTAATGTGCATAATGCTAGAGTTCATTTACAGTGAACTTTTTATATAAGTAACTCTCAAATTTGTTATTGGAGACTTTCACTGTATAAATTGTCTATACGATGCTTGAACGTTTCTCTCTCAAATTATTTCAGTTTTCACAGAAAAGCTTTTGAAAACAATATTGTTTTGTGAAGTGTTGTCACGGTAACAAAAATAAGGATTGGACTAGATTCATTTTGTGTAAGTATATGGTTTTGTGCTACTGAAATTCAGGGCTCTCCCTAGAGGGGCGACAGGGGCGATTCGCCCCAGTGTCATTAAATGGCACCCCAGTTAAAGTATTAAGAAAAATGGCAAATTGTACAGGGTTATTACTTTATGTTTAAATGATTTTCTCAGCTTTACTTCTTTACTACTAAGCAGACTATACCTTTTTTTTTAAAGAATGATAAGCTTTACACCAGCAATAATAGCAACTTTGAAATTTAAACAGTGTTAATATTTATTTGCAAATAAAAATTGCTCATTGATATTTTTCCCTACTAGCCATGTGCACATGGAATACTCATTATACATTAGATAACAACCAATCACGAGCAGCGAAAGTGACTTTCAACCAATAGCGCTGCAGGGACTAAACATAGCTTATAAACACTTACAGGCAACAGAAGCTGCTAATATTTAAATGTATACCAAGTTTATGTGTGTTGCGAGTGTTTTCAGACTATGCACCAGACGTCAGTTTTTTGTTTCCATGGCTGAGAAAAGAAACCCTCAGTCAAAAAAGAATGAGTTGTTCACTAACTGTACATTCTTTTGGATCCCAAATGATTCCAACTCTTACTGTTTAGTGGGCAATAAATGTGATATTATTATGAATGATGACAGACCAGAGCCATCTGTGACACTAGTAATTAATAGTAGTACTTACTAAATAATAAATAGAACAAATTATTTTAGTATTAATTAATAATTATTATTATTTGTGTTATTTAATATTTATTGTTGTTATTATTATTATTTATATATGGACTACACATCCAATACTATGATCTTATTATCAGCATCATATTGCTGCTTATGCAATTTCATATGCGTTTTATTATTAATATTATTATTATTATTGGACAGTTGTTAGTTACTGTATTTTTCTCATTTTTGAGTTGGCATGGCAGCATTCACCTCTCATGTATAATAAATTAAACAAAAATAAAATATTTTTCACTGCATTGTAACTGTTGATTTTTCTTGTTGTTAATAAGGCCTGCAAAAATTTCATAACTGATGAGATTAATAATAATACACAGGCCCACAACAAAACAACAACAAAAAAACGCAACATAAAATTTCGAAAAATGGTTCAAAATCCACCTAATTTTCTGCAGTAGGCCTGTGGATTAATACTTGGTGCATTTTCTGCTAGTTGCAAAACTTTCAAATTGGAAAACAGTTGACAATAATATGTGTGTAGTTACTGAGTCTTATGCAATGTTGAGAAGGATCTGTCCATCTCTACTCATTTGCTGTAATAATAGAGCAAAGTTAGTTTTAGTAATCATATTTTATAATCATAACAAGTGTTATATTCAATTGTAGTCCATGATTTATTTATTAATAATTAAAAAGCAATATTTTGATTGAAAAAACATAAATTAATAGATAGATTTATTTATTTGATAGCATAATAATGAGATAATATGTAAATAAATTCAACCAGCCATTTAATAATTAAACAGTATTTTGATAATTCAATAATAATTAATCTATTTATTATATCATTGTTATAATTATTATAATTTCTTGTAGTCTCCTTATCCGCTTGTTTTTATCCATCTCTGTACATGTTTAGGATTATTACCTGTTAGTTTCTTTTGGTATTATTGCAACTCCTGGCATACGTTCAGTTCCTATAGAGGGTCTATCGCTGGACTTTTTTCTCTTAGATAGGGCAGGTAGACAGTTCAAAAAAGCCATAATCAAAGCAAAGAATTACCTGAAATTATGAGCATTAGGGTCAGTTAGCACAACATGTGTAGGTTACTCAAAACTCTAGATATGCCATGTGCTCTTCATTGAGTATACAAAAATATCTACATACTACGTTTTAATTAGGGCTACTAATAGAATAATTGGTGATTTAGAGTTATGTTTGCCCTATCTTCAGCAAGACCATACAAAAATTAAAACGATTGCATTACAGACATGGACATAGTTGCTTGCGGTGCTCATATGTGGTGCACACTCTTTGCCTTTCCCGTGTTGGACTAGACCCAACTATATGAGGAGCTGCTAGAAGCAAAATGCACACGCGAATGTTGACCTCAATAATAGCCACTCCACGGTGAACACTACTAGTGTATAAAAATTGGTTTTCCACCCCACCATTGAAATTCCTGGGAGAGCCCTGAAATTGTAGCAAAAGATAAGAATAATTTATGCTACTGAAATTGTAGCAAAATATAAGAATAATTTGGATATGAAATTCCCCAAACTTGGTGAACATTATCATGGACATTGCGAAACACAATCTCAAATTTTTCTTTTTCGGTATCTCTTTCCACACAACTGGTTGAAAAATAATGGTAATTTAGATTATTAAAAATGAAAAAAATAAACAATTTAAAGTGATACATTCACTATTTAAATATTCATGAAGTTAGTGAGAACCGTATTTAGGCCCCCTTTTTATTGATATCAAGTTTTTGTAATTTTTAACAGTCGTTGTCCTAACTTGTAGCTTCACCATGTAACACCAAGGCATGTAATAAAAGCACAGGCATAGTGAGCTCTGCTGACATGTGGTAGTAGCAATGTGTCCTGCATTTAAATCATAAATATACCTGAGGATACAATACTGTAGTTGGTTCAATGCACTAACTAGAGCAACATTGTAGCTTGCTGGTCAAATTTTGTCAAGAGTGTTGGGAGATTTTGATTTAGTAGAAGTCTCCTTACTGTGGTAACATTTGGTCTTCGTTTCTACGGTTTGAATGGAGCCCAAATTTTCACAAAAGAGCATTCATCTAGTTAGCTGCATGTACGAAGTGAAAACTCATTGATGTAGTTGTCTTTGGCCTACAGAGCCATTAGTAGAACATGGTTGAAAGTGTTTTTGTATGTTGTGGTAAAGTTTACCATAATTTGAAGTAATTTATATCTTGATACTGAGTATTATTTGTACACAAACATCAGTATGTACGATAATACTTTGTGGATAAGAATCATGTTGTCATGTTACATTTTTAAAGTATCTCTATTTATTTGCTTGCTTTGATATTTTATCATCTTGCATAATTATTGTCGTTACTATATTGAAAAATAAATTACCTGACATCAAGAATTTTAACACCAGTTGATTTACTCTAGCTAAGTGTGGTTACTCCAATGTATAGAAGTCTGTCTAATCAAATTGGTGCCAACAGGATTGTGAACAATTTACTGATGGCATACTTTGACTGTTGGACCCAACCACTGATCAATATTGTATTTGTATGAAAATGAAACAGCTCATTAGTCTCCAGTTGACTCTATTATATATTTTGATGAAGCTTATTTATTTAGTGGGTCACATGAAAATTCATTACTTTGACAGTGGATGATGTATATTTTTCATCTGTTTTGTTATAGCCAATCAGTATAGTATATTGTAATAGATACTTTATTACATTTGCTGCTTGTTATACTTTTCTGTGGCACCTGTGTCTGCAGGTTAAATGAATGTATGTAATTATCTTTTGTTTTGTAGTATTTGATCGGAGGATGATGTTGTGAAGGTTTTCTGGTAATACAATATCTAACCTGATATCTAATCTTGAAGTTCATTAACATTTGGTGATTAAAATTTTTACAATGGCCAACAGGTGAGTTAAATACTTATAAATATACTATCCTTTCTCTTTGCTCCTCACAATCATTTCCCTCCTTCCCACGTATGCTCTCCACATGAGCACCCTCGTCTTTTCTCTCCCACCTTATTCTCTCTTCCCACCTTATTATCTCTTCCCACCTTATTCTCTCTTCCCACCTTATTATCTCTTCCCACATTATTCTCTCTTCCCACCTTATTCTCTCTTCCCACCTTATTCTCTCTTCCCACCTTATTCTCTCTTCCCACCTTATTCTCTCTCCCACCTTATTCTCTCTTCCCGCCTTATTCTCTCTTCCCACCTTATTCTCCCTTTCCACCTTATTCTCTCTTCCCACCTTATTCTCTCTTCCCACCTTATTCTCCCTTCCCACTTTATTTTCCCTTTCCACCTTATTCTCTCTTCCCACCTTATTCTCTTTTCCCGCCTTATTCTCTCTTCCCACCTTACTCTCCCTTTCCACCTTATTCTCTCTTCCCGCCTTATTCTCTCTTCCCACCTTATTCTCTCTTCCCACCTTATTCTCTCTCCCACCTTATTCTCTCTTCCCGCCTTATTCTCTCTTCCCACCTTATTCTCCCTTTCCACCTTATTCTCTCTTCCCACCTTATTCTCTCTTCCCACCTTATTCTCCCTTTCCACCTTATTCTCTCTTCCCACCTTATTCTCTCTTCCCACTTTATTTTCCCTTTCCACCTTATTCTCTCTTCCCACCTTATTCTCTTTTCCCGCCTTATTCTCTCTTCCCACCTTACTCTCCCTTTCCACCTTATTCTCTCTTCCCGCCTTATTCTCTCTTCCCACCTTATTCTCTCTCCCACCTTATTCTCCCTTCCCACCTTATTCTCTCTTCCCACCTTATTATCTCTTCCCACCTTATTCTCTCTTCCCACCTTATTATCTCTTCCCACATTATTCTCTCTTCCCACCTTATTCTCTCTTCCCACCTTATTCTCTCTTCCCACCTTATTCTCTCTTCCCGCCTTATTCTCTCTTCCCACCTTATTCTCTCTCCCACCTTATTCTCTCTTCCCGCCTTATTCTCTCTTCCCACCTTATTCTCCCTTTCCACCTTATTCTCTCTTCCCACCTTATTCTCTCTTCCCACCTTATTCTCCCTTTCCACCTTATTCTCTCTTCCCACCTTATTCTCTCTTCCCACTTTATTTTCCCTTTCCACCTTATTCTCTCTTCCCACCTTATTCTCTTTTCCCGCCTTATTCTCTCTTCCCACCTTATTCTCCCTTTCCACCTTATTCTCTCTTCCCACTTTATTTTCCCTTTCCACCTTATTCTCTCTTCCCACCTTATTCTCTTTTCCCGCCTTATTCTCTCTTCCCACCTTATTCTCCCTTTCCACCTTATTCTCTCTTCCCACCTTATTCTCCCTTTCCACCTTATTCTCTCTTCCCACCTTATTCTCTCTTCCCACCTTATTCTCTTTTCCCGCCTTATTCTCTCTTCCCACCTTATTCTCCCTTTCCACCTTATTCTCTCTTCCCACCTTATTCTCTTTTCCCGCCTTATTCTCTCTTCCCACCTTATTCTCCCTTTCCACCTTATTCTCTCTTCCCACCTTATTCTCTTTTCCCGCCTTATTCTCTCTTCCCACCTTATTCTCCCTTCCCACTTTATTTTCCCTTTCCACCTTATTCTCCCTTTCCACCTTATTCTCTCTTCCCACCTTTTTCTCTCTCTCCACCTTATTCTCTTTTCCCGCCTTATTCTCTCTTCCCACCTTATTCTCCCTTCCCACTTTATTTTCCCTTTCCACCTTATTCTCCCTTTCCACCTTATTCTCTCTTCCCACCTTATTCTCTCTTCCCACCTTATTCTCTCTTCCCACCTTATTCTCTCTTCCCACCTTATTCTCTCTTCCCACCCAAAGTCTCGTAATCGTCTTCCATCATCTTCTTCCTCCCTTTTTGATCCTCTCTCAACTCTGC
The DNA here is from genome assembly GCA_945261195.1 of Cryptosula pallasiana. Lineage (NCBI taxonomy): Eukaryota > Metazoa > Bryozoa > Gymnolaemata > Cheilostomatida > Cryptosulidae > Cryptosula > Cryptosula pallasiana. The sequence continues at coordinate 10,854,855 of OX183131.1, read as the reverse complement.
CCGTCCTCACCCTCTAGTTCTCCATGGTATCCAAGCCCTCTCTACTCTTTTCTATATGTTTGTTGTTCATAGAGTCACCTATCATATCACATTATCTGTTTGAAGACTTGCTTTGTCAGCTACTGATCTCCTTGTTTTAGATGGACTTGCAGAATATGGCTGATGTGTGTGTTTACAGTTAATATTATATATGGTATGTCTGGTATTTATTATATTTTGTTTGTATATGTAAATCGTGTTGTACTTGGGTTGTATATAATACAGTATATGTACATTATACTGTACTTGTGTTGTATATAATACAGTATATGTACATTATATTGTACTTGTGTTGTATATAATACAGTGTATGTACATTATATTGTACTTGTGTTGTATATAATACTGTATATGTAGATTATATTGTACTTGTGTTGTATATAATACAGGATATGTACATTATATTGTACTTGTGTTGTATATAATACAGTATATGTACATTATATTGTACTTGTGTTGTATATAATACAGTATATGTACATTATATTATACTTGTGTTGTATATAATACAGTATATATACATTATATTGTACTTGCGTTGCTTGTAGGAGCACAAGTAGAGATGTCTGTAGAAAGTACAGGATACCCAGGTTACCTGTACAAAGATGAACCAATAACAATCACTTGAACAGCTAGTGGGTACACTACTGTTACATATGTAGGACTAGTTAATGGTACCAGCTTCACTGATACTAATCATGGATGTGTTCCAACTGGCTCTGTCTGGGGACCTGCTGGTTCACTAAATACTGTACCAGGAATTGCTTCCTTAGACCAACCATCCTGTGCAGCTGCTGCCTCAAACTCTCCATTCACAATAACTCTCACAGATCGTGTGACTGAATCTATGAAAGGACTCACTCTGCTATGCTTAGCTTATTTAGATGGAGCTGATACCTTGTCTCGTGAGAGATTAGTTATCAGTGATGTAAGAGGTAAGTTATAAGTGATGTAAGAGGTAAGTTATATGTGATATAAGAGGTAAGTTATCAGTGATGTAAGAGGTAAGTTATTAGTGATATAAGAGGTAAGTTATTAGTGATGTAAGAGGTAAGTTATTAGTGATGTAAGAGGTAAGTTATTAGTGATGTAAGAGGTAAGTTATTAGTAATGTTTGTAAATGATTTAGAAGTTTTTAGTTTTAAAAACTCAAAGAATTTATTTGCTGTGATGGGGGAGGGGTGTGTTGAAATTTTCAACTTTTCACTTCAAATGCAGACTTCCAATGCTACTGAACTGGATGAAGCTGCATGTTTTAGATAATTCTGATGGTGTAACAGCAACAGGAGTGCTTTAATATCATTATTCTTAGTGCTATTGATGGGGTGGAAATGAGTCAAATCTAAGATTTAATCCATATTTATGCACAAAGACTTTAAATATCAAATTTGAGTGAAAAGGGAAAACCTGTTTACTCAAATATGACTGTTCAGAAAGCAGCGATTAGATTACAATTTGTCTGATGTAACTTTGTTTTAGGGTGGGTGAGTTATTTTTGTTACATGAGTTATTTAGTTTTAGTCGATTGCTAGTTAATAAAAGTGATCAGTTTGGTAACATCTTGTAATAGCCTCATTTGGGTATATGTCACTATTAAAGCTAGTTTTGTATAAGATTTGGAACTATCTAGTTAGGCATTTCCTTTATATTTACCCACAATCCATCAGTTTCCAACGTCTCGCTTGATTTAATTATATTTGTGTTCTCAACGGATTGTGTTGAATTTATAATCCAAAATCTACCCTGCATTTGAGAGAAATGAATATATATATATTATTCAGTAATCACCTGGCTGTTTGGCTATTAAGTGAATGTATTCATTTCGCTCCCAATCCTTTCTTATCACTAAACAGTGATGATGAATATCAGGGATTTAGTTGTTTTCACTGAACAGTTTTTAGTTTCATGGATAAAAGAATTATTTAAAGTCAGTAAAGCTTCAGTTTTGCCCTCTTTAACCTTATATACCAATGTTTATTTTGGATGACTGATAATCTGATTGATATTTATGATTTCCGTTTTAAAATTTGACAATTTTCCAGAAGTTTTAATGCAAAAACTACCTACAAAATGTTATCATAATTTGCCACAAACAGACAAAAGAACAAATAAATGCTTCATTGCAAAGACTCTCATCTACAATAGTAATGTCAGTCAGTTTTGAGAAATGATGTGAAAATTTGTTTTATAAATTTGAAAAAGAAACGGTTGGTTTTCTCTGGTAAATGTAAAATGAGCAAATAAAAGAGAGTCCGTCAACAGGCAGCCAAATTGTGTGAAGTTACTTTCATTTTAGTAAAAAGCAGCCAGTCAGCTTGATTGTGCTGATCAAAAGTCGGATAGCTTAAAATACGATCTAGCGGCAGCGAACAAGAAACAAAGTTCACACATTCATAAATAAATCAAGGTTGCAGGGCCAGGAAAAGACCATTTAATTATTGATGGTATTCAATTGCCCGAATATGCCTTCGGCCTATAATTATAGGTACAATAATAATAAAAAATGGCATTGCAACTAATAGTATGATAATAATATGGACTCCGGACATTTCTTTCACTAGACGCACATTCTGAATAAATTTTTTATCCAGCTGAACAAACGTGTTTAGACAGCATTGACTTGTTATTATTTAAGGCTGGTAGTTTATAGCTAGCCTTGGGTCTTTGTTACATTCCAAGAATGTACACGTTTCAGTAATGACAAATTCACAATTTGAAATTGCTCAGGCATTGTAGTGAATACATTTACTAAATTTCTGTCATTCACGACAGGGAATATCTTTTTGTTTATATGATTTTAATAGCTTGCGATAAACGGCTGACAAAATTTTCTGCTAGCCACACAATGCATTATCTAACGCTTTTCATGGATGCTGTTTAAAAACTACACCTGAAAAGTAAAAACAAAAAGATTCTCAATCGAGCTGGTTATGACAGTATCAACTCTTGTAAAGCCATTTGCAATGTGTAAATGTTGAGAGCTTGAGTGTGGCATCGAACAAACTGGTTTATTGATTTCTACTGTGTCGATTTATGCGCATTCCACTGTTGTCTATTATCTTTCTCATTGCGTTGAAACATATAATATTGTTTTTGAAGTTTAATTATGCATTCAATGATTACACACAGTATAAAGGGCATATACAATAAATGATTAAATGAATATTTCATTTTTGTGTACAACATGAGTAGCACTGCAAGTATTTCAGCTAGCCGTGTTATGTTGTGTAAGCCCCAGATTTGGGGCATTACATGCCTTATTATGTATAAAGCCATTCAGTATAAGGCAGTGTTATGATATCAACAGGGCAATGGTTCATAGAAGCTTGGCATATTATATATGTGAAGTTTTGTTATCTAACTAAAAGTGTAAATCTAGAGAATAGCTAAGAAACTGGCCTATTTGTTTGTGTAAAACATTGTTTGTTACATTTATATGATACAACATGATGGCTAGTTTTATGTCTGCATACATTTTTGTTAGTTTGTTAAACTGCTTGTCCGTGTTCTAACATCATTTGTGTTATTTTTATTGATCTATTGATGGATAAAGCTGTTTTTAAACCACTTGGTGAAATTATTTTGCCTAGTTAATGTAAATTAATAATTTACTCAAACAAGATATATCAAAATATAAAAATGCTACAGTATATAATATCCCTACCCGCAAGCGAACATTTGACACAATTGAGAGTATCTTTCTATACAAGTAATAAGTTATATGTTATATACAACCAAGTTATTACATAATAATACTCAGTTTATTGCATTCACAGCAGCATCTGTCCTCAGTTAAATCTCCTTGTTCAACCACATCAGTTTGTAATTAGTGAATTGTTGATACTGTATTTAATTACAGCTAGTTTACAGGATACAGCAGTGATGGTTTACTACTCAATTATTTATAGCTTGATATTGTATTGTAGTTGTCCCTTCTGGTAATCCTCAACTGTCCATCTCTGGTGAAGAACCTAAAATAGTAGAGGGAAAGGAGTTTACCTTTACATGCAGTTCATCCGGTGCAAGTCCTCCTTCTGCATATAGATATGGTGAGTAATATATAATTGTATTGTATCTGTTGGTTATGTAATGTGTTATATTGTATTATATATATTTATAGTTATGTATTATATTGTATTATATATATTTATAGTTATGTATTATATTGTATTATATATATTTATAGTTATGTATTATATTGTATTATATATATTTATAGTTATGTATTATATTGTATCATTTATAGTTATATAATATATTGTATTATATATATTTATAGTTATGTGTTATATTGTATTATATATATTTATAGTTATGTATTATATTGTATTATATATATTTATAGTTATGTATTATATTGTATTATATATATTTATAGTTATGTATTATATTGTATTATATATATTTATAGTTATGTATTATATTGTATTATATATATTTATAGTTATGTATTATATTGTATTATATATATTTATAGTTATGTATTATATTGTATTATATATATTTATAGTTATGTATTATATTGTATTATATATATTTATAGTTATGTATTATATTGTATTATATATATTTATAGTTATGTATTATATTGTATTATACATATATATAGTTATGTATTATGTTGTATTATATGTATTTATAGTTATGTAATATATTGTAATATATATTTATAGTTATGTATTATATTGTATTATATATATATTTATAGTTATATATTATATTGTATTATCTATATTTATAGTTATGTATTATATTGTATTATATATATTTATAGTTATATATTATATTGTATTATATATATTTATAGTTATGTATTATATTGTATTATATATATTTATAGTTATGTATTATATTGTATTATATATATATTACAGAGATACTCAGGAATGGAGAGGTTATAGCTAACACCAACACATACACACCTGTAGAAGCAGACAGAGATGGGCTCACACTTGTATGTAATGACACTGTACATGAGATACTAAATGTTACATATCCAGAGAGAGTTGGTAAAGTGATGGAGCAGAGACCGTACTGTAAGTACAATACATTGTACATTGTGTAATATATACATATCACTGTACACTAGATGTTTTATATTTCTTGTGTGTAACTTGGGAGATGTTTTGGACATTTAAAATAACTTGAGGGAATAAAACTTTCTTTTTCCCATTTTTTAGCCTTGAATAAAGCTCAGTTGTAGCTACCATATTTGTTTGCATTTGGTGTATTATGTAATTAAACATATGAAGTGTTTTGGTTCAATAAATGCTGATTGTTTTTCTAAGATTTAATAGTAAGTTATTGAGAAAGAGAAACAAGAGACAAGTTTGGTATTGAGGTTGAGGTGATAAAACAAAACCCATTGGATTGTTATTTTGCCTTTGTAGGACCTAGAAGTAGAGATGCACAAATATGTCACCAATTCGTTCTCAGTTTTACAGATTTTGGCATCCGATTCAGATTCAAACTAATCCAATTAATGAAAAAACTTGAGGATAAATTTGTTTCATCATATTAGTTTACTAGCAATTGCAGCAAATATGTCAGACAAATCTGCAGCAATAGTCACAAGTGGGGTGTAACCATTTTTCTGCTTTGTCAGTTTCATACAAAACACCCATTTCATTTCCCAGAGCTTAAAAATAATGCAGCACTGTATGATATAGTGTAAGCTAATAATAGTATGAGGCAAAGGCAGCAACAACATTGGTTGTAGTTAATCTGCCTACTATATATTGTTGATGAAAACATCTGTCAACAACAATGCAAGTAAACCCATTCATTGAATAATTAATGAAACCTGCCGATTCCGATCCAGTGAATCTGAATCGGAGCATCTCTACTTAGAAGTGCTTTGGTTTGTATTAGAGTCAGTTTGTTATGCAGATGTATATGCTACTTTCAGATCTGGTTATTGATGGCGCAGAGACTAGAACTACATCTCTGAACCCTGCTGGAGACAATACTTTGTACTGTGAAGTGTCTGGATATCCTGTTAAAGAGATAACATACAGTTGGTCCTGTACTGGTTGTACATCTACCGATAGATCTTTAGTTATACCTAAAGACTCTCGTACTTCTGGTGATGTAGAGACAATAAGTTGTACTGCTTCTCTAGCATGTAAGTATCCCTTTACTTTACTTTTATTTGAGCTATTGATATGACAAAAATTAAGTTTTTAAAAAAGTTCAAGGAATCAATAAAGCCTTTGAATTTGTTTCTAGAAAAGATATTGATTTATTCACTTGAGAAATTTTTTTATTTATTACGCTCATAATACTACGTAGTGGCGTCATCGTCTTTTTATTTTGAGTTTGATTACGGGTGCTTTCGGATACCCTACGCGTAGGGCTTAGCGATGGAATTAAACGAGACCATTCGGAAACCCCATCGTTGAGGGCAGAAAAAACATGGCGGCAATGGGCAATATGGGCTCAACGATGGAAGAGACAAGCAAGGTAGGTTGCGTCGTTGACTGACCTTGACTCCACCTAACCAACAGTTTTATTGAGTCAACTTTTATTAATCACTGTTTCTCCCCGTTTCAAGTCGTGACAATACATTATAATGTATATAAAAAATACATCAGACGATAAAATCGTCGTAATAATTTGTTTTTTGTAAAGAAACTAAAGTGGGCTCGCTTCAGCTATAGTTTTCACAGACGTTGGTGAAAATAAAGATGTCCATGGTTTACGCTCAAACAACTTCTGTTCAACGACGGTCATCGTTGAGCCCTCAACGAGTGTTCAACGACTGCCCTATGCATAGGGTATCTGAAAGCACCCTAGGTTTGCCGACATAAATAAATGAAGGCTCGCCCTTGTCGTTGCCTGGTTACATAGTTGGAACCTACTGAGATGGTTTATCCGTACGGCGTATTGTCATTATTATACACTCCGTACCCATCTAACGATCTTGAATCGTTGATTGCGTATTTCATAAGTCTAACTGAAAAAGATAGTCTTTCGTTAGCATCAATAGTATTTTAGCATCGTAACGTCATAGCAACGAGACATCCGGTATCTTCGCTGCTGGCGCCCCCTATAACACTACCCAGACCCCAATTAAGTGTTATTAGTGTTATCGTCGCTTAGTTAGTATTTGACATAAAATTAATAGTATTAATATTTTTATCTTCTGGTTTAAGATGTCAGATAAAGAACACTTGATATGAGAGAAATAGGAAGAAACGCTTTGTTAAACTTGCAAAAGTGCATTTTATCAATGTCCGGGGAGACAAGTCAGAAGAACATCACTCGTTGCTAGTAGTTGAAGTGTAGAGCTCAATGAAACGCGTTCCAGAACAGTTGGTTACCGTGTCTTCTAGTCAATTGAGGGGGAGGAGGTAAAGTGAGATGGGAGCTGAGTGAGGTGGTGAGGGCTGGGGTATAGCAGGGTGAGAGGGAAGTGGGGTGTCTGTTGGGTAGGGTATGGGTAAGAGAAGTAGAGAAAGGGGTGGATGGAGGTAGAGTATTGTGGGGGTAGAGCAAGGGGTGGAGATGGAGTGGGGCCAGGTTAGAGAGAGAATGGGGTAGAGTGAGGGGTGAAGGTTAGAGTTGGGTGGGGTTAAAGCTAGTCAAGGGGGGGAGCTAGACAGGTTGGACCAGGTCAAGTTTGAAGGTGCCCTTGAATCCAATGGGTATTATTAGTAGTATTTGATGTAATATATGATATCATGTTGTATCATATAGTTTTGTATAGTTGGTTTTGTACATAATATAATGTTGTTTTATTGTTTGCTATACAAGTGTGAGACTACAGATATTATCTATTGATGAGTTATGATAGTTTTAAGTCTATGGTAGTTTGTAGATGTCAATGTGATGTATCATTTGTATTTTACTTTCTCTTCAATCTCTTTACTCTTTTATATATAGCTACTAGCTGGCTCACCCATTGTAAACAACAAGTGGATGTAGCCAGACACACAAATAGCATACTTTGATTGTAAGAGAAAGGCTACATGTACATCTACCAATTACTCAGCGATTTCCTTAACGATTGCGTGATTTTGCAGTTTCTGTTTCCGGAAAAATTGCTAAGCAATTGCTTGCATTTTACTCGAGGTTATCGCCAGGTTTTGACTGAGGTAAAAAACCGCTAGCGGATTCCTTGATCAACCAATCACAACGTAAAAAACTTTACCCGTGTTTCCATTAGTGTCTGGTCATATTCAGCGCTCCGATCTATCAACGATCCTATAATAAATAATTTGTAGCAGCGAGTTTGACCGGAATCGCTGAAGAAAGGGTAGTAGCGAGAAATTGCGCGAATTGGGGGAGGGACTTCCCCAATTGCTAAGCAAAATCGCTAGATGTACATGAAGCATAATAGTCATGTCATTTTGGGAAATCCCGATGGCCGGTGAAACTAAAATAGTAATATTTATTTATCTTCGATCTTTTCTCCTGGGAAAATCTACCAATACCCTGTGATGGCCAAAAGCAGTTACAATTAGACCAGTAATGCAATATAAAACCCACAAAAGTCTCCCGTTTGGAAATAAATGGTTATACCAGACTCTGACCTTACAACTAAGCATTCCGATGCCTGTTTTGTACAACTGGTTGATTTTGTCTGAGTTAGTGGAAACAGTCTTACATGTTTTAGGTCTACAAAACTACAAGCTTCTTTCTACTCTATATATATATAGATTGTGTATTTTAGCTCTACCTCCGGTCACAATCACATGGACTGTTACATGGAGTGAAAGTGTTCCTACAGCAACCACCACTATAGCAACCACAACTGTTGAAGTGGCTACAACTGATGATGCCGTAAGTGATGATGCTGTAACTGATGGTGCTGCCGTAGCTGGTGGTGGGATTGCTGGAATATGTATTGGAGTTGTAGCTGTGATAGCTGTGTTGTAGTTGTTGTACTGTTGTACAAGTATTGTATAGTCATTTGATGACTCATACCTAACTTGTACAATCTCATTCAAATCTTTATTTTGTTATTTTACTTTTGTTTTATTTTTGTTCTTTCCTCGTTTTACTTTTATTTCTCCTGCATAAGTATGCATGCAGCCGTGAAACGGCTCAAAATCTTGTTTGTTACTTCGCTAAAATTGATCTCAAAATAAAATTGTTGCTTGCAAACTGATTTTATTTTTGTGACTGGTTAGTTAATGTGGCGGCATCAAACCTGCTGTAGTCGGTATTGTGCATTTGCATTATTATTATCTCATTATTATTGTTTTTAATACTATTACTGTTACACTATTATTTTTATTATTCAATTGTCATTTTATCATTATGATTTTCCCAGCACCAACTTTAGCTCGCTTCACCTCCAGATCTGCTGATCAAAAGTTTATAATTTAGTGGATTAAATAGGATTAGTCTCTGTTTTATTGATGCAACTCATTGAAAGATTTGAAAGTTGTGATGTCACAGTTATTTCACTTTACCAGCCCTCTTCAAACCATTTTGTTAGTTACCCGCTACTGATTGTTAACTTAAACTACTATCTACTAACTGCTGCTATTTACTCTGTCAGCAATCATTAGACTGTAGGAGTTCTATATATGAGAGTGGGTGGCATTAGTAGATGTCCACATGATAGTAGTGGTAACTTTTAGTGAGTTTTGGGTATTTAAAGCTTGTAGTAGAGAGAAAAATTGCTGAATAATTGTACTTTGTTTGATGGTAATCAATTGTTGGACCAAATTCTAAACTGCAGTGAAATTCCTTGTCATATTGCAGTTGATTGGTCTGTCAACTATCCATAAAATTGATTTCTCAATTGAAGCATCTCCCTGCACCAACATTACTTCTCAGCACCCTATATTGTTGTTTTTATCAGTTTCCACAAACCATTTAGTGAAGTTTTGTATGTAGGATCTGTAACCAGCTCAGTGATCAGCTGCTTTGTTGGAAAGTTGCCAAGATCACCTGTACTCTTATATTGTTCTCAGAGCCTGGCCTTTCATTCATACAGTTAATGGTAGGATAACTCCTATAAATGTCTTACTTTTCTATAGATTGGGCAAAACAGTTGAGTGCTTTTGTAAGCCTACTTATCTGTATGCCTATGTTTTCTTTAAGCCATGGCTACATGCACCTACATTTCCTAGAAATATTACGAGAAATACGTTTCGTAGGAATATGACAAGAAATACGTTTCGTAGGAATATGACGAGAAATACGTTTCGTAGCATCGCTCTAGTGGCTACACACACAGATGATTGATCACCTCAACGCTACGGAGTGTCCAGTGAGGCAAAGAGGACATAATTATTGAAAATATTCGTTATAATAACTATTATAAGTATAAATTATAATAATTAATTATGATGTTTGTTTATAATACTAGAAGAATAATCTTATTATCCGTAGTAAATAATTAACGTTTATAAATAATAATGAGCTGTTTATAGATAAAACATACTCTCCTTAATAGAAATAACAAATGGTCTGTTGGCCAATCAGAGTCATCAAAATTCGTCCTTATATTTTATCCAATCGAGAGTGGTTACTTAACAATAATTGTCCAATCACTGAAGCGTCAGGCAAAAAACGTTTTTGTGGACAAACATGTTGGTCTACAAAATTGAGCGTCTTTTTGTAAAAAGTACGTCGCTTGCAAAGTCAAAAGACCCATTTTCACCGCATATTGACAAAATGTAGGTGTGTGTAGCTACCCCTTCACCAGAGAAGAACCCATCGTGTGCAAGTTTCTACTAGTGCGCAAGCTGATAGACACGCGCTGACTGGTCGGTTTGGCTGGTTTGCAAACCTGTTGATAGGTTTTCTAAAGAAATGCACCAATTGGGTCACGTTAGTTTTATAGATGGCCCTAGTAGTAAAAAGACTGGAAGTCTGATTTCTACGACGCTACAATCTCGTCTATGTGGGAGTTATCTTCCTACTGGATAATCAAACATTTTATATGGTTCATGAGGAGTGGATAGATATGGCGTGTATCTTACTGACAATGCGCCGTTCACATAATTCAACTCACTCCATCGCCACTGTTGAACCAGGACACGCCCTCAATAATTTACATTGGCAAACTCAATCGAACCCGAAATACAAGACTTTGGCTCTACCAGGTGGTATTTATTACCAGAATATTTTACATCTATGTTGGTTATACAACTGATAGTTTTGTTTACACTAACAGTTACCGTCACTCGGTAGCATAAGAAGTATTAGTACCAAGAAGTATAGTAGAAGTATTGGTTGATCAAGTGCACTGCTACATCTATGTTGGTTATACAACTGATAGTTTTGTTTACACTAACAGTTACAGTCACTCGGTAGCATAAGAAGTATTAGTACCAAGAAGTATAGTAGAAGTATTGGTTGATCAAGTGCACTGCTACATCTATGTTGGTTATGCAACTGTTAGTTTGGTTTACACTAACAGTTACAGTCACTCGGTAGCATAAGAAGTATTAGTACCAAGAAGTATAGTAGAAGTATTGGTTGATCAGGTGCACTGCTACATCTATGTTGGTGCTAACGGACACGTAGTAATCTATACTATAGTAGCGTTGTATGTTGAGGAGTTGTTCATATTTGACTGCTAGTAGACTGAGTTCCCTCCAAGGTAGTCACTATATCACTACAACAAGCTCCTACGTAAGTTCTACTTATCCAAACAGAACTCTAGTATATACTCATAAAGTAACAACACAAAATACCAGCACAACAGCATCTAGACCTGCATACAAGCTCGCAGCCATTCACTGTTTTATACCATTTCATGTCAATTGCCTCGACAACTCTGTTTGATACTGAATACTGGGTATCGAGATCTTCAGCAACGAAAGTTTTCATTGGATATATCATATTGAGGAGCTCAGTCTTGATATTGCATAATTTGTAAATAAAAGTTCAAGTCATTGCTTGTGATTGGCTAACAAACAGAAGAAAGATTCATATTCACTGTTTTGCCCACACTCTGAACTTGGAAGCGCAAAAGATTGTGAGAGCCATCAATGATCACATCAGCCATATGAGAGAGGTTGTAAAGTTTATTCATTGAAGCCCAGCTGTTACCAAGGGGGTTAAGGTACGAAAACTCTATCATTGTCTGGTCTACCGTACCAAATCAACATGTCATTCATTTGGCTGCCCTATCACATGTTTATTTGGTAGACTACACTGAACTTGCAGAGGGAATATCTGGGCACTATAGTAAATCTTCTCTGTAAGTAAGCTAGGGTATAGATTCAGGTTTGGGTTGGTGGTATCACATTGTGTTGTATTTATGGGTTTCCAGACTTCACTTGTTACTGTTACAAAGTCACTGATATCTTTCCATAATTACTGTTTGGACCTTTCCCACAATACAAAGACATTGCTTCTCTATGTTTATATAAAGAATAGCCCTGGTTCCTGGGAGTATAAGTTTATGATATAGGCCTACTCAGCATGTCAAGTGTGTATGGTGACTCAGAACGTTTTGCGTTTTGCGGGTTGTTCTTAATGTTGCAACAAGATGGAGTTCTACATACAACACGGTGGAGAGATATATTCAGCTTGATACTGCCATATACTCAACACTATCCAATATGAAGGTAGTTTGACTAGCCTGCAAGGGCCAACCATTTCATTCTATTTTGGCTGAGGCCTATTTTGGCTGAGGTCTATTTTGGCTAACGTAACGTAATGGCTCATGCATGTAATGGCTCATGTATGTAATGGCTATGTTTATATTCGTAATGTATTATTTGTTGGGTGGGGTGGGGGAGGGGGACACCCTCCCCTACCCTATATAAGACAAAGAAATGTTAGTATTTTCTCCATTGCGAATAGCTATTATGTACTCTGGGGGAGTAAGAGATTTATTTCCTGGTTAGACCAAGATGAAGAGGTGTACAAGACAAGAACTTTGTGCACCAGCCTCCAGGTCATACTGACTTTATTATAATCAGAACTGGCCTTGTGTGAATAATCATGATCATGCATGCCAACTCTGTCAAAGCAATTGTACTCGTTTACATACAATTGACTTTCTGTCAGTCTACTGCGCTCGATGAGATTAAAGCCTAGCTGATTGTTAATTCCTCTGTGGTATTATAATTTCTTTTCTCAGGCTGATGATCAGATGTAACAACACAATAAGCTGGCCATGACTATGCTATGAAAGTTTGTGAATGTTCTGGAGCCTTTCAAGCATGTAACAACCCTTCTAAGCAGCCAAAAGGGCATCACAGTGTCTCTAGTGAAGCCCCTTCTCTACCAGTTGTTGTCTGCGAGTAAGCCTGCGGAGGGGGAGAAGAGAATACTTCATCAAGCCAAGGCGACGCTGCACCACGACCTAGAAGAAAGGTGAGTCAACAATACCCAAGTTTCAATTGGCAATTGAATTATATGAACCTAACATGGAATTGATTCAACTTAAAAGATGAATTTTCATTAGTTCAACTCCAGATAAAAATTAGTGTTGTGAAAATAAATGGTGTGCAATACCAGGCGGAATGGAAGTTGTGAGATTTTTCCTCATTGTGAACTTCTAAGCCTGGGTAAACTTTGATCCAATTTGCTGTTGCTGGCATCAGAATGTTAATCACAGTTTCAATCAAGCTTGATCTACACTAGATAGAACCATGCATGTATCAGTCAGACTGGTAGCAGGCTAGATGAACCTTCCCTGCTTAGACAGAATATTTAGTCAAATTATTCGGAGTTGCGTACCCATTCACATTTTTTAGACAACTCCAAATTGTATTTATTGTATTTATTCCCAACTGAATTACTTTGTAATCAATATGTTTCATGGACAAATGTAAGACCAATGATACAGTTCTCCTCGACATCTACAGCTTTTGTGAACCACGGACGAAGGAGTTGACGCATCTCAAGCAGAAACAGAGAGAGACTACTTGGTCAAGGGTAACTCCCGACCTCAAAGCAACCGTCAAGGAGCCAGACTTTAGCAGTGCAGATGACACAAGTTGCACAGGTGGTGACTGTCTGCTCGCTACACTACTACCTGGGTTTGGGACGCAATCAACCGGTGGTGTTGACAACCCGGCTATTCTGGAAGTTGACGCCTATAAGCGAATGAAACCATGTGACATGAGTGGAGATTCTCTCAAATGGTAGGAAGCCCATTCTCACCAGCCCCCCTGCTAGCTAACTACTCCTTGCCTCATCTGTGCCTTCAAGGAACATCAGTAGCCTCAGAGCGAGTATTTAGTACTACCGGTGACATTACATCTAAAGAACGCAACCGCATAGACCCGAGTGTGGTAAACATGCTTATTTTCCCTAACAGTAACTACAAGTTGATTGAGTAGAACCTCTACTTGTCATTGGAGTAAAGCGAGGTTGCAGTAGTAACTAGTATGGGATGAGAGTGCGAATTGATTCCCACTTGTATTATTTTTGGTTCTTGGAAATATCTTGGGACTTGAGCTGTTTGTGTTGTATGGAAAGGTGCTGAAATAATAATAAACAAACATCATATTTTATTCACAATATATTTGAAGTTGGAGTAAAGTTAGCTGGTTGCAGTATTAGTATCGGATAGTAGTGCCAATTGATTCCCACTGTAGTATTTTTTGGTTGTTGGAAATAAATATTTGCGTTGCTTTTGTTGTAAAGTGTCTCAATAAATGTTGTAATCTGTTCACCATAATATAAGACAAAAAACACAGCAACATCCAAATAGAGTAGAGGTTGAGTATAGGATGATAGTGTGAATAGAGAGGGTCTCCAACCGCATAACATTATTACCTATGGTTTTCTCATTATCATTGCACTGTTTGTTTTGTAGAGTGTTACACAACGTATTCTTTTCATAATTTGAACAAAAGACCGCATATGGAAACATCCAAAAACTGTTTTTCACGTCTCAGTCTTGTTTCGGGATTTTTCGTTGTCTCGGACTCGTCTCGCTAGTTTTGTCTCATTTGACATCACTGTTCTTATCCCTCCTGCATACTTTATGGATTTTGTTTCATCTAGGCTTAAGTTAACACCTGGAGATTTTTGTCTCTTTAGGCAAAACGACTTGGGTATCACCCCCCCCCCCCCCCTCTTTCCCTCTCTTCCAGGAGAGCGACTTTGCGACAGCAAGTGTTTGTGTGTCAAGTGGGTGACAAAGTTGGATGGCTCAGCTGCATCGATTCCTTCAGACTTGAGGTCAACAATTCCCAAATAAATCATATACAAAATCATTCACTTACACAATAAGAGTATTCGCGACCTCCGTTCGCCGAACACATTGCAATAAAAATAATCAGACCGGCAATAAATTTATGCAATAAATAATCATTTCGTTCGGAGCTCGTGGGTCAACAAAAAGTAGCTCACTGAATAAAAAATTAATCAGCAAGTATTTATTTGTATTGTTCGTAGGTCCCGAATGAAACTGAACACTAAATAAATAATAATGAGCGAGTTGATTTTTTTCATTTTCATAGACTGGTTTTAAATCCTTGAAAAATGATTCAAAATAATTGCAAGCGTTCAAGATTTACTAAATAGAAGGGCAGCTTGACAAACTATTCAAGTTTGTAGCAGTTCAAATTTTATTATTTTCGTGATTATTTTTCAAATTGGGAGCTATCAAAGAGGGTACCCTATTTGGAGCTATCTCCTTTATGATTTGTTCGGTAAACTATGAAATTTCATTGAATATTATGATGTTCTAATCTAATGTTCCGTTGCATACCCGACATAATGAATTACGAACACCTATCATTTTTTTGTATTTTGTTCGACGAACAGGTCGCGAATACTCTTATTATCTCCAATCCAATATACAGGTATGTGACAAACACATTATCTACAATCCAATATACAGGTATGTGACATACACATTATCTCCAATCCAATATACAGGTATGTGACATACACATTATCTCCAATCCAATATACAGGTATATGACATACACATTATCTCCAATCCAATATACAGGTATATGACATACACATTATCTCCAATCCAGTATACAGGTATATGACATACACATTATCTCCAATCCAATATACAGGTATGTGACATACACATTATCTCCAACCCAATATACAGGTATATGACATACACATTATCTCCAATCCAATATACAGGTATGTGACATACACATAATGTGTATGTCATATACCCTCCAATCCAATATACAGGTATATGACATACACATTATCTCCAATCCAATATACAGGTATGTGACATACACATTATCTCCAATCCAATATACAGGTATATGACATACACATTATCTCCAATCCAATATACAGGTATGTGACATACACATTATCTCCAATCCATTATACAGGTATGTGACATACACGTTATCTCCAATCCAATATACAGGTATGTGACATACACATTATCTCCAATCCAATATACAGGTATATGACATACACATTATCTCCAATCCAATATACAGGTATATGATATACACATTATCTCTAATCCAATATATAGGTATACGACATATACATTATCTCCAATCCAATATACAGGTATATGACATACACATTATCTCCAATCCAATATACAGGTATGTGACATACACATTATCTCCAATCCAATATACAGGTATGTGACATACACATTATCTCCAATCCAATATACAGGTATATGACATACACATTATCTCCAATCCAATATACAGGTATATGACACACACATTATCTCCAATCCAATATACAGGTATGTGACATACACATTATCTCCAATCCATTATACAGGTATGTGACATACACGTTATCTCCAATCCAATATACAGGTATGTGACATACACATTATCTCCAATCCAATATACAGGTATATGACATACACATTATCTCCAATCCAATATACAGGTATATGATATACACATTATCTCTAATCCAATATACAGGTATGTGACATACACATTATCACCAACCCAATATACAGGTATGTGACATACACATTATGTCCAATCCAATATACAGGTATATGACATACACATTATCTCCAATCCAATATATAGGTATACGACATATACATTATCTCCAATCCAATATACAGGTATATGACATACACATTATCTCCAATCCAATATACAGGTATGTGACATACACATTATCTCCAATCCAATATACAGGTATGTGACATACACATTATCTCCAATCCAATATACAGGTATATGACATACACATTATCTCCAATCCAATATACAGGTATATGACATACACATTATCTCCAATCCAATATACAGGTATGTGATGTATCAATAAATATACTAACGACATTATTTATTTATTGGTGTCTTTGGTTGTTTTTTATTTCTATAATAGTTCCTGTTTTTATAAGCTTTTGCATGCAATGAAAACTATCAATTTTTGTCTTTCCTTGTTACGATTTCTTTGACACATAGCTAGAGATATATGAATTAGTTTGATCAACAAATCACCCTTTTGCCTGCTCAGGAGTTGTCATGCCTTGAACTATCAAAAGCTGCAGACGGCTTTTGATAGCCTAAACGTGTTGCTATAAGTCATCTGTAGTCAACAAGAAGTAGATTGATGTCAGGTTTCGAACCATTGCTGCAGTTTCCAAACCAAAAACCACTTTATGCTGCTGGTAATACTTAAAGCCTTAATATGTGAAACTTTTGTGTAGTAGCCACATAAACTCTCAAAAGACATCAACCACCTTGAATTCCGTGGTTTGTAGTAGATTTAGTTACAAAAGAGACAAACTTTTCTCTGCCATTGCAGCCTGCTATCAGCCTGCAACTCACAGAGGTCATACAAGAAAGTGTACAGAGTGTATGTCTAGTCTAGTCCATAGCAACCATGGCATTTAGTGCACACCAAACTGTTTGGGTTATTGCTTCCAAACACAACCTACTATATGACTGGCATGTGGTGGTTTGGTATTGGTAACAACAAAATACTTTCTTGAGTATTTGTATTTTTGTGCTACATACGCTAACTCTCTCAACTGAGATGTAATAAATGCAGGTCAGCAAACTTGTACCAAATGTTTTTTAATGATTATATATCAATTTTGTTATATTCTCCTTTATATATACAAATTAAACAATTATTAACCATACAGGGAAATTATATTTTTATCATCATAATTGCTGATACGATAAAAGTAGCATTTTTCAGTTTGCCCACGTCTGCTTATCGCTATATCAGCAAACTGTTTATTTGTATTCTAGTATTGGTATTATGTAACAGTAGCTAATAGGTTGCTTATATTGTTCATCTTCGTAGTTATCCTCTCTGTATATTCTTTTTAGGTTGTAGTAAGCCAACTCCCAACAATTCTCGTTTCAAACTCGGAGTTGTCAACTACTGATCACTATGGAAGAAAGGTTTGGGGTGGAAAACAATTTTTAACCGGAAACCACCGCCTCTGTAGCGCACTTAGCAAATGAAAACGAATTGGTGTGGGTCACTTTTTCTGAGAAGACTAATTCACTACTATTTCTTTAAATTAGTGTCATTATATATCACTAAAAGAGGCACGGAGACCCACTTTTCCCCCGAAAGCTGTTGGTCCGAGGTATACATACTGTTTGTACTAAATCAACAACAATGATATATATTCATGCAAACATCAGATCATCATAATAATAGATAGATATATATTACTACTGTAAGTAGTAATAATAATAATTACTATTAATTAATTATTATTATTATTGTTGTTGTTAATGTTTATTTTTTTACTTGTTGTTGTTGTTCTTATTATAATTTGCAACGTAACGTTGCAAATTATTATAATAAATAAGAACAAAAACAGTTGAACAAATAATAACGTTGAACATTATCATTAGATTAGTAATTTTTATTATTATTTTATTATTATGTGGGAAATAGTATTATTACTTGATGATTGATTGATGCTTAATAGTTTTAGTAATTATAAGTATTATAATTATTGGACCCGGTGGTTATTTGTTTATATTATTATAAATTTAGCTAGCTAGCACAGCTAAATTGTTTCTAGTCACAGGCCTACTGTAGAAATTGGTAGGTGTGGGCCACTCTTAGGAATTTTATGTTTTGTTGTTGGTGTTTGGAAGGCAAGTCATGGTCTGACAAATGTGTCTTCACGTGATGGCCTGCTGACTCAAAAATAATTTGGGCAGCATTCCACTAAGAAATTGCCAAAAAAGTTACAGTAAACCCTCTAGGCTGTCAATACTGACCTTTTTTATTCTAGATGACTACCTGAGAAACAGCAAGAGTATGTTTCCAAAGTTGTGCTTGCAAATGGCGTCTCATGCAAAGCTTTTTGTGATCCCCTGAGTCTTCTCACTAGCAAGTCCTAATTCACGAGGATGACCAAGAGTCCTCATCTCAGATATGACATGGCAGGTGCTCGTATTACCCCATAATAGTGTTGCGATGATCTGCAACTCAAGCTTGCCGAAGAAAATAGAGACTATGCGCCCTCTTATAATTAATCGTTCTAACCTAGCGCTTTCAAACTGTTTTTGGGAAATGCTTGGTCAGTACAACAATCCGTTACAAGTGAATTGTTTTCAGTAAACATTTACCGAGTTGGCCAACATGTTGAAGCTGAGATGATCACCCTTTGTCCTCCTCGTAAACTAAGACTTGCTAGCTGGGAATATCAGGTGATCACAAGAAATTTTGCGTAACACGCTTTTTTAGCAAGCACAAATTTTGGAAATATGCTGTTGCTGCTTTTTCAATGGCCATCTGGTTGGACTAAAAAGTACCTATAGACAGCCCGGAGGGTTTAATTTTTGATAATTTCTTAATCGAGTGTTGCCCCAATATTTTTGAGCCAGTAGGCCAGAGCTTGAAGTCAGATTTGTCAGATTATGATATACTCTCCGAACACCAACAAAACATAACATAAAGTTCCTAAAAACGTTTCTAGTATTTAATTTATTTATCAATGAAATAGTAGGGTTTTAACTTATTACCGTACACTACCTACTACCAACAATAAATGAAAGAAAATGGTAATTAGTAATGGTAATAATTTAAACTTGACTACTACTATTACATTCTAATTGTGGAGTCCTAAGTTACACTGGCTTAAAATTTGTTTCACATTAAAGTTTGCAATATGTTGACTGAGGGAGGTAATTTATTTTATATTAAACTTTTTTGTATTACCCACACCACCATATGAATTGATGAGATAGGTTACATTATTATTTTACAGTAGTTTATTTTAACTTTACCGAAACATTGACTAGAGTAGCATAATTTTGATTTCACCAAAATTTTAACTTGGTGATCAATAGTTATAATATATGCGGTAAAGACATTATCTTTTATTTTTTTCGCTTGAATAAAGACACAGTCACACTGCAAAAACTTGCTGAGTTTTAGGCCATTTTTAGGAGCTTTACGTTGTGTTTGGTTGATGGTGTTTTGAAGGTAAGTCATTTTCTGACAATTCAAAAATAATTTGGGCAGCACTCGACCAGAAATTTTCCACCAGAAGCTTATCAAAAGATAAACCCTCTGAGATGTCCATACAAACCCTTTATACTGCAATCAGATGAGTACTTGAGAAGCAGCAACAGCGTGTTTCCAAAATTTGTGCTTGCAAATAGTCATCAAAATTTCTTCTGATCACCTGTTGTCTCCAATCTACAAGATCTAATTTACGGGTGCGACAAAAGGTGCCATCTCAGCTTTGAAATTGTAGCTCATATTATCCCCACAGTAAGTGTTGTGAGGATCTACAACGCAGACCTCAAAAGTTTGTCGTAAAAATTTATTGTGTTAACCTAGTGTGTTCGCTCAATACTTTGAAAGCGCTAGGTTAGCGGGATTATTTTATTACAATGCACATCGTCTTTATTTTCTTCAGCAAACACAAAGTCATAGATGCTCACAACACCTACCCGTGGGATAATACAAAGTGTCTGCAATTTTAGGGCTGATATTGGGATTATTTGTTGCCTACTTAAATTAGGTTGTGCTGATTTGGGGACTCAGGAGATCATCAAAACTTTTTCGTAAGGCTCTATTTGCTAGCTTAACTTTTAAAAGCATGCTGTTGCTGCTTCTATGGTGGTCATCTGAATGGAATAAAAAACGTTTGCATCGATAGCCTAGGGGGTTTTACCTTTCAATAAATTATTTGTGAAGTACTTCCCACATTATTTTTCAGCCAGCCGGCCAGGATGTGAAGACTGATTTCTCAGACCATGACTTACCTTGAAAACATCAACAACCAAATCCAACATAAAATTGCTAAAAGTGACCCAAAATCCACCAAATTTCTGCAGTAGGCCTGTGGATAAAACTCCCACAATGATGAAAATACAGTGTACTCCTGATATATCAAACCCGAGGGGACCATAAAATTTTGTTTGATATATGAGATGTTTGATATATAAAATCATGACCGTCGGACTTTTTCATGTATACATAATAAGTTACTATTACAGGATATTAAGCATTTTGCCTTTTGTGATTGCTGTCTTTAGTTAATTAATAATTAATTAAAAGTAATGGTGTTGAATCTGAAAATTACAACAATTATTCAATGATGATGTAGGTAGTAGTAGCGGCACATGATGTTGCTGTATATTATTGTGTTAGTTAAGTTACTGTTAGACCAAGTTGGTTTTATCACTTCTAACCACCTATAACAACAAACTTAACAGCTACTACCTGTTATTACTTATTATTTAATTTATTTATGATATTATTATTTATTGTTATTGATGTTGTCATCATTGTTATTATTATTACTTATTATTATTAACAAATCATCATGTTGTTATAACAATAATAAATAATGCTTCTCTAAAAAATAACAGCATTATTAATAGGATAATAAATAATAAATTTTTAAGAAGTAGTAATAATAATAATTATAATAATAATATAATAATAATAAGCAGTGAGTGTGAGTGTGTGTGTGTATTAATTTAATTAATTGTTTTAAGTAGTCTAGTTAAAATTATTAGCAGTAGTAAGTAAGTGCACTGCTTCTTGAACTTTTCCTGACTCCTTTCTTGATGATTATTGCTCTCAATTCACACAGTGACAATAATAATACTGTAAATAGATAGAAATGTCTCTCCCCACATTTTGAAATAAGTCAACAACAACATGTGCATACTGAATGAGGATAGCCTGGGCATGCTCTCTAGCTACAATAAGCTCCAATTATCACAACAATAATAATATGGGGTCGACCTACCGGAACTAGACCACCGATACAGAGTGTTTAATTGGAATGATAGACCTTGACATTCATATTCCAAGATGGCAGCCCCCATGGAAATCATTTTAACAGTGTGTAATATTGCAATTTATTGTTCGATATGTAAGAAATCATTCGATATAGGAGTAGGTAATTACAATGCATTCAGCTGGGACTGATGCAGTTTGTTTGATATACCCGGATTTTCGTTATAACAGGATTCGATATATCAGGAGTACACTGTAGTTCACATGTGTTAGGGCCACCAAGTTGAATGAAAATTTAATGGTCTTGTTAGTCGATTAAAAAGTATGTGAAGCCATCAAATGTTAAAATTACAATGGAAGTTGGTTATAACAGCCTCACTTACAACAGATTATTGCATATAACAAACTAAACTTCAGACTCCCAAAGCAGTAAAGTGCATAATGCTAGAGTTCTTTTACAGTGACCTTTTTATATAAGGAACTGAAGCATTTGGCCCACTCAAGTTTGTTACTGGAGACTTTCACTGTGTTATTGTCTATATAATGCTTGAACGTTTCTCCAATTATTTCAGTTTTCACTGAAAAGCTTTTGAGAACAATAATATTGTTTTGTTAAGTGTTGTCATGGCAACAAAATATTCATGAAGTTAGTGAGAACCATATTTAGGTCCCCTTTTTTTTGATATCAAGTTTTTGTAATCTTGAGCAGTCCTTGTCGTGACTTATAGCTTCACCATGTAAAACCGAGGCATGTAATAAAAGCACAGGCATAGTGAGCACTGCTGACATGTCGTAGTAGCAATGTGTCCTGCATTTAAATCATAAATATACCAGAAAATACAATACTGTAGTTGGTACATTGCACTAACTAGAGCAACATTGTAGCTTGCTGGTCGTATTTGTTCAAACGTATTGGGAGATTTTGATTTAGTATAAATCTCCTGGCTATGGTAACATTTGGTTTGCGTTTTTATGGTTTGAATGAAGCCCAAATTTTCACAAAAGAGCATTTATCTAGTTAACTGAATGTATTAAGTGAAAATTCATTGATGTAGCTAATGGCCCACAGAACCATTAGTAGAACATGGTTAAAAGCGCTTCTATATGTTGTGGTAAAGTGTACCATAATTTGAAGTAATTTATATCTTGATACTAGATATTATTTGTACACAAACATCAGTAGGTACGATAATACTTCATCGATAATAATCATGTTGTGATGTTACATTTTTAAAGTATCTCTATTTATTTGCTTGCTTTGATATTTTATCATATTGCATAAATATTCTTATCACATATATTGAAAAATAAATTACCTGACATAATTTTAACACCAGTTGATTTACTCTAGCTAGGTGTTGTTACTCCAATGCATAGAAGTACAACTTCTGTCTAATCAAATTTGGTGCCAACAGGATTGGGAACAATTTACAGATGGCATACTTTGACTGTTGAACCCAACCACTTATCAATAATGTATTTGTATGAAAATGGAACAACTCATTAGTCTTCAGTTGACTTCATCATATATTTTGATGTAGCTTATTTATTTAGTGAGTCACATGAAAATTCATTACTTTGACAGTGGATGATAGATATTGTTAATCTGTTTTGTTATAGCCAATCAGTATAGTATATTGTAATAGATGCTTTATTACATTTGCTGCTTGGTATACTTTTCACATGAAATCACATTAGATTTTGTTTAATGGCACCTGCAGGGATGTAGTGGCACCCCAACGATCCCCAACGGCGTCCTGGTAAAGATTTGACAAGGAGACACAACCCCAACGGTCGTTGGGGCATCGGCTTTTCCCGTTGCGATATTGGGAATCCCCATACTTTTGCTCGGTGTTCTATCGTTGGTGGAGTAGCACGTTTACTAGCCTTTTTTGATAACTTTTTCTGGAAAGAATTTGGTCTACTAAAAACTTGACACACATTCGACCTTCAGGTTGTTATGAAGCATTTGTCACTGAGGGTGGAGTGCATAGTCGCTCAACAACTAACTTACATTTGATTAAAACTTTGGTTAACAATGAAAACAATTTTATAATTTTTGCTCACTATTTTGTTGGCAAAGCATGCATAGAAGGGCAGCTCCATTCAGTGCAGACACCCTCCAAAGGTTGGAAAAAACACAGTGAAGTAGAGAGAATGAATAAGATTTTGTTTCAGGAGTGACAATACTATGATAATAATAATTAAAAATAAATATTTATTTATATCTTCAATTTTTATTATTATTAATAATAATTAATTATTATTATTATTATTACTTTACTAACAATATTTATTATTATTATTAATTATACTTATGTTAAAATAATCATTATCAATCAATAACAGCGAGCTGTTAGTTTAATATTAGTTGATGTGTCAATGAATTGAATATGTTATGCCTATTATTTATATGATGGTGGTGATTGTGATAATAGTTTAAGAGAAATCCTTTATATAATAATAATTTCATGGTAGTATTATTATTGGTGATTGTTATTATTGTAGTTAATTATTTTTTTTTTTATAAATAATAATAGAGATGGTGACTATCATTATTATTCTTATATTATTTTTAACATCAGTCTCACTATCATTAATGATTGTTATTATGATTATTATGTGCTGTTTTTTATTATTTTAAATTATTGTGATTTCAATCTTAATAATGAAAATTTCAGGATTAAAACAGCTATTATTAGAGACTATTATTTTTTTGGTTTTTTGATATTATTCATAAGCAATTTTTTTCTTGCTATTATATATCACCACTATCTTTCATCTTTGAGGATGACAATAGTTGTTTTCATAAAAACAATTGAAAAGTGCATGATGGTTGTTGTTGATAAGTTTAAACAATAATAATTTAATGACAATGAAGGTAATACTTGTTATTGTGAGAAGGCAGAACATTATATCAAATTGCTTGATATTTTGAGGAAGAAGTAGACATAATGAAAGATTTTTGATAGAGAAAAGTAAATAAACACTCACTGAAGAAGATGAATGTATCATCAATTTGCTAATTGAGTGTTTTCCATAAATCTCTCTTACCAGAAACAGTGGAGGAGACAAGCTTAAAGTTTTTTTATTTCATTACTATCTTTGCCGCTGGTTGAATCTATCATAGTTCTGCAGAGACATCCAACATTTTCTAGATTTCTTGGTGCGATTTCATCTATTTTGTTATATTCTATGCTCCAACTGCCCCAGTTGCACTGGCTTTACTGACTTTCTCAAATCGATTTTTATAAACTGTCTAACATGGTGTGGTTTGATTTGACTTATTGGACATTTATGGAAAGATGTAATTTTCCTGTCTATGACCAGATGTAGTCAGCTGTTGTCCAGTTAAAAGATAAACCAAAACAGTGTATAAATCAGTATATACGAAGCTGAGTGTTTTAAGCCTGGTTCACATACATGTCGTAAGTGCTCGCAAGCCATCACAGAACAGCGTACGAGTGCTTGTGTTCTATGTGAACCCAGAACTTGCACAGCTCGTACGACAGCGCATGCTGTCGTAGAAGCTTGCAAGATAGTTCAGTGGGCAAACATTCCTGCGACGTCCTACAACAAAGCGTACGGTTTTCTTGCCTTCTTTCTCAAAACCCGCAGTTAGGTCAGGGCTATTCATGTAAACATGAGTGCCATCAAAAAGTTATAACAAACAATAAAATTATTATTGTTATAATTTTTAATATTAATTATTATTATTTATTATTTCTTTTCCAAGTGAAATATTATGATAGTTGATTTAAATTTTTTAACATATATACTTTCTGTCAACGTTTATGTAATAGCATAATAATTATATTATTATAAATTGAGATTCAAAAATTATGTATGAAGACAATGGCAGAACAAAAAATAGTGCATCATTGAAAAATGGTTATAAATTAAATTCAAAATTATAAAATAATATCCAACAATAATATGAGTAACAATATAATAAAATCAAAAGTAATAAATAGATCGGTGTCATTGAACAACAATGATTCATTAGTGATTTTATTCATTGGTCGGTCAGTGAAAGCAGGCTTCAGGATTTTCTTACCTCCCAGTCAAGAGGGTGATTATAGTTCTTGCGATCCTAATTTTTGTGAAAATGTGTCGCACACAGTCGAACGACAGTCTGCGCTGGCTTGCGAGCACTTATGAATATATGTGAGCCAGGCTTTATTTTAGCAGGTCTATTGGGTTTTGCGATTCTGACATAGCAACCAACTCTTTACAGTAATTTATGATCTGAATAAATGCAGGTATGCACATCGTACATACCTAGAGTTATTTGTCTCGAGTGATATATAATGTACTACACCAAATTTTATGTTAGTAATATAACAAGTTTGTTTTACTTGTTAACTTGTTATTAATGTGACCAGACATAGAAGCATATTTGAATTTAAGCAAAAAACTTTCATACTTTGGTATATGCTTGCAATATTTAATTTTATTTATCCACAGTAAAAATTTGCAGATTGATGTTGTATTGTCAGCAAAATAGTCAAAAGTATTTATTGAACCGTTCAATTTTTGAAAAGTTTCTGTTCAAAGTAACAAGTTCAATGCATCTGTCTTGTCCTGTTTTGAGCTTTCTGCAACCTTGGAAATGCATAAAATGCTCTGGCGGCCGGGGCTCCGCCCCGGACCTCGTTGGGGGGGCTTACAGCGCCCCCCCAAACCCCCCAGCTGTGTCTGGTGCGTACGCCAACGATCGCCTATTGACAACAATGAGGCAGTTGGGGTAAAATTTCAGTTGCCACTACAACCCTGGGCACCTGTATCTGCATGTTAAATGAATGTATGTAATCATCTTTTGTTTTGTAGTATTTGATCAGAGGATGATGTTGTGAAGGTTTTCTGGTGATACAATATCTAACCTAATATCTAATCTTGAAGTTCATTAACATTTGGTGATTAAAGCTTTTACAATGGCCAACAGGTGAGTTAAATACTTGTACATATGCTATCCTTTCTCTTTGCTCATCGCAATAATTTCCCTCCTTCCCACCTATGCTCTCCACGTGAGCACCTTCGTCTTTTCTGTCCCGCCTTATTCTCTCTTCCCACCTTATTCTCTCTTCCCACCTTATTCTCTCTTCCCACCTTATTTTCTCACCCCTCCTTATTCTCCCTTTCCACCTTCTCTCTTCCCACCTTATTCTCCCATCCCACTTTATTCTCTCTTCCCACATTATTCTCCCTTCCCATATTATTCTCCCTTCCCAGCTTATTCTCTCTTCCCACCTTATTCTCCCTTCCTTCCTTCTTCTCCCTTCCCACCTTATTCTCCCTTCCCACATTATTCTCTCTTCCCACCTTATTCTCTCTTTCAACCTTATTCTCTCTTCCCACCTTATTCTCTCTCCCCACCTTATTCTCTCTTCCCACCTTATTCTCTCTCCCCATCTTATTCTCTCTTCCCACCTTATTCTCTCTTCCCACCTTATTCCCCCTTCCCACCTTATTACCCCTTCCCACCGTATTCTCTCTCTCTCCTTATTCTTTCTTCCTACCTTATTCTCTCTTCCCACCTTATTCTTTCTTCCTACCTTATTCTCTCTTCCCACATTATTCTCCCTTCCCACATTATTCTCCCTTCCCAGCTTATTCTCTCTTCCCACCTTATTCTCCCTTCCCTCCTTCTCCCTTCCCACCTTATTCTCCCTTTCCACATTATTCTCTCTTCCCACCTTATTCTCTCTTCCCACCTTGTTCTCTCTTTCCACCTTGTTCTCTCTTTCAACCTTGTTCTCCCTTCCCACCTTACCCTCTCTTCACACCTTATTCTCCCTTCCCACCTTATTCTCTCTTCCCACCTTATTCTCTCTTTCAACCTTATTCTCTCTTCCCACCTTATTTTCTCTTCCCACCTAAAGCTACGTTCACACTATACGATTCTCGGCCATTCTGGAGAAATCGGGAGTTGCTCTCCCGATTATTTAGAAGAGTTCACACTTGCGATTTTTTTGTGCCCGATATTGCATGGCCTTGACATGTTGTCAAGATACCGCATTTAATTGATAATTACAGAGCATTAAATTATTATTAATAATATAATGTAGCTAATATTATCAGTATTTAAATAGATTATACCATTTCTTCACTCATCAATAATAGGAAATGAATTACAAATAATAATAATAATAAATAATGATAAGTAGTATACTCAATTATAATGAATAACAAATAAATGATAACTTTTTTCAATGCAATTATTTATTATAATCATCATGGCGCTGGTTCTGGTTTTCTATTTATATTGATAATAGTATACCCACCTTAATATTCTACTAGTAAACAAGACTTGCAGTTGATCAGGGAAATACTAAAAAATATTCTAAAATTGGTTAAAATAATAAATATCAAGCAGCTGCAAGTTTCTTGAAAAGCATTAAATTGAAACGCTGTGATGTGGATGTTGATTGGCTAGACAGGCGGATAATTGTACAGAGAACCATCACTGCCCGATGAAAAAAAATCTGCCACCGATTGTTGAATCGTTATAATTTTACTGTTCACACTTGCGAGCCGATTTTTTGCTCCTCCCACTCGGCCGAGAATCGCATAGTGTGAACGTAGCTTTATTCTCTCTTTCAACCTTATTCTCTCTTCCCACCTTATTCTCCCTTCCCACCTTACCCTCTCTTCCCACCTTATCCTCTCTTCCCACCTTATTCTCTCTTCCCACCTTATTCTCTCTTCCCATCTTATTCTCTCTTCTATTTTCCTTCACCTACCCTGTTGTACTTACATCCTGTGTTTCCCTTACCAAAGCTTCTTCCTCATTCTCTCATTTTCCCAAATTCTCGCAGTCCTCTTCCATCATCTTCCTCCCCGTTTGATTTTCTCTGAACTCTGCCCGTCCTCACCCCCTAGCTCTCCATGATATCCAAACCCTCTCTGCTCTCTTCTATATGTTTGTTATTCATGGAGTCACCTATCATATCATATTATCTGTTTGAAGACTTGCTTTGTCAGCTACTGATCTTCTTGTTTTAGATGGATATACAGTATATGGCTGATGTGTCTGTTTACATTTAATGTTATATATGGTATGTCTGATATTTATTCTATTTTGTTTGTGTATGTACATTATATTTAGGGCTGTGCCATGGTTCAAAAAAATTAATCAAGATTAATCTTGTTGTCAAATTTATTGATCCTAATTAATCGCAAAATTAATCTCCTGCGAGATATCTATAATTGACTCTAATTTTCCAATATATAGTTCTGATTTTTCCGCACCTATTAAAAATTATAAGCATGGGATTGCATTATGGTGGATTGGAATTTATTTTCAGTCATAGATAAGGTACACTTGAAAGAGAAAACAAAGCACATTAATTCTATATGTGTTTATACTTGTGTTTATTCAGTTTCTGCTTATTAATTATTATTTCTGATTCATATTATTATTAGTTGCTGATACTAGTATATTACTATTTATCATAATAATCACTGAATTTAGCATTTTTATTGATCACTTATAGAATAGTACTATATCATTGCATTTTTATTGATCACTTATAGAATAGTACTATATCATTTATTAGTGTTACTTATAATATTACTTTGTTCCTTTATCATATTATTGTTACTGTAAATTATACGTGGCTGGCGTGGCTCACTCACACTGTGTCTCTGTCTTAGTCATGGTGAATACTCCATTCAATTAGGTTGAGCTTGTGAATGAGAGCTGTTGGCTTAGACTTGCAGTCACAAATGCATGCTTGAGTGCCCGGCTCATACTTAGTTTAAACGGCCGAATTTCAGCCGCATTAGGCAGTCGTGTTATGAATCTGGCTGAGAACCGACTGCACCTCTGGCCGGTTTAATCAGCAGGAGTTGAGGCGGATCGGATAGTCGGTTTTGTGATTCGGCTGCAAAGCACTCCTGGTTTAAACGATCAGGCCTCTTAGCAGTGTTTTATTATTATTTATTATTTTTATAATTACAATAAATAATAACAATTATTCACACAATAAATAATAATAATAATTATTTACACATTAAACAATAATAATATTTATTATAATTATTATTAATTTAATTGTTGTTAATAATTTAATTATTTATTTATTATTATCCTTATTATTATTATCCTTATTATTACTATTATTATTATTATTATTGAGATGACCACGACCACTTGACATCGTGAGTGGATTGTTATCACTTGATTGATTGGCAGGCTGTCTCTCATCAAACAATGACAAGAACAACCGCTACTATTACATGGTTGTGTTGCGTTCACAATCACAAATACATAAAATCATTACTTCACGGGCTGCCATGCGGTCATTGTTGAAATCTCGCTCTAAACACACCTGGCTAGTGACCCTGTAGAGGGTCACTACGGCTGGCAAATTTCATGTCGGAGTTACGACAGCCCTTGCCGCACTTACGGCTGGAAATTCGACTAAAATGTGACTGCTTTATTCAGTCGAATTTGGTGCCGTATTGAGAAAACACGACTGCACAATTCGGCCGTTTAAACTAAGTATCAGTTGTTTTGTAACTTCTACTGACTCACAAAGCGTGTCTGCTGCTTGCAGGGCAGGCCATTAGTATTGCCTAGCGAAACGGTAATCACGTAGTAGTGTTTTATTTCCACATTACAAGCAATAATAATGAAAAATTGCCATTATTCAAACAACATTGCAATTGTCAATTATAAAAAAATTTAAACACACAAGTCACTACAAAGGAAAGAATGTTATTGCTACTAATGGAGATTAATTAGATAATTGTTTTTAATCGCGTTAATCTTTTGGGGAAATTGATCGCGTTAATAGTCAAAATAACGCGATCAAAGCCCAGCCCTAATTATATTGTACTTGTGTTGTATATAATACAGTATATGTACATTATATTGTACTTGTGTTGTATATAATACAGTATATGTACATTATATTGTACTTGTGTTGTATATAATACAGTATATGTACATTATATTGTACTTGTGTTGTATATAATACAGTATATGTACATTATATTGTACTTGTGTTGTATATAATACAGTATATGTATATTATATTGTACTTGTGTTGTATATAATACAGTATATGTACATTATATTGTACTTGTGTTGTATATAATACAGTATATGTACATTATATTGTACTTGTGTTGTATATAATACAGTATATGTACATTATATTGTACTTGTGTTGTATATAATACAGTATATGTACATTATATTGTACTTGTGTTGTATATAATACAGTATATGTACATTATATTGTACTTGTGTTGTATATATTACAGTATATGTACATTGTATTGTACTTGTGTTGTATATAATACAGTATATGTACATTATATTGTACTTGTGTTGTATATAATACAGTATATGTACATTATATTGTACTTGTGTTGTATATAATACAGTATATATACATTATATTGTACTTGTGTTGTATATAATACAGTATATGTACATTATGTTGTACTTGTGTTGTATATAATACTGTATATGTATATTATATTGTACTTGTGTTGTATATAATACAGTATATGTACATTATATTGTACTTGTGTTGTATATAATACAGTATATGTACATTATATTGTACTTGTGTTGTATATAATACAGTATATGTACATTATATTGTACTTGTGTTGTATATAATACAGTATATGTACATTATATTGTACTTGTGTTGTATATAATACAGTATATGTATATTATATTGTACTTGTGTTGTATATAATACAGTATATGTACATTATATTGTACTTGTGTTGTATATAATACAGTATATGTACATTATATTGTACTTGTGTTGTATATAATACAGTATATGTACATTATATTGTACTTGTGTTGTATATAATACAGTATATGTATATTATATTGTACTTGTGTTGTATATAATACAGTATATGTACATTATATTGTACTTGTGTTGTATATAATACAGTATATATACATTATATTGTACTTGTGTTGTATATAATACAGTATATGTACATTATATTGTACTTGTGTTGTATATAATACAGTATATGTATATTATATTGTACTTGTGTTGTATATAATACAGTATATGTACATTATATTGTACTTGTGTTGTATATAATACAGTATATATACATTATATTGTACTTGTGTTGTATATAATACAGTATATGTACATTATATTGTACTTGTGTTGTATATAATACAGTATATGTACATTATATTGTACTTGTGTTGTATATAATACAGTATATGTATATTATATTGTACTTGTGTTGTATATAATACAGTATATGTACATTATATTGTACTTGTGTTGTATATAATACAGTATATATACATTATATTGTACTTGTGTTGTATATAATACAGTATATGTACATTATATTGTACTTGTGTTGTATATAATACAGTATATGTACATTATATTATACTTGTGTTGTATATAATACAGTATATATACATTATACTGTACTTGTGTTGTATATAATACAGTATACGTACATTATATTGTACTTGTGTTGTATATAATACAGTATTTGTATATTATATTGTACTTGTGTTGTATATAATACAGTATATGTATATTATATTGTACTTGTGTTGTATATAATACAGTATATGTACATTATATTGTACTTGTGTTGTATATAATACAGTATATGTACATTATATTGTACATGTGTTGTATATAATACTGTATATGTACAGTATATTGTACTAGTGTTGTATATAATACAGTATATGTACATTATATTGTACTTGTGTTGTATATAATACAGTATATGTACATTATATTGTACTTGTGTTGTATATAATACAGTATATATACATTATATTGTACTTGTGTTGTATATAATACAGTATATGTACATTATATTGTACTTGTGTTGTATATAATACAGTATATGTATATTATATTGTACTTGTGTTGTATATAATACAGTATATGTACATTATATTGTACTTGTGTTGTATATAATACAGTATATGTACATTATATTGTACTTGTGTTGTATATAATACAGTATATGTACATTATATTGTACTTGTGTTGTATATAATACAGTATATGTACATTATATTGTACTTGTGTTGTATATAATACAGTATATGTACATTATACTGTACTTGTGTTGTATATAATACAGTATACGTACATTATATTATACTTGTGTTGTATATAATACAGTATATATACATTATACTGTACTTGTGTTGTATATAATACAGTATACGTACATTATATTGTACTTGTGTTGTATATAATACAGTATATGTATATTATATTGTACTTGTGTTGTATATAATACAGTATATGTATATTATATTGTACTTGTGTTGTATATAATACAGTATATGTACATTATATTGTACTTGTGTTGTATATAATACAGTATATGTACATTATATTGTACATGTGTTGTATATAATACTGTATATGTACAGTATATTGTACTAGTGTTGTATATAATACAGTATATGTACATTATATTGTACTTGTGTTGTATATAATACAGTATATGTACATTATATTGTACTTGTGTTGTATATAATACAGTATATATACATTATATTGTACTTGTGTTGTATATAATACAGTATATGTACATTATATTGTACTTGTGTTGTATATAATACAGTATATATACATTATATTGTACTTGTGTTGTATATAATACAGTATATGTACATTATATTGTACTTGTGTTGTATATAATACAGTAAATGTACATTATATTGTACTTGTGTTGTATATAATACAGTATATGTACATTATATTGTACTTGTGTTGTATATAATACAGTATATGTACATTATATTGTACTTGTGTGGTTTGTAGGAGCACAAGTAGAGTTGTCTGTAGAAAGTACAGCTTACCCATCACACCTGTACAAAGCTGAAACTATGAAAATAACATGTACAGCTACTGGGGACGAAGAGATTTCTACAGTTCTCATTGTTAATGGCATTAAGGTTGGTGATCCACAGACTGGATGTAGTTTTGTCGTCGATGCATGGCAAGCGCTATCATCCACACTCCCACAACTGACTGCAGTAGACAACAGTGCCTGTGAAGCTGCCGGTGCATCTGCTCCACCATTCATCCTCTCACTAGAAGATCAAATAACAGATTCCATGAAAGGACTCAATTTGTCCTGTCTTGCTGGATTCGGTGGAAGTTCAACCTTGTCAAGTAATAAATTAACTATCACTGAACTGAGAGGTGGGTTCAAACAAAACACTCTTTATTTGTTTGTTCATGATGTTTGCTTTCTTTTCCTACTGAACAGTTTTAACACCTGCTGGTTATGTATTGGTATGGTGGAGTCTCCTAACGCATGTTACTCATGTTAAGCAAGAAAGTCACTGGCAATACTTTGATGCAAAGTAAATGACTGACCATTGCAGGTGGTAATTGTAAAAAATAACTTTTAGATTTTTCCAATTTATAGCCGTTCAAGATTATAAAGACCCCTGAAAATATTTTGTTAGTTCAATCTCGATAGCTGAAATTTATGGCATTTCAAGTTAGAATGTGTATTATCTTTCTAATGATATCGTAAGTGAAGGAAACAAAGTGTGGCCCACTGTCTTTGTCACGTGACCCTCTGGTGCCAAACGCTTGAGTGACTACAAGTAGAGTATTCGGGACCTGTTCGTTAAACAAAATGAAAAAAATATTAGGTGTTCGTAGTTCAATATGTCACGTATGCAACAGAACATAAGTTTAGAACAACATAAATATTCAATGAAATTTTATAGTTCACCGAACAAATCATAAAGAAGATAACTCCCAATTTTTAAAATAATCATGAAAATAATAAAATTTGAACTGCTACAAACTGGATTAGCTTGTCAAGCTGTCCTTCAATTTGGTAAATTTTGAACGCTTGCAAGTATTTAAAATTATTTTTCAAGGATCTAAAACCCGTCTGTGAAAATGAAAAAAAATCAACTCGCTATTATTTATTTAGTGTTCAGTTTCATTTGCCACCTACAAACAATATAAATTCATACTCATTGATTATTTTTTTTATTCAGTGAGCTACTTTTTGTTGACCCACGAGTTCTGAACAAAATGATTTATTCAATTTATTGCCAGTCTGATTATTTTTATTGCAAAGTGTTCGGCGAAGAGAGGTCGCAAATACTCTTACTATAACTTATAGAAAAAGGCTCAATTTCAACAGTTCATAACGCTGCAGATTGACAAGATAATGCTGAAAACAACCATTCATCTAAAAGCTCAGGATGTCTCTTAACTCACTCGAGGTTTTAAACAAAAACATTTAAATTAAAAAAAGGTAATAAGGGCTGAAATATAGTGCTTATATCACCACATGTATTATACAAAATTAGAATTTTAAAATATTTTTCTTGTACCATTCAACTTTCATATCAAGCTTGGAATAACTAGTAACTTATAAACATAAATAATAGCCAAAAGTTAATCATAGAATTATAATCTTGAAATAGTTTAAATTATAATGACATTATATATTCCAAAAAAAATTGTTTTTCACGGTACCAATGAAATCAATCATTTTTCTTTCAAAATGAGAATACCACTTTTTGACATAATTCATATTTCACTT
Organism: Cryptosula pallasiana; assembly: GCA_945261195.1. Classification (NCBI taxonomy): domain Eukaryota; kingdom Metazoa; phylum Bryozoa; class Gymnolaemata; order Cheilostomatida; family Cryptosulidae; genus Cryptosula; species Cryptosula pallasiana. The sequence goes on along the minus strand of OX183131.1, from coordinate 10,819,161 downwards.
TGGAGTAGTCAATTACGGGCTTTTATTATTCAGTCAGCTGTGTATAAAAAAAGTAATAATAGATGATAAGTAAAATAAAATAACAAACAAGGTAGAGTTAGTTTGTTATTATTTTCATATCATACATTGCTGATTCGCATCAACAGCATCACACTAACTAACAACAAATGCTCGTTTCAAGGAGTAAATACTGCGCTCTTAATAGTATTAGCTACCAGCATATCAGTATCTGTCAAATTATTCCACTCATTTTTTTATTATTTCGTTTTTGTTATGAAACCAAGTGACACTTTGGTATTTCAGGCGTCTGCCATATGAATGATAACGAATGCGACTGTGCCCCATGTATACAATTACAAATAGTCACGTAAGCTCACTGGGCTGAAAGCGAACATTTTTGCTGTATAGGGCACGTAATCTTTAGTAAACGTATTGGCAAAATTCTCAATGTCTGATACTGCGCAATATAGTGTTCTCTCTCCGAAGACTCTTTGTTTATTCCCGGCTCCAGTAGCTGTTAAATGTTTTGGACAAAATCCTGCTGCCAAATTCCACTTGATAAAATAAATTTTTGTGCTAAACTGAAACAAAAGATGCTCACACAAGTATTATTGCAAAAAAAAGTCATTTTAGGAACAAGGATTGAATACATGCATAAGAACTATTTCAGCCAATGATGACTTATATTAGCTTTCGTGAAATTTGGCTCCAGTGGAGTTGTCCTTGTATAAAACAGCGCTGGAAACAGCTGACCACACTTTGATTACTTCACTTAAATGATATCTATTGATAAATGAATTTTCAAATACGATTCTACAGGTTTGGATTTTTAATAACTTGTATCTATAAGCCACATTTATTTGCATTGAAAGTCAAATTTCAAGCCTGATAACAAAAATAACAATAATAATCTTTTTTGTTATCACCATCATAATATCAGTTTCCAAAGTAATTAATAATTTAACATAAGCAAAATATCAAGTAATATTCATTTCATTATTTTTGTTTAGTTTTTTTTAGCAATAACAATTAGGTAATAGTTATTGCAGCAATAATAAAGTTTGTGAATTAATTGTATTGATTATTATTATACATTAGATTAAAACGCACAACCTGAGAAGGTTTGTGCCGGAAATGACTAAACCTATTATACAGAAATTAAGTATCAGCAGATACATGCACGTGGTGGCGTGTACGATCCATATATAATCACTCTAAGTAACTTTATCAATTCTATGCATTATAGCCCTATGTCCTAATTACTCTACAATCATTCTATGTTCTATGTATTCTTTTGTGTAAGCCAGCCAAACCTTTTATTATATTATCTAAAGGAGCGGCCACACGGAGTAATTTTCCCATGAATCGTGGGAATTTCCACGATTTAATTCGCACGAATGTGGAATTCTCACGAAATAGTGCATCGTGGTTTGTTAACGATGCACGATTCGTGTAAAGTGAAAATTTGCACGATGGTTAATTTGATTGGCTGACTCAGATTGGACTGAGGTCAAGGTTAATTTTGGGAAGAGCAGTCAGTCAGATTTGTTCGTGCCTCCACTCGTTGGCCTCTGCTAAGGGATGATGGATGATAATTGTTACTTATAAATAACCATTATTAATGATTTATTTTAATATGTAATCATTATTAATTTATTATTATTAATTTATTATTATTCTGTAAGTATTATTAATTTATTATTATTCATTAATTATTATTAATTTATTATTATTCATTAATTATTATTATTTATCATCATTTTTTTAACAATAATAACTAATATTAACAATGACTATTAATGGATATTTAATTATTATCCTTGAAGTAATTCGTTATTGTTATCGTGTGCATTATTATTATTCTTGTTTATTATTATTATTTACGACACAGGAAACTGCTTAATAATCACAAAGCTAGGATCGGTAAAATTTACCTTGTCTTGTTATTGGCTGGCTACAATTTACACGCACAAAATCATTCGTACGATACTGGAAGAAGACAACCCCGTGTGGCAGGTTATTATTCGTGCGAATTTTTATTTGCATGAATTCTTGGAAATTTGCACGATCGTGTGGCCCCAGCTTAAGGCTGCGCTTAAAGAAACTGAGAAATGGTTACATAACCTTCTGTATAAATACTGGCTGAAGCTAAAAGATTATTATGAAACTTGTTGAAATATCAATCCCTCTTATTTCCAGGTGATTTGATGCCCTTGTCTTTCAACAGTCTCAAGGTTTTTTAAAGACATCATTAAAGGATTTGCTTGACATTGTGGTCGCTAACAGGAAAATTTTTTCAAGAGTCTTATTTAATTACATGTAATTATATTTTATACAATGACTGATAGCCATTTCCGGTTGGATGTAGAATTTTCAAAGAAAGTTAAGTCTCAGTGTCACAACCCTATTACGGGACGCATACAACATCTGTTCCAAAGAGAAACCAACTCTTCAAACATTGTTTCCTGACTATGAACATTAATAGTTGTTTGAAAAATTTCAATTTTTTTTATACTACAAATTACAAATAAAGGAAAGGTTCCTCTTGTTGAACAGAGTTGCTATTGATGGCTTTTGATTTGTTTTAGTTGCTCCAGACAATCTTCAACTGTCCATCTCTGGTGAAGATAATAAAATAGTAGAGGGAAAGGAGTTTACCTTTACATGCAGTTCATCTGGTGCAAGTCCTCCTTCTGATTATAGATATGGTGAGTAATATATAATTGTATTGTATCTGTTAGTTATGTAATGTATTATATTGTATTATATATATTTATAGTTGTGTATTATATTGTATTATATATATTTATAGTTATGTATTATATTGTATTATATATATTTATAGTTATGTATTATATTGTATTATATATATTTATAGTTATGTATTATATTGTATTATATATATTTATAGTTATGTATTATATTGTATTATATATATTTATAGTTATGTATTATATTGTATTATATATATTTATAGTTATGTATTATATTGTATTATATATATTTATTGTTATGTATTATATTGTATTATATATATTTATAGTTATGTATTATATATATTTATAGTTATGTATTATATTGTATTATATATATTTATAGTTACGTATTATATTGTATTATATATATTTATAGTTATGTATTATATTGTATTATATATATTTATAGTTATGTATTATATTGTATTATATATATTTATAGGTATGTATTAAATTGTATTATATATATTTATAGTTATGTATTATATTGTATTATATATATTTATAGTTATGTATTATATTGTATTATATATATTTATAGTTATGTATTATATTGTATTATATATATTTATAGTTATGTATTAAATTGTATTATATATATTTATAGTTATGTATTATATTGTATTATATATATTTATAGGTATGTATTAAATTGTATTATATATATTTATAGTTATGTATTATATTGTATTATATATATTTATAGTTATGTATTAAATTGTATTATATATATTTATAGTTATGTATTATATTGTATTATATATATTTATAGTTATGTATTATATTGTATTATATATATTTATAGGTATGTATTAAATTGTATTATATATATTTATAGTTATGTATTATATTGTATTATATATATTTATAGTTACGTATTATATTGTATTATATATATTTATAGTTATGTATTATATTGTGTTATATATATTTATAGTTATGTATTATATTGTATTATATATATTTATAGTTATGCATTATATTGTATTATATATATTTATAGTTATGTATTATATTGTATTATATATATTTATAGTTATGTATTATATTGTATTATATATATTTATAGTTATGTATTATATTGTATTATATATATTTATTGTTATGTATTATATTGTATTATATATATTTATAGTTATGTATTATATATATTTATAGTTATGTATTATATTGTATTATATATATTTATAGTTACGTATTATATTGTATTATATATATTTATAGTTATGTATTATATTGTATTATATATATTTATAGTTATGTATTATATTGTATTATATATATTTATAGGTATGTATTAAATTGTATTATATATATTTATAGTTATGTATTATATTGTATTATATATATTTATAGTTATGTATTATATTGTATTATATATATTTATAGTTATGTATTAAATTGTATTATATATATTTATAGTTATGTATTATATTGTATTATATATGTTTATAGTTATGTATTATATTGTATTATATATATTTATAGGTATATATTATATTGTATTATATATATTTATAGGTATGTATTAAATTGTATTATATATATTTATAGTTATGTATTATATTGTATTATATATGTTTATAGTTATGTATTATATTGTATTATATATATTTATAGTTATATATTATATTGTATTATATATATTTATAGTTACGTATTATATTGTATTATATATATTTATAGTTATGTATTATATTGTATTATATATATTTATAGGTATGTATTATATTGTATTATATATATTTATAGTTATGTATTATATTGTATTATATATATTTATAGTTATGTATTATATTGTATTATATATATTTATAGGTATGTATTATATTGTATTATATATATTTATAGGTATGTATTATATTGTATTATATATATTTATAGTTATGTATTATATTGTATTATATATGTTTATAGTTATGTATTATATTGTATTATATATATTTATAGTTATGTAATATTTTGTATTATATATATATTACAGAGATACTCAGGAATGGAGGAGTTATAACTGACACCAACACATACACACCTGTAGAAGCAGATAGAGATGGGCTCACACTTGTATGTAATGACACTGTACATGAGGTACTAAATGTTACATATCCAGAGAGAGTTGGTAAAGTGATGGAGCAGAGACCATACTGTAAGTACAATACAGCGTACATTGTGTAATATATACATATCACTGTACACTAGAAGTTTTATATCTCTTGTGTGTAACTTATGAGATGTTTTGGTCATTTAAAACAAATTTGAGGGTAAAATAACTCGAGGGGATAAAACTTTCTTTTTCCCATTCTTTTTAGATTTGAATAAAGTTCAGTTGTAACTACCACATTTGTTTGCATTTGGTGTACTATGTACTACATATGAAGTGTTTTGGTTTGTATTAAAGTCAGTTTGTAATGGGGTTGTGAATGCTACTTTCAGATCTGGTTATTGATGGCGCAGAGACCAGAACTACATCCCTGAACCCTGCTGGAGACAATACTTTGTACTGTGAAGTGTCTGGATATCCTGTTAAAGAGATAGCATACAGTTGGTCCTGTACTGGTTGTACATCTACCGATAGATCTCTAGTTATACCTAAAGACTCTCGTACTTCTGGTGATGAAGAGACAATAAGTTGTACTGCTTCTCTAGCATGTAAGTATCCCTTTACTTTACTTTTATTTGAGCTATTGATATGACAAAAATGAAGTTTTTAAAATAATCAAGGAATCAAGAAAGCCTTTGAATTGTTTTCTTGAGAAGATATTGATTTATTCACTTGAGAACTTTTTTTAATTATTATGCTCATAATACTACGCAGTGGCGTCATAGTCTTTTTATTTCAAGTTTTATTAGGTTTGCCGACATAAATAGATGAGGGCTCGCCCTTGTCATGATCTGGTTACTCCGTTTGTACCTACTGAGATGGTTTATCTGTACGGCGTATTGTCATGATTATACACGCCGTACCTATCTACCGGTCTTGAATCGTTGATTGCGAATTTCATAAGTCTAACTGAAAAAGATAGTCTTTCGTTAGCATCAATAGTATTTTAGCATCGTAACGTCATAGCAGCGAGACATCCGGTATCTTCGCTGCTGGCGCCCCCTATAACACTACCCAGACCCCAATGAAGTGTTATTAGTGTTATCGTCGCTTAGTTAGTATTTGGCATAAAATTAATAGTATTAAGATTTTTATCTTCTGGTTTAAGATGTCATATAAAAAAACACGTGATATGAGAGAAATAGGAAGAAACGCTTTTTTAAACATGCAACAGTGTGCATTTTATTAGTGTCAGGGGAGACAAGTCAGAAGAATACCACTCGTTGCTAGTAGATGAAGTGTAGAGCTCAATGAAACGCGTTCCAGAACAGTTGGTTACTGTGTCTTCTAGTCAATTGAGGGGGAGGAGGTAAAGTGAGATGGGAGCTGAGTGAGGTGGTGAGGGCTGGGGTATAGCCGGGTGAGAGGGAAGTGGGGTGTCTGTTGGGTAAGGTATGGGTAAGAGAAGTAGAGAAAGGGGTGGATGGAGGTAGAGAAACATGGGGGTAGAGCAAGGGGTGGAGATGGAGTGGGGCCAGGTTAGAGAGAGAATGGGGTAGAGTGAGGGGTGAAGGTTAGAGTTGGGTGGGGTTAAAGCTAGTCAAGGGGAGGAGCTAGACAGATTGGACCAGGTCAAGTTTGAAGGTGCCCTTGAATCCAATGGGTATTATTAGTAGTATTTGATGTAATATATGATATCATGTTGTATCATATAGTTTTGTATAGTTGGTTTTGTACATAATATAATGTTGTTTTATTGTTTGCTATACAAGTGTGAGACTACAGATATTATCTATTGATGAGTTATGATAGTTTTAAGTCTATGGTAGTTTGTAGATGTCAATGTGATGTATCATTTGTACTTTACTTTCTCTTCAATCTCTTTATTCTTTTATATATAGCTACTAGCTGGCTCACCCATTGTAAACAACAAGTGGATGTAGCCAGACACACAAATAGCATACTTTGATTGTAAGAGTAAGGCTACATGTACATCTACCGATTACTAAGCGATTTCCTTGGCGATTGCGTGATTTTGCAGCTTCAGTTTCCGGAAAAATCGCGAAGCAGTCGCTTGCATTTTACTCGAGGTTATCGCCAGGTTTTGACCGAGATCGAAAAATCGCTAGCGGATTCTTTGATCAACCAATCACAACGTAAAAAAAAACTTTACCCGTGTTTCCAATAGTGTCTCGTCATATTCAGCGCTTCGATCTATCAACGATCCTATAATAAATAATTTGTAACAGCGAGTTTGACCGGAATCGCTGAAGAAAGGGTAGTAGCGAAAAATTGTGCAGTTTGGGGGAGGGACTTCCCCAATCACCAAGCAAAATCACTAGATGTACATGAAGCATAATGGGGACCCGGCAGATTTTAGGTCCTCACCAGGGGGTGCTAATTTAATGATACCGGAAGTTTACTTGCCGTTTTATGATAATATCGTTAAGATTTTAAAAAATTCACTAATTTTACTTTTATTTTTTGCTTTAGAATTTTTTTCTCACTGATATATTGAGATGGCAGGAGCGCCAGGGTCTGTTTTAGCTGACTAAATTTTTTTTGGCACAATAAACAGTTATAATTAACTCGAATAATCACTTTTTACTAAAGCTAACAATACTGACTATAGATCGCTATATAAAATATAGAATGAGCTCGTAAGCGTTATCTCCCATTTATTATTATTATTTATTACTTATTATTTATTTATTGTGTGTTGTCATCAGGGATTAACACAATTCATTTTATTTAAATGTTAAATAATTTTCATTCAAGCACAAGTTTGATCCAACTTGTGATTAGGAAATTACAAGTTTCACTCAAAAGCCTTAAGAAGAAAATCAATTTATTTAGTTTAATTAATAATTATTATTATGATGATTGTTGTTGTTTATAATAATAACATCAAAAAAAATATTATTCATTTGCCCTAAAAATTAAAAAATATAAAACAAACTTTTAAAAACAATTGCCATTTATTAGTCACATATCACAGGGTACACCAGATTTTTGGTACACTTGGGATTGTCATAAGAGTTTGTTATTATTATTATTGCTAGTCGTTGGTTGGAGTTATGAAATCCGCAACAAACGATTCATGAGCAGTTGATGTGGATGGAGCTTGTAATACTGCGAATGCGCCGCGTAGATCAAGCATGGTAGTATATCGCTGCTGTTGAGATAAAATGACAGGGCGCGCTGTAATTTATTTACGTTGGCAAACTTAGTTAGGCCCGAAATACGATACTTTGGCTCAACTGCATACTATCTATGAGCATCATTATTAAATTAAAATTTTTTTTAAGTGAATAAAGCAAAATACATTCTAAAAGAAAAAACTAGAGGTTATATTGATCCCTCAAGCTTTCTCAATCACGTCATTTTTGTCATATTAGCTGCTTAAATGTCTCAAATTAAAATAAAAAGTCAAGCAAGTCGGAAATTCTAATGATAAGTTATATTAGCAATTGAACTGCTTCCGGTTGCATCTACAAAGAGAAACTGCGTGCCGGAACCCCATTGTGTCATTTTGGGAAATCCCGATGGCCGGTGAAACTAAAATAGTAATATTTATTTATCTTCGATCTTTTCTCCTGGGAAAATCTACCAATACCTCGTGATGGCCAAAAGCAGTTACAATTAGACCAGTAATGCAATATAAAACCCACAAAAGTCTCCCGTTTGGAAATAAATGGTTATACCAGACTCTGACCTTACAACTAAGCATTCCGATGCCTGTTTTGTACAACTGGTTGATTTTGTCTGAGTTAGTGGAAATAGTCTTACATGTTTTAGGTCTACAAAACTACAAGCTTTTTTCTACTCTATATATATATATAGGTTGTGTATTTTAGCTCTACCTGCGGTCACAATCACATGGACTGTTACATGGAGTGAAAGTGTTCCTACAGCAACCACCACTATAGCAACCACAACTGTTGAAGTGGCTACAACTGATGATGCCGTAAGTGATGATGCTGTAACTGATGGTGCTGTCGTAGCTGGTGGTGGGATTGCTGGAATATGTATTGGAGTTGTAGCTGTGATAGCTGTGTTGTAGTTGTTGTACTGTTGTACAAGTATTGTATAGTCATTTGATGACTCATAACTAACGTGTACAATCTCATTCAAACCTTTATTTTGTTATTTTATTTTTGTTTTATTTTGGTTCTTTCTTCGTTTTACTTTTATTTCTCCTGCATAAGTATGCATGCAGCCGTGAAACGGCTCAAAATCTTGTTTGTTACTTCGTTAAAATTGATCTCAAAATAAAATTGTTTCTCGCAAATTGGTTTTATTTTTGTGACTTGTTAGTTAATGTGGCTGCATCAAACCTGCGGTAGTAGGTATTGTGCATTTTCATTATTATTATCTCATTATTATTGTTTCTAATACTATCATTATTATATGATTATTCTTATTATTTAATTGTCATTTGATTATTATATTTTCACAGCACCAACTTTAGCTCGCTTCACCTCCAGGTCTGCTGATCAAAAGTTTATAATTTAGTGGATTAAATAGGATTAGTCTCTGTTTTATTAATGCAACTCATTTAAAGATTTGAAAGTTGTGATGTCACAGTTATTTCACTTTACCAGCCCTCTTCAAACCATTTTTGTTAGTTACCCGCTACTGATTGTTAACTTAAACTACTAACTATCTACTAGCTGCTGCTATTTACTCTGTCAGCAATCATTAGACTGTAGGAGTTCTATATATGAGAGTGGGTGGCATTAGTAGATGTCCACATGATAGTAGTGGTAACTTTTAGTGAGTTTTGGGGATTTTAAAGCTTGTAGTAGGGAGAAAAATTGTTGAATAATTGTGCTTTGTTTGATGGTAATCAATTGTTGGACCAAATTCTAAACTGCAGTGAATTCATTGTCATATTGCAGTTGATTGGTCTGTCAACTATCCATAAAATTGATTTCTCAATTGAAGCATCTCCCTGCACCAGCATTACTTCTCAGCACCCTATATTATTGTTTTTATCAGTTTCCACAAACCATTTAGCGAAGTTTTGTATGTAGGATCTGTAACCAGCTCAGTGATCAGCTGCTTTGTTGGAAAGTTGCCAAGGTCACCTGTACTCTTATATTGTTCTCAGAGCCTTGCCTTTCATTCAGTTAATGGTAGGATAACTCTTATAAATGTCTTACTTTTCTATAGATTGGGCAAAATATATGAGTGCTTTCGTAAACCTACATATCTGTATGCCTCTATTTTCGTTACCAGGGAAGAAACCATAGCGTGCGAGTTCCTGCTACTGTGCGATCTGGTAGGCACGTGCTGACCGATCGGTTTGGCTGGTTTGCAAACCTGCATTGATAGGTTTTCTAAAAAAATATGCACCAATTGAGTCAGGTTAGTTTTATAGCTGGCCTTAGTAGTAAAAAGACTGGAAGTCTGATTTCTACTACGCTACAATATCGTCTATATGGGATATGGTGGGAGTTATCTTCCTACCGGATAATCATTCATTTTAGATGGTTTATGAGGAGTGGATAGGTATGGGGTGTATCATACTGACAATGCGCCGTTCACATAAATAAACTCACTGCATCGCCACTGTTGAACCTGGACACGGCCTCAATAATTTACATTGGCAAACTTAATAAAACCCGAAATGCAATACTATGGCTCTACTACCGGGCTACTACCAGGTAGTATTTAATAAATACTATCTGGTAGTAGAGCCATAGTCTTGCATTTCGATATATCAATATCGTTTTATCGTGCAGCACTAGTATTTATTATTAGAGTATTTTAGTAAATAATAATAGCAAATAATATTTAATAAATAAAACCCATTTATTTATTTAAAGAAAATTCAACTGTTCAGTGTTTAGGAGAAACATTATCCATCATAAATGGACTGTAGATCTATGATCAATAGAGCGAACCAGCAAATCGGCTCGAATTTTCAAATCTTCTGAACGATTTCACGAAGTGTTCAGAAGTTTATGCGAAAGTTCAGACTATTTCAAATTCGTTCAAACGGTTTGGAAAGCATTCAGACGGTTTAAAACACAAAAGACAAAACGTTCTGAGCCACCATACTTTGGCTCTACCAGGTAGGATGGTCACCAAAATATTCTAAATTTATGTTGGTTATACAACTGTTAGTTTTGTTCACACTAACAGTTGATATGTTTAAAATTGTTAGTTTTAAATTCCCTGTAGCTTTTATGAAATTGTCCTGTTCAACTTATTGTAGAGATAACAACTCCCAATATTCCTATTCATTTAAATGTGTACCAACTTAATAAAAGTTGTCTCCTCTTTCTTTTATAGCTTAATTGAGTAAATAACTCCGAATTGCCCAGCCATGTGTTTTAACCTGACAAGCTATCACATCAATTCAGTTGAGTCTAGAGCTAGCAACTGGTCAGTCTACTAATTACTTAGTAGAAGCACAAATTAAGAATCATCTAAAATTCAATAGTAAATGGAATCGATCAACATGTAATCAACTTGAAAAGACACTCACTACCCAACCTACCCCAACATTCGTGGGAGGGTGAATGGAGAGAGAATGAAGTGAAAGCGAGCGATGATATTCCGTTCGACTACACATACATGGAACTAACTCTAAGCTGTTATTGTAGATCAACATATACACCACTGATAGCTAACCGTGGAGACCAAACCTACTAACAGCCTAGACCACTCTATGACATTTATCCACTCCGACACAGGACCGTGGAGAGTACTACTTACAGTGATATAGCTAGGATTCGAGGAGTCGATCATACAACTAAGTAAGTTACGACAAACAATAAACCTCGGATTCTATAGATATCACAGTTACAGTCACTCGGTAGCACAAGAAGTATTAGTACCAAGAAGTATAGTAGAAGTATTGGTTGATCAAGTGCACTGCTACATCTATGTTGGTTATACAACTGATAGTTTTGTTTACACTAACAGTTACAGTCACTCGGTAGCATAAGAAGTATTAGTACCAAGAAGTATAGTAGAAGTATTGGTTGATCAAGTGCACTGCTACATCTATGTTGGTGCTAACGGACATGTAGTAATCTATACTATAGTAGTGTTGTATGTTGAGGAGTTGTTCATATTTGACTGCTAGTAGACTGAGTTCCCTCCAAGGCACTCACTATATCACTACAACAAGCTCCTACATAAGTTCTACTTATCCAAACAGAACTCTAGTATATACTCATAAAGTAACAACACAAAATACCAGCACAACAGCATCTAGACCTGCATACAAGCTCACAGCCATTCACTGTTTTATACCTTTTCATGTCAATTGCCTCGACAACTCTGTTTGATACTGAATACTTGGTATCGAGATCTTTAGCAACGAAAGTTTTCATTGGATATATCATATTGAGCAGCGCAGTATTGATATTGCATGGTTTTAAATAAAGTTTTTCAAGTCATTGCTTGTGATTGGCTAACAAACAGAAGAAAGATTCATTATTGAGACAAATGGAGTAGTTCTTTGTATAATACTTTGTTAGTTGATGTAAACTGTCGGAGTGAGACTTTCTCTTATACACAGGAACTGCTCCTATTATACTACTAACACAGGAAGTGTTGAAGAATACAGAAGAACTAAAAGCTTTCAGAAAGTTCCTTGAACTCCACCCAAGCAAACGGAGAGTTTGATCATACAAGATGTTATGTACTGGTATATCTACTAGTTGTTAGCTACTAGCTAGTACAGGATTAGCAGTTACAACATCTCAACTTATGGGTTTCATTTGATACCTCAATCACAGCTGGTTCCAATCTACTGAGCTGTCTGTGGGGGGAGGATAGTTAGAGAGAGTATAAGTGACAAATGGGTGAAAAGGTGAGACACACTCCAAACACCGAGAAAATGCATTTACTTTCTCCCAAATGTTTCTGTTTTTTGTACTTGAGGTAATTGGTTCTTTCTTTGACAACCTTTTCGCCAAAATCCCGATTTGTCAAACACATTTTGGTCGAAATATCTAGACCGTTTGTCGAACCAGGATTTTTTTATCGAAACACTACGAAACACCGCTTGATTTACCTGACTTTTCCAAAGTGTAGAAAAAACCATGTAATTCAGCTTATGACACGGCAGTGATATGTATTAGCAACAATAATCAGGTAATATTTAAATTAGTAGGAGTAATATATAAATAATAATAATAATCATAAATTTGCTTTTACTAATGTTAAAATACAGAATAAATAATAATTATAGTAATAATTAATAATAGTAATAGTCATCGCTACTCCGATAAGTCTGTCTATTATGATCTGACAATAATGATTGATAATGAAATGATAGCGGCTATTATTTTGGTTATTTATTATAGCAATCACAACTAATGATTAATATAATAATTAATAATGGGATAAATATATATATTTATTTTGAACAGATATAAAAGATATCCATTATATCATATTGGAGTTGTCTCCTCGTGTAAAAATAGTAGTCATTGAGTATGCAACTTCAACAATTTTTAATTATAGATTTTTGTGCAGCAGTTTCGGCTATGCTAGCGATTGTTATTGAACAAACAGACAATATATCAATCAATCACTCTACCTGCATATTGTTATTATGATGCTATTTTATTTCTGATGACTAAAATGTAATTCATGCGGATAACTTGAAGACTTTAACTACTCCAGCCATCAAGTATATATATATACTAAAGTGAGAGAATTAGATAACTGTTTATGGACAAGTAAACTCAGGCATAGAACAGCATATTTTTGTTATTGCAGTTTGTACCTTGAGGGGCTAGAACCTCTCTGCAGTTCATGCCTATTGCGTACCGCTAGAGTGGAACCAAAGCTATATGACATGCATTAGGTGTTGCTCTGAAGAACTATCGCTATCAATAAGCATATAAGGTGAGAGAATTAAGTGTCAAAGACTCTTTTTAGGGTTAGCACGAATAATTCTAACAATTAATTTGTTACGAATTAATCGATGATTAGTTCCAATTTTTGAACTTTTATGAGTTTTTAGCTTCTTTTATAAAACAAAATGCATATTTCATCAAAGCATACTAGTATCTGATGGTACATTTCATGATTGGGAAGAGGCTTGGAATAAAAAAAGGCGGGTAAACTTGTTCTTACATATCGACTTCTAAATTCTGGACTTGCAGATCCAGGTGACTTGACCTTGACATAGCAAGTACCCTCCTACAAATGCTATATTGAATAAAGAACATCGTTTTGTGCCTTTCTCAGTCTATAAGGTATGCTAGTATAGTACTAGATGTGTGACTTTTGGTCTATAAGGTATGCTAGTATAGTATTAGATATGTGACTTTTGGTCTATAAGGTATGCTAGTATAGTATTAGATATGACTTTTGGTCTATAAGGTATGCTAGTATAGTATTAGATATATGACTTTTGGTCTATATGGTATGCTAGTATAGTATTAGATATATGACTTTTGGTCTATATGGTATGCTAGTATAGTATTAGATGTGTGACTTTTGGTCTATAAGGTATGCTAGTATAGTATTAGATATATGACTTTTGGTCTATAAGGTATGCTAGTATAGTATTATGAATGTAGACATCTGGAATGATCGTTGACACGGTAGTATATGCTTTGTGTAGTATGAGAGTCTACACTTGTCATACCAGATGTCCCAAAGAATGTGTATAGTTTGGGCTATCTTTGCAGGATTGTCAGTGTTGAATCATGGTTATATTTATGTTGAATATTAGAGTGAGCATTGACAGGAATGAATGCAGACAAAAACTAGAATGAATGCGAACTTTGCTACAAAATATAATACTTTGGCATTTGTTTTAGAAAATGAATAATATATAATATAATCAATAATTTTGCTTCAAGCTCAGATTTATCTTCTCAAAATTAAGACAATCGCATGTACACAAATGTATTTTAAATGTATCCCGCTTCATCGGCAGTTTTTTTATTTTGTCTAATATCAGTGAGAGGCTGGCTGTTAAAATTTTGTCATAAGAGAATTGTTGTCTCGCCTTTAAAAATTGAGTGAATATAATCTCAATGTGTTTGTTTGTAATTATAGGTAAAAGGTGTGGCAGGGAGAATCCATTTGACGGTGCTGCTACGGTGGTGGACAATCACCTTCAAGCACTTGTCACCAATGGAAGAACTTGATTAGACTGTCGAACGGAGCACGAGAGAAAGGAAGACCCATCCATCCTAAAGAGAAAGACTTTGAGGTAATAGACCTTTGGTTTTATCATAAAGGCTCATTAGATTGTACATTATGTACTGTTGCATGTATATAAAAACCTTCAGTGTCACAGTGCTTACAGTTGGTTCGGGGCAAGTGCTGCATAGCTTAGAGATCTCTCCGTCACTGATATTACTACAATTTTGCTATTTGCTAATTGTGTGTTTGATACAGAACACAATCACTCTATTTCACTTTATTTCGCCGATGATGATAAATCCAAAACAAAACCCAGTGATTTTTCCAGAAATGTTTTTATGATACTTTTTCTCCAAGTTTATATAAGGATACATATACCCTAGAAAATGTGTACTTATTCAGCTGATACAGCAAGCCGTGCCAGATGGGTTTTTGCAAGCTGATATCCTAGCTAATGGAGAAAGAAGTATATCGCTTGCCACAGTACAACAACTTAAACTCCTTGCTACAGCAAAGACTTGGTATGTTGATGCGACCTTCAAAGCAGTGAAAAAACCTTACTAGCAACTGTTGTCCCTGCATTCTTTCATCAGGCCTGGCAACTCAAAGAAACAGTTGCCCTCGCTGTTTGTCTTGATGACAAGGAGAAGACAAACAGACTACATGGAGGTGAGTTAATCAGCAAGCCTAAACCCAAAATAACAAAGTTATAGTGTATTTTGTAGAAAATCATAAAATGATCGCCATAATTCCGAGAACCACATTTACAAGTTGTTTGACCATGCCATGTTTTTTTTTATGATTAACTGAAAACAAATGGTTCAGATATGACCAGCGTATTACGTGGCATTGCTATTGAGTGGAATATGTAGATGCTGCACAGAATGAATTGAGCTTGTGCTATGGAAATCTATTTGAGAACACTCGCTTTTGTTCGCTGAATATTCTCTTAGGTTTCATAATATGAGTAGTTCAGTGAACAAAACAATAACCCGTAAGTTCTGTAATGTTTGAGAAAACCAGACCTCCAGTCCGTTTGTGACCAAGCAACAGTTGATCTATCATTGGTCAACTGACCTTTCAACAAACATTTCACAAGTTTTATTACCAAAATTATTATTTTGAAACAATTTATGTATATTTTTGGGTTGAGCTGTAGGTATTTGAGAAGGTAAAGAAGCTGTTACCAAACTGAGCAGTAAAGTATGCCATGGCTGATTGTGTGTTAGGCGAGAGCAAACATTAATTTCTCATCAATTATTCTATCATAAATGATACACTGAATGTTTCATTATTGGTAGGTGAATATAGGGATGAAACAAGTTGTGTTATAATTCAAAAATGAGTGTGTGCAAGATTTGATCAGTAAACTTATTGCCACAACTTCACTGAAGTGCATTATATTATGTAACCGTCTCATATCATACAAAATTGGCTTGCGCTGTACTCGGACCAAAATTTCTGTTTTGCAGCAACATGGACTGATCTAAGAGTTTTTTTTCCTGGAATCAAGGTTACAGGCTGCCACTTTCATTTCTGCCAATCAATTTATAGAAATATGTAGAACTAAGGCTCAGTTAGGCTATATCGAGAGTGAGAGGATATAAATATTACAGCGAAAATGTTATTTGCTTTGGCATTGGTACCTGTTGAATATGCACAGACTTCATATGATTATATATGGTGACGCGTGGAGTGGTGAGGAGGTGCTTGCACTGTTTAGCTTAATGCAGTACTTTGATGGGTAGCGGCATAACACCAGCATGGCATCCCAATGACTGGAACGTGTTCGGAATAGAAACTCGGACTAATAATGACTTAGAGGCTGGCACCGACGATTAAATGGCCTTCTGCCCCATAACAACCCAAACTTATATGTGTTAGGTAACATTTTGTATGGAGAAATGACAAATGCCAACTATCAAATAGCTTTGGTGTTAGACGAGCGGGACATTAGAGAGCAAACATCAGCTGCTAAAAGACGACACTATGAACTAAACACACTTTGGAATAAGTTAACACTTAAGGAATTATCAGTTTCTAGATTTCTGAAATATGCTGTAAAGTTACTCCCATCATTTGATAAATCATAACTCTATAGTGCATACTGTTTTATACCGTCATGTAATTGTGCTCAAGTCTCTTCTTATCTTTTTCTCATTTTTCTATACTTTGCGTAGTTACTTCATCCTGTGGTTTCACACGTATATGCATTTTATTCTTTTTCTTTAAAATTTAACTTAAGACATAGATTTTAGTAAACTATTACTGTTGCAAGTTTTCTTTGCCCAGCTACCAATAAATGTTTTATGCTATTGTCTACTTAACTACAAAAGTTATTCTGGCTTATTCGAGCGTTCATCAGAAATTTAGTATACTAAATACATAATCCACATCATTCTAGATATGGGATGGTTAGTAACATAAAATCTCAGTTACAATAATTGAGCTATAATCAGTAAGGCAGTAGAGCACCAATGATAGTAAATAAATGGAAGATATAATGGCCTCCAGTACCTTCTCTGAAAGCCAGAAGTGACATTGCGTGGCAATACTAGCCGAATGTCAGTTGTGGGCAACTCAAGTGGATTGACTGGCCTGTTGCTAGATCTCTAGACTAAATTGAACTGATACACATCACCAGCTAAATGGGAGTTATTTACTCGATAATATTTTGCCAGTAAACAGGGTCAACATTTGTTAAACCAGTTTGTATGATAGAAAGAAGTAGGTAAGTTTTAATTGCAATTTATTGTAACATTTTTTGAAAGGAAACAACTCCATTCAAGCGACAGAGAAATAAAAATTAATGATACTGACGATAATGCTAACTATGATTGACCAATTTTAAATAAGTTACTTGTTTATTACAGAATCGGTTATCAAGTCATTGAGAGAAGCCAACACCCAATTTTTTACACTCTACCCTCGACTTTCGACAAATGATACTCAATTTTTGACCAATGATCTCATTATTTTGACGAAAATGTGTTCGACAAATCAGGCTTTCGACCAAACGGTTGTCGACCAAACGACTAGTATTCATACTTAATACATTGTTTGAATTGCAGTACATGTTCAACCTGTAGCTCAAACTCATTGGTCAAAACATGCAAAAATTATCCTGACAGAACCTTCCATAAAGCACAAAATAATTTTCCAGAATGAACATGGATGAAACTGTTGAGAAAAGAAATCACAATCTGATAGGCCAGTTTCCAGTAATTTTATTTCTAAATGTAAACCGAAATTATTTGGTGGTGTGATATTAAACCCCATAGAGTTATATCACTGTTTGTATTAGAGCCTGCACTCTACGGTGAGTATATCTACTGATATTTATTCATCTGGTGCTATGCCTCAAGGAGACACCTTCCTGACCTTTTTCCAGGCTTTTTTAAATAACTTGGTTTTTCATATGACTGGTAAGTGAACAAATGGACTCTAATGTTTTTCCTGAAAGCATCTGATTCATCAGTGAGACCTTCTGGCTACTTTCTACTAATTAATGCTGCAAGACTGGCAACGAGTTTTATTATTGTAAATAGTACATTGCTGTATTTCTATTATGTGTAAGCAGGCACATGAGCGACATCCAACAATGATTGCTACATCAATAACTAATATACTGTCATATAGTTTCTTATCGACTTTTTCGCCCAAGTCTTTCAACCACACGTCTGCACTCTAGTGATAGCTGTCCTCTTTCTTTCCATCTAAAAGCCAAAGAGCGAGCCTGCTTTCCCATATCAACATCTCCAAAGCTCAAGTTTGATAGCTGTTTAATGGATGTTTTCACTGTACAGGCATCTCCTTTTGTCCCTTTGCCATGGTTTGGCACAAGTCGTTTTTGTTGGGACCCTCTGAAGTCCAGTGATTCATATGTCATGATTTGACACATTAGATTTTTACACCATCCCTGTGTCAGCAACTGTGCATCACTCGCTGGTGGGTCAGTTCCGTCAGCTACCTAACCAACCATAGAGTATGTGTAGTAGACAGCACTGCTAGTAGCAACTGTGCATCACTCGCTGGTGGGTCAGTTCCATCAGCTACCTAACCAACCATAGAGTATGTGTAGTAGACAGCACTGCTAGTAGCAACTGTGCATCACTCGCTGGTGGGTCAGTTCCGTCAGCTACCTAACCAACCATAGAGTATGTGTAGTAGACAGCACTGCTAGTAGCAACTCTGCATCACTCGCTGGTGGGTCAGTTCCATCAGCTACCTAACCAACCATAGAGTATGTGTAGTAGACAGCACTGCTAGTAAGTTAAGGGTAAAGTTGGCCACCCTAAGGCTTAATTAGACCAAATAAAAGAACTCCAGCTCCAGCAGACTTTCCAGTCATTCCTGGAGTTTCAGTTTGCCTATGCCTTAGTTCTTGGTCATACAAGTCCTCAATTTTGTCATAAAACATTTCATAGACTGCCCCAGCTTCTGGCGATCAGCGATAAACAACATTTTCATTCTACAAAATAGAATATCATTACCTGTGTAAATGATAAAATGCAGGTTATGTTATTCTTAGTTTACCCGTTTTTGGATAAAATACCTCATTACATTCATTACTGTGTCTTTTAAACACCTCCATAAATAGCATTGACAAATCCTTTTCTTTGCAAGGTTTGGAACCAACTTCTTTGTAATACACTTTCTTCTGTGATCTAATGGAGATCCATTGTCAGCCTAAAAATCCATCAACATCGACTCGCTGGAAACGGTTTCATACTAAAGCAGGTTGAATGTATCCTTTAAAGTACCAGAGCACCTCAATCACAAAGTGTTATGACAATAAATGTCTTCAAAGTGCATAAATTTTTTCGGTATCAACACAAATAACATTCCAAAATATATTTAAGTACTGAAAAGTTCCAGCAATAGAATACATAAGCTTTTTGGTTACTTTTCTTTGTACAGCTGGTGATGGTTGAAAATCTCTTTTTATACAAACAATTTAATTTTCTTATTATATCTGCCACCTGTTATCTGAATTGAAACACCATTCAACCATTAATTTTGTTGTTGTTTGTGAGACGTCTTTTTGTTAATTAAACTGATAAACTAAATTATTTTTGTTTGAGATTCAAAAACTGACAATAGTGAGATGAAGAGAAAATCCATCACAACAGGCATGCTTTAACAATGCATAATTAAAGCATTTCACTAACCCAGCTGAATTTGTAAATGAATGAAAAAAATTTGGTTCTACGAAACGTTTCTTTTTTGTATACTTTGAAGGCAGCTGTAAATTATTTTATACAAGAGCACTCTTTTGTATGCCAAACAAATATTTGATAGGTTACATCATAACTGCCAGTTTGTTTACACGGGGTTGAAGAGTAAACTCACCAGTACAGTTCAATCTGGTGTGTTCAACTACAAGCGGGTGCGCTGTGGGACACTTGAGCTAGTACACTTAATAAGTAAGTCACTAGGTAATAGCTAGAATGTGAGAGAATTGTTACATCGCTAGACAATAAAGCTTCTTTGTCCGCTCATAGATAAACATTTTATTGTACTTCACAACATTTGTAGCAAGAATGAAACCTGTCTCACTGGATAAAAACAATATAATTAGTCTAACAGCTTCTGTTAATTGCAAGTTTGTAAAACTAAGACTATTGTCTTACTTTAACTCGAGTTTAACAGATAAGATTTGTTCCTGCCATAATGAGGCTCTATGACAATCAAGCACTAACTTATTGTTGAGTATATCATCAACTTTGACCATTTCTATTGATAATGTACATTTTTGCATATTTGATGCTCAATTTATTTTTGATTTTTCTCCAAGAAAAAAAATGCAACAGCCATGTTGTATGGGACACATTTTTGCTAAATACTGACATTTGCTTGTGCAATAAACACAAATTGCTGGGAATTCATATGAAAAGTGATTTATGAAAAGTTAACTCACCAGGAGAGGGGTGCAGCAACAGCCACAAATGTCAATAGAACATTCAGTTCTACCATGTCTTTGTCTTCTACGGCAGACGAACAGCGCCACACAAAACTCACCCATAGTTTTCTACATTGTAGCGCAGTCCGTCTAGTTACTGTAGACAACTAGTGTCATCAGTTGAAACTTGTATGGCTTAGCTTGTCTACAGCCAACAGTCAAACTGGTCCAAAATATGAGAAGGCAACTCTCTTAGTCCTCTAACAGTCCCTTCATATCATTCTGTAAATATCTTGTAAGATTAAAATTGGAAGAGTCAATGAAACAACTTATAAAGACATTAGTTGTTTTTCTATATTTCTAGAAGCATATTTCGATAAAACAAAAATGCCAGTTATTTTTCAAAGGTTTGAATTAAAAATAAATTACTTTTTTGCATAGAATTATTTTTTTCTGAATTAAGAAATTATTATTTTTGCAGAATTACTATGTATATTGTAAAGATTCTTTCATGAAAACTGTACAAACAGCTACTGGGCCATTAATGAAATGGTTCACAAACAGAAAAAAAAACAGCCAAAAAAACAGGGCATAATAGTTATCAAATAAACAAACATTTTTTGTGTTAATTCACTTCCAATAAGCCGCCACATAGCCTAAGTTTTAGGCCAACATTTGAGGTATATGCATAGATGAAATATAATATAATTAGGTTATATTCCATCCATGCATATACCTCAAATGTTGGCCTAAAACTTAGGCTAGCCACCACAGTGAAAGGGACAATTAAGGCTATAAATATTGGAGTTGTGCCTTCTTGCTTTACTAAAATTATGGTGGCAGGCCTCGTCTACAGCAACTAGACGAACTACGCACAGCCCAGAAAAAACTGGGTGTGTTTTTTGTGTCGCTCTTTGTCTGCTGTAGTCTTCCCTGTGGGTTTGGCATATTAAATAGGTCATCAAAACAGATATTACAGTCAACACAGGTAGAAAAATGGCAGCCAGTTATGTATAGGTTTGAGCTGCTACGGCAGGTAACATTGATTTGAAGGAGCCTTCACTGAGTGCACTCTCATATGGACATATTTCAAGGGCTTCCACCTGTACTCCTCACACTCATGGGTGTCACTGAAAATCAAAGAATTTGGTTATTTTATGCTCAGAAATCACATGAGTATAACATGGCCGCACCAGACCAACTTGTTTCAATCTAGTCAAACAGGATGGGAAGCCTTTATACCTGGCACATTTTTTTATGTAAATACCATAATGAATAGAAATTAACAACAGTCTCATGGAAAATAATAATTCCTAAACCAAAAGTGAAAGATATTTTAGACGTGAATTTACAAAAATAGTGTAATAATAATCTACTGCCTAAAAATGTAGATTCATAGAAATATTTTTGTAGTAAATTTTTAATTTAATGAAGAAAAGTTGACTACAAAAAATTAAATGGCAAGTTTTCGATTCCTGAAACTTTTAACAATATATACAAAACAATCAACCTGTTAGCGATAATCAACAGGTGATTAGTTTACACAAATAGTCTCATAGTGCCATCAACAAGCCTTTACTGTCACAAGAAAATATGATTAGAGCATCAAGTTTGTTTTCGACCAGCAATATATACATGGATGAGAGTGAGATCAGTTTCATGAAGGTCAATTACAAGTTTCAGGAATGTAGAGTTGTCCTCTCTATGTAGTGTTGGCAAATCCTAGTCAACATTTTTGATTAACAGGTACTTGTAAAAATAGTTTCTTTCATCTGTTTGTGATCTGTCAATAATTTCAGTATTCTAGTTCCATTAAAGGGCTGCAAGTAAAACAAATTGAGTGTGCTAAACAGTCTTTCCTTTAACAAACTATGACTGTGAAATATTTTAATGAAAAAAACAATTTTCCTCGTTTTAAAAACACAAAATTTGGTTTCAACAGCACAAAGTCAGGTAACTTTGCTACGCAAATATTTATAGCCACTTTTTTGCACAGAATCTTTCCTTCATTTGCGAGGTGATCTCCGGAGTGGTGCACAAGCAAACTGGATTTCTACTCCTTGTTCGTCCCTCTCAGTGAGGTGCTGAGCTGCTTCCACTTGAAAAATGCAAATGCTTTGAACTGATATTTCCGCTAGAACATAGTCAGAGTATATCAGCTCAAACCTTTTTCTCACACCGTAAGCATTAGAGCAAAATATGAAAAGCTAGATGATATGATTTCCATTGACGATTTAACAAATTAATTCGTGCTGACTGGATTTTTTATTTGCATCATTTTTAGCTGGAAAAAAACAAGAAGATCGGCTTGAGACAAAATAATTGACTCATTTTAAATTTGACTTGCCTTAATTTACTTTAGAGTTCATAAAATAGGACGGAGCAGTAAATCTTTGCTTTAGTGAGAATATGCATTGTTGTCTAGCTGTTGTCTTAACTGTAAGTGTTGTATTGTACAGTGTAGGACAATCTATATATCACTGTTACACAACATGAAATGAAGCCTGTTTGGCCTACAGGGTACTTAATCAAGGTCAAAACTCATTTTTTAATTGAGTCAAGTATTGAACAAGGATTGCTTGGCATCGTATGATGTTGCATCATCTTTTGTAAAACTCTAAATATAGATATTTGCAATAGTGATGTCACTCGATTATTTAATAATAGTCTTAAAATATTTTTTCCATAGCTTTTCGCTGTTGATGTATGAATTAATTCCAAGAAAGTCGTCATGTTACATTGACAAGTTGGAGCTATGCATTGCATAAGCTAGTTTAAGGTATTCAGTTGGTTTATCGTAGAGTTATCTGCACATGATTTTGAGGTGAGATTATTGTTCAAATCAGCGGATAAGAGGATGGGGCAGTAAAACCAAAAGTTCTGACATTTTATTTAATTTGGAATTTTGTTGAGCAAAGTTCAGTGCAAATACTGTATAGAACGGTTTAGCATACTATATACTGCAATACAACACACAAACTACTGCTCTGGGGTTTGGTCTCATGCAGCTTTGACTTTAGTGCAAGATGATGCTTGAAAAAAGTCAAAAACAATTATGAGCATGAAATGTGTATATTGATATATAATGTACATATATAATATTATACAATTACAAGACTAATGCAGTATTCATTTATAGCCTCTACAAAAGGCTCTAACCAAGAAAACTGGTCTTATAGCCGTAATTTGTGGCAGACTTGAGAAAGATTTTGTGTACGTCAGCAAGAGGTTAGGTATTGGCTTATGAGTGAGAGAGCAACTCCGTACAAATATTTTGAGCTTTGAGTGAACTTAAAAAGTTGAACTACCATCAACTCCCTCAGAATATAGAGTCATTAGCCCTTCAGTAGCAATGATTGATTTATTGGGAGACATATCTTGTTGAAGAGTTATAATACAAGGTTTTGTCAAAACTAAACTCTTTTGCATTGACTGCAATTACAAGAATGATGAAGCCTCAAAATTTACCTTCAATATTGAACTTTTGAAGTTGTTTTGGCCACACTTATTGTGAAATATAGTCGTAGGATCAAGCATGAAAAATATAGTTTTTTTTTTTGTATTTATGAAAAAATTATCATTCATTTGTGAAATACAAAACCAGCATCAGTGTAACAAGTGTAATTCTGAGATTAGTCTTAAAAGTGAATAAGTTTATCTACAATAGCTTTAAATAATAGTTGATCGTCATGGCAAATAACTACTTCCACTGCAACTAGCAGTTACTGGCATGAGAAAAATGTCAACTGGTAGTTTAAATAAATAGATGTGTCTCTATGTATAAACGTAATTGGCTACACACTTTTCTTTAACGCAATACAGAATAATGAATTGTTAGGGTCCTCTGGTTAGAATAACAGTTGGTACAAAGGCTCACACATAAAATAAGTAATGAAATACAGCAGCTATGAAGAACTATAAAACTTTCAAGGCAAAATTGGCAAAAACATAAACATGACCAAAAGATGAAATTGCTAGTCAGACCCAATAAAACATTTGGAAAAACTCAGAACTGGAAAAATCACTTCTTTCTCTAACTACATTGTAGTCTACTTTCAGGCAAATGACAATATGTGTGAAGCTTCTGATAGTGCGAGGGGTGACAACTCCAGAGCAGGTGAAATTATCATAGGCTGGTATAACAAACAGTATACTTGGAAATAGAATGAGTCACAGCACACAGGAAGTGTACACACCAAAGCATGTACATCAGTTATATCATAGAGAGTATAAAATAGCAGGAACTATAGCACTTTCTCTGTCTGCAGATATCATCTACCACACAGCAGGTTTTGTTGACAACTAAATGCAGGTTGGAGTCTGGCGGAGTGAAATGTGCTCTACAGACAGATACAACAATAAGTTGGCTTCAACATCATCAATAATACAGCAATGCTGACTGGTACAGCCACCTCTGGCAGCGTGTAAGAATATCACATCTCCTACAACTGCATTCACTATTTGGTAATCAGATAGATGTATCAGTCATAGTTTACAGTGTCCTTCTGAGCAGACAACTCCTCACATATTGTCTATCTAATATATTTGGTTTTACATACACCGATAGAGTGAAGACATTTAATACTGCCACCAATGGCTTAAGGTACAGACTACCAAGATACTTACAGAGTAACTGGATTGAATGGTTTGAGCAAACTCATTAGTGCAGGAATGTTATTTATATAAGATATCTGATTGGTTGTTCAAACTTTGATGTGGCTTCTGATTGGATCATTTTAAATTACATAGTTTGCATATTTCTATGTTAAAGTGAAAATGCAGCAGCAATCCTGGACGGCTATTATTATCTTTTTTCTACAAACGATTATTTATGTAAGATGTATGACTCAAGGTACAGACAGGCTACCAAGCAGTGTTCGAAGTGGAAGTAAAGAGGTATGGGAATGCCTGGGCCGGGGATCCAGGTGGCCACCTAGATCATACACATTATCTCCAATCCAATATACAGGTATATGACATACACATTATCTCTAATCCAATATACAGGTATGTGACATACACATTATCTCCAATCCAATATACAGGTATATGACATACACATTATCTCCAATCCAATATACAGGTATGTGACATACACATTATCTCCAATCCTATATACAGGTATATGATATACACATTATCTCCAATCCAATATACAGGTATGTAACATACACATTATCTCCAATCCATTATACAGGTATGTGACATACACATTATCTCCAATCCAATATACAGGTATGTGACATACTCATTATCTCCAATCCAATATACAGGTATATGACATACCCATTATCTCCAATCCAATATACAGGTATATGACATACACATTATCTCCAATCCAATATACAGGTATGTGACATACACATTATCTCCAATCCAATATACAGGTATATGACATACACATTATCTCCAATCCATTATACAGGTATATGACATACACATTATCTACAATCCAATATACAGGTATGTGATATACACATTATCTCCAATCCAATATACAGGTATATGACATACACATTATCTCCAATCCAATATATAGGTATATGACATACACATTATCTACAATCCAATATACAGGTATGTGACATACACATTGTCTCCAATCCAATATACAGGTATATGACATACACATTATCTCCAATCCAATATACAGGTATATGACATACACATTATAGCTAATCCAATATACAGGTATGTGACACACACATTATCTCCAATCCATTATACAGGTATATGACATACACATTATCTCCAATCCAATATACAGGTATATGACATACACATTATATCCAATCCAATATACAGGTATATGACATACACATTATCTCCAATCCAATATACAGGTATGTGATATACACATTATCTCCAATCCAATATACAGGTATATGACATACACATTATCTCCAATCCAATATATAGGTATATGACATACACATTATCTACAATCCAATATACAGGTATGTGACATACACATTGTCTCCAATCCAATATACAGGTATATGACATACACATTATCTCCAATCCAATATACAGGTATATGACATACACATTATAGCTAATCCAATATACAGGTATGTGACACACACATTATCTCCAATCCATTATACAGGTATATGACATACACATTATCTCCAATCCAATATACAGGTATATGACATACACATTATATCCAATCCAATATACAGGTATATGACATACACATTATCTCCAGTCCAATATACAGGTATGTGACATACACATTATCTCCAATCCAATATACAGGTATGTGACATACACATTATCTCCAATCCAATATACAGGTATATGACATAGACATTATCTCCAATCCAATATACAGGTATGTGACATACACATTATCTCCAATCCAATGTACAGGTATATGACATACACATTATCTCCAATCCAATATACAGGTATATGACATACACGTTATCTCCAATCCAATATACAGGTATATGACATACACATTATCTCCAATCCAATATACAGGTATGTGACATACACATTATCTCCAATCCAATATACAGGTATATGACATACACATTATCTCCAATCCAATATACAGGTATATGACATACCCATTATCTCCAATCCAATATACAGGTATATGACATACACAATATCTCCAATCCAATATACAGGTATATGACATACACATTATCTCCAATCCAATATACAGGTATATGACATACACATTATCTCCAATCCAATATACAGATATGTGACATACACATTATCTCCAATCCAATATACAGGTATGTGACAGATGAATAAATATACTAACAAATATTATTTATTTAGTGAGTGCCTTTGGTAGTTTTTTTCTTTCTATAATAGTTCCTGTTTTTATAAGCTTTTGCATGCAATGAATGTTCTTTATTGTTAGTTTAATTTTGTTATTGATTAGGGACATGAATATTGTCTACACTAATGGAAGAAGACAACTACTAATTTTTGTCTTTTTTCCTTGTTATGATTTATTTGACAAATGGCTAGAGATATATGTATTAGTTTGATCAACAAATGACGGTTTTGCCTGCTCAGGAGTTGTCATGCCTTGAACTATCCAAAGTTGCAGGTGGCTTTTGATAGCTTAAGTGTGACGTTATAGGTAATTTGTAGTCAACAAAAAGTAGATTGATGCCAGGTCTCGAACCAATGCTGCAGTTTCCAAACCAAAAACCAATTTATGTTGCTGGTAATACTAAGAGCCTTAATATGTGAAACTTTTGTGAAGTAGCTACATAAACTCTCGAAAGACTTTCCACAGGGCTGGGCCCCACACCCTGCTCATGAGGGCACTGGTACACTGAGTCAGACTGGGTGTCTGACTATTCATCACATGACCTACATAATGGGGAGCCCACACAAACAGCAGCCTGCAACAAACACATGACCAGCTGACCATAAAGTGGCAATGCCAGCTGATTGTAGTACATGAAAACATAGTGAATGAGCTGAATTGAAGGGAATAAATTATTTTTACATTCGTACCTTTAATTTAGACATTCTTCCTCTTTTCATGTACAAATTAACTCACCTGTTTAACGTGCATAATATGAGGGTAAGATATTAGCAGTACAAGCAAGAAACTGAAATTGTTGGTTTGTTTACTAATATTATACTTGGTAGAGCAGAAGATTACTAGTCTATATATAGGATGGTCCAAGTAGACTGAGGAAGAGAGTCGTCTTCCCTTAGCATGAGGGTTTGGTGAGTCATCAGCACCTCAGCCATCCTAACTAATTTATGATAATTGGCAAATGTGTCCTTGACCCTAATAAGTGGCCACTGACTTTGGTGGACAAATATCATCTCTAACAACCACAAAGTACCTAATTTTATTGGATTACGCTGCGCGCCATCGAGACCAGAATGGTTTAGCTAGGCTGTGCACCACAAGCCAACATTCTCTAAAGTAGGTGTCTTTGCTATCAACTTTTTTTGCAGGTTACAAAATCACTTTGAATTCCGTGGTTTGTAGTAGATTTAGTCTCAAAAGAGACAAAATTTTCTCTGCCATTGAAGCCTGTTATCAGCCTGCAACTCACAGAGGTCATACAAGAAGGTGTACAGAGTGGATGTCTAGTCTAGTACATAGCAACCATGGCATTTAGTGCACACCAAACTGTTTGGGTTATTGCTTCCAAACACAACCTACTATATGACTGGCCTGGGTATTTTTGTTGTTGTGCGTCTTCTGCGAACTCTCTCAACAGAGAGGTAATAAATGCAGGTCAGCAAACTTGTAACAAAAATTTTTTTAACGTTTATTATGTATTATTCTTGTTATATTCTCTTTTTATATATGCAAATTAAACAATTATCAACCATACAGAGAAATGATATTTTTATCATCATAATTGCTGATATGATAACAGTCCCTTGTTTTTTGATGTTGCCCACATCTGCTTACAGCTAGAGCAGCAAACTGTTTATTTGTATTCTAGTATTGGTATTATGTTACAGTATCTAATAGGTTACTAATATCGTTCATCTTCGTAATTATCTTCTTTTGTAATTTATTTTTAAGTTGTGGTAAGCCAACTCCCAGCGAATGCTGGTTTCAACCTCGGAGTTGTCAACTACTGATCATTCTGGAGGAATGTCAGGGGTAGAAAACACTTTTTCACCGGAAATCATCGACTCAGTAGCTCACTTGGCAAATGACAACGACTTGGTTGTGGTAATTTTTTCTTTCTGAAAACACTAATTCCCTACTATTTAAATTAGTGTCATTATCTATCACCAAAAGAGGCACAGAGACCCACTTTTTCCCTAAAGCTGTTGATTCGAGGTATACATATTCATACTGTTGTTACTAAATCAACAACAATGGTATGATATATATATTCATGCAAACATCAAAAAAAATTATTATTATTATTATTTTTATTGCACAACAACATCATCATGCATCATTATTATAATTATTATTACACTGCTGTTACAGCTGTTAGCCAAATGAGGCACTCATCTATACATTTAGCGTTCTTGAGTGTTCGAAGCTTTCAAAGGTACTCAAAGGTAGGTAATCATAATCATCGGATCGAGGCATAAAAAAGTAGTACGAAAAAAGGTAATGATGATAGTGGTTGTTGGTCGGTGTTGTAATTATTATTTATTAGTTATTATTATAAATAATAATAATTGTTTTCATTAATTATATTATCAGTTATTACTATTATTTTTTACTTTCTGTTCTTATTATAATGTACAGGAATTTGTGTCTGGGTGGTAGCCACCTGTACACACTCAGACTTGCCAACCTAAAGTGAGGGGTCAATAGTGAGACTTGGAAAAAGGGGAAAAAAGCGCGTGAAATCGAGCCAAATGGGGAAAATGTGTTACTGAGCGATTATTGATAAAATGCTGGAAAATAAAATCTTATATCATGCTAGCTGCAGAAACATCAAGTAACGCAATGAACAAAGGAGTATGGTGAATGAATAGCATGAGATGGTGGACCGAGAACAGGGGATGGTTGATAGATGGAAAGCAGGAGGTGGTTGGTAGTTAGAGAGCAGGAGATGGTGGATGCTGAGCAAGAGAGGGTAGATGGAGAGCAGATGATTGTGGATTGAGAGCAGGAGGAGGTAGATAGAATATAGGATACACTGAATGGAGAGCAGCATATAGTGAATGGAGAGTATATTATGATGGATGCAGTGCAGGAGATGGGGGATGGAGAGCAGGAGATGGGGGATGGAGAGTGTAGGAGATGATAGGTAGAGAGCAAGGAGATCGGGGATAGAGAGCAGGAGGTAGATGGAAAGCAGGATACAGTGGATGGAGGGCAGGTATAGTGGATGGAGAGTTGGATAAGGTAAATGGAAAGCAGTAGATGGTGAATTCAAAGCAGGATTTGATGTAAATAGAGCAAGAGATGGCAGATGGAGAGCAGGAGGATGTAACTGGAAAGCATAGCATGGTGGTTGTACAGCAGGGCATAGTGGATGAAGAGTATGATATGGTGGATGCAGAGCAGGGGATGATAGATGGAGAGCAGGAGATGATATGTGGATAGCAAGGAGATCGTGGACGGAGAGCAGAAGATAGATGGAAAGTACGGTATGGTGGACGAAGAGCAGGAGATGATGAATGCAGAACAGGATATGTTGTAGGTGGAGCAAAAAAATGGTGGATGGAGAGCAGGAGGAGGTAGTTAGAGAACAGAGCATGGTGGATGTAAAGTAAAATATAATGGATGTAGAGTATGATATGGTGGATGCAGAGCAGGAGACGATAGATGGAGAATAAGGAGATTGGGATGGAGAGCATGAATAGTGGATAGAGAATGGGAGATGATGGATGCAGAGCAGCAGATGATAGATGAAGAGCAAGGAGAGATCGGGAGAGATAGCAGGGGATCGGGGATGGAGAGCAGGACTGGTGAATGAAGAGCAGGATATAGTGGATGGAGTGAAGGATATAGTGAATGGAGAGCAGGATATAGTGGATGGAGAGTATGATATGGTGGATGGAGTCAGGAGATGATGAATGGAGAGCAGGATATGGAGTATGTAGAGCAAGAGATGGTGAATGGAGAGCAGGAGGAGGTAGTTGGACAGCTGAGCATGGTGGATGTAGAGCATGATATAATGGATAAAGAGTATAATATGGTGGATGAAGAGCGAGGAGATTGAAGATGTAGAGCAGGATTTAGTAGATAGAGAGTAGTATATGGTATATATAGAGCAGGAAATAGTGGATGGAGAGCAGAAGATGGTAGATGTAGAGCAGGGGAAGGTGGATAGAAAGTAAGAATTGATGAATCGAGAGCAAGAGATGGTAGATGAAGAGCAGGGGACTGTGGATGGTGAGCAGGGGATGGTGGATGGCCAGTAGAAGATGGTAGATTAACAGAAAATTGTGGATGGAGAGCAGGAGATGGTAGAAAGGGTGAGAAAAAACCAAACAAACCATTTATTTATGGTTTATACCGGTTTTTATGGATTAAACCGCTTTTTATTGTGAAAATGGTACACTCAATGCAGTCAATAAAAAGAGTTTATGACTTACTGAATGGTTAAAGGAATGGCTCTCGATATGTAGCATTCAGCTTGTTAAAAAAAATGTTCAATGTTTATCTCCAAATAAGACAACTGTATGTACAACATGGCATCAGTATCTAAATGACTATTTGTATAATAGAACCACATAAAATAGAAAACATATACACTCACTCAAACTTCAACAACTAAATGGCATTACCGCAGTAAGACACAAGATTATTGGTATTTTTTTTAGTATTAAGCAATGGAGAGGCAATAAATAAAATTGCCCTTTTGAGTGCCAAGTCGATTTCATAGTTTAGCGTGTACTATCCCAAACATGAAGTTATATCAATTATATATGTGGCGCATCTTTTTTCAATAAACATCCTTCATTTCTCTGCTATCGTAACTAGTTGAAAAATTTGATTTATCATTTTAGATTTTTCGAATAACCAAGAGAATAAGACATGGCATGAGTGAATGCTGTGAAGCAGATAACCTGCCGGCTTAGCTGTGAAAGAATGGAATTATTTGATGAACTAACGGACAAATCATAAAAACCAAAACTTCAGAAATTTGACTAGTTTAAACCGAGCCAAACCTGGTGGATAGACAGTAGGAGATGGTGGATGAAGGGCAGTGGATTGTGGATGGAGAGCAGGAGAAGGTGAATGAAAAGGAGTTGGAGGTAAATCAAGACCACGAGGGGGCCAGGACATGGTGAATGGAGAGCAAGATATAGTGAATGTAGAGAATGATGAATGCAGAGCAGGAGATGAAGGATGGAGACTAGGAGAGGATGGGTGGAAAGTGGGATATGGTGGAGGCAGAGAGGGAGTTGATGGATGGGGAGAAAGGAGATGGGGATAGAGCGCAGAAAATGGTAGATGGAAAGTAGGAGGTAGACAAAAAGCAGGGCATAATGGATGGAGAAGAGGATATGGTTGATGAAGAGCAGGAGCTGGTGAATGGAGAAGGTCATAAGGTGGATGGAGAACAGAAGCTTGTGGATAACTATTCTCACGAAAAAATACAGATAACACCAACCTTGAAAGTAAAAGAACAATAATTATTTTGATAATAACTATTCTCATGAAAGTAAATTTGCTAAAAATTATTATAACACACAATATACCATTCAAATAATGATAAACTCTTCATTTTGATCGATAAAAGCAACAAAAATACTTGTTAACTGCTACCATAATAAAACAAAAAAGGTTCAAGAATGTTGGACTTGTTAACAAAAGAGCAACGACAAATAACAATAATAATATGTAGGTAATATATGTTTTATCATTTTCAATAACCTTTTGTTTATTAATAATAATCATAATAATTAATTAATTGTAAAATTATTATCAATATCATTTACTTATTATTATCAATTATTATTAATGATACAGCAGTAATAAATAATAATAGTAATAATAATAATAATAATAATAATAGCAGAAATAGTAGTAATTAGTTAATGATGATGATAATAATACTTGATATTTAAATAATAAATATCATCATTATATTATTATTTATGATTTATTATTATTATTATTGTATGAAAATAATAATAAGTAAGTAGTAGGTAGGTAGTAATTAATAAACGAATGGAACTAATATGACAGCTTTAATGATAAAATGAATTGACATCAACAATAATAACACAGCAATGGAGTGCGTCAGTTCTGTTTTGACTGGCTCTCTCTAAGAATGTTACAAAAGTATTGAAATAATCAATGTGTTTGTTATTAGTTTGGTCTTTGCTACTGCTGCTCCTTGTTATGAGAATCGTTTTTTTAGACTGTGGATCCTAGTAACCTGAATTGATTGTGTGGGTAATATAGCATTTCCCCTCACAACACAAGTATGAAAGTGGTCAATTAACAGCTGTTACAATTATCTCTTTTTTATTTTTCCAATCTGAATCATCCTGTAGTGCTTGATTATTGCTGTATGAATGATATCAGCATCTTCTATGTCAATGTTTACTTTGACTAGTTAGTTGTTGGAAGCAAAATAAACACATTATAACTGCTATAAGAAACTGAAATATAAGATAGGGAAATATCAATACAAACAATTTTAGTATAATACTCAATTATTGCTATTAATAATAATATTAATAAAAACACAAAAAAAAACTTTTTCCCCAACAACAGGGGGAATGCGTGAGACATGCGTGAGAGAGTGAGAAACAGGGAAATGCGTGTTTCTCACGCCCAATGCGTGAGAGTTGGCAAGTCTGTACACACTCCCGACGTGCTCTGCTTCTGCCCAAGTCTACTTACAATAATCTGCTATTATTGTTCGTATTGTCTGGAGAGCATTTATTGGTTTGTGCATTTATGGTTGCGGCCGAATCTGGCGTGTATGCTTGCTGGCAGTAGACAATAATTATACTCTAATTATTGGCTGCCTCTGAACCTTCCCAAGGTTCGACAATAATCACTGCCGTGATTATTATCTAGTTTAAAGTTTGTTTCGGACTTTGCTGCACACAATAATTCCGCAGGAATTACTGTTTAGTTTAGAGTTTGTTGCGAACTTTTTGCCACTGACAATAATGGTGCGGTAATTGTTATTTGTCTAGTTCGACTCAGTCGAGATCGACAATTAATTACACTCTGATTATTGCTGTGATAGTTTTGCTGCGAACTCCACGGTTCGGATTTCAGTATGAGTCGAACTACTAGAGCACCAGGTGCTTTGCGTCGTACACCTCGAGTCGAGGGAATACGCAGGAAGCGAACTATCTTACTTTCCGCCAAGCCTCGTGCTTGCTAATAGTCGACCAGCGCTTGTAGTTATGTTGCTCCTAGCTGTGCTCAGTGCTGCTTCTTGAGAGTAAGAATCTTCTGAGAGTCAGGCTAACTCTGAACTTTATTGCACTAACATCAGTTTAAATACAGGGAAGGCGGGTACACATTACAAACCACGCCTGAGTAAAACATTGGTACAAGCCACGCCTTGCCCTTACATCAGCACCCAAATGGTAATAATTAAAACGTGGAAAAATATAATAAGTTGTAGTAAATAATTATTTGGTACACAAGATAGAACGCACTGAAATAGACTCTCGTATCGTGGATACATACAAACAATAGAACCATGCACAGACATATACAATGCGTAGTGAGTAGATATTGAGATGTAAACGTAGACATGTTGTAGACAGTGAGTTACCAGCTTAATTCTTATACAAAGGAATACGGACAATGAGATATAGGCTCAGTCGATAATTGCGAGATAATGTCTTACTTGAGTAAATGTTAATAATAAAAATAGGGAGAGTACTGGCGTCCCTCACAATAATTTGCAATGTTAGTAATTATTATTATGTAGGAAATATTATAATTATTAATTGATAGATTGATGATGTTATTATTTGTTTATTAGTTTTAGTGGTAAGTAGTATTGTTATTAAATTATTATAATAAGAAGTAGTCAATCTAAGTATTATTGGTGGTTATTCATTCAAATAACTTTGTTATTATAAATTTAGTTAGCTAGCGCAGCTGAATTGTCCAAATCTGATTTTCATAATGAAAATTGATGTCAATCTGTGTAGTAAGAGCTGGAAATTTCACTATTTAACGTTGAACAAAATTGCTTACATTATTATGATTATTTGATGAAAAAGTCACTACAAAGGAAAAAATGTTATTGCTACTAATGGAGATTAATTAGATAATTATTTTTAATCGCATTAATCTTTTGGGGAAATTGATCGCGTTAATCGTGAAAATAACGCGATCAAAGCCCAGCCCTAATTATTATGCACAAATAATAGTTATAATAATACTATAAGCAGACTATCAACTATCATTATTAGCCACTGTTCTTTGTTTCACTTTTGTTCGGCTTATATCATGCAGAGATAAGACGAGAAGATAAATGAAAAATTTTGTGATTATTATCAATCAATGATGTTATTATATATTTATAATTATTATATTAATAAATGATAATTCATTGACTTATGAAAGAACAACATATTCGTACTAGCTATTACTATCAAATTCAAAGATGGTTAGAAAAATTGTATTTAATAACGAAATTTGTTATTACTTTAAACTACAGCTGGTCACAGAACACCTAAAAAGTAGATGCTCAAAGTCAGTCAGTCCAGAGTGACCAGAGTTTCTTTTACTTTTATTGCACAATGTTGCTACATTGTGATACAGAATATCCTCCGTAGCCTATTGACGATTGGAAATAAATTTTTGGTTGTTTTTGAAAAAAGTAAGTAATCAGTAAACCATTGACCAAAAATGAGGTACCAATAATTCAATAGCATTTATATTTCAATGTTGCGTTTCAAGACTTGACAGACTTTCAAAATTTTTTTAAAAGTTCGCCTCAAATTACTACCATTAAACATTTGAACAATTTTTTTGTTAAATTTATAAATATTCAAGTCTTAAGCAGCAGGTTGATGTATTGAACAACCCTCTAGGCCTACTCAGTGCTGATCTACAAGCCTGCAAAATGCCCCTCTTCCAGAAATGCTCGCCAATTTTTACACTGCTTAAAATTGACCTCATCTTCGGATCATGACTTTTTGCTGCGCAGTATTTATTTGACCAATCAGATCCTGCTATTTATTTTTATTATTATTTTCTTTATTATTATTCTACCTGCATACTACTGTCCATTCTTGTATGGATATCATTTATTGTTCCCTTACGCACCAAAAGAAGCACAGTTTTTTTTTCAATCTTGTTGATGTAAAGAGTATAAGATGAGATGATCCTTGTGATTGTGATCACATTGGATAACCTGACAAATCCCGCAATCATCTCTTGTTGCCATTTCACATATGACAATTGCATAATAAACAAGCATTGATTTTGTTTACTAACTATGCGTGTGCACTAATTAAAAGTATTCGCGACCTGTTCGTCGGACAAAATACAAAAAATAATAGGTGTTCGTAATTCGATACGTCGCGTATGCAACGGAACATTAGTTTAGAACAACATAAATATTCAATGAAATATCATAGTTTTCCAAACAAATCATAAAGAAGATAACTCCCAATTTTCACATTAATTAAGGAAGTTTGAACTGCTATAAATTGGGATAGTTTGTAAAGCTGCCCTTTGGTTTAGTAGATTTTGAAGGCTTGCAATTATTTTGAATTATTTTTCAAGAACTTGAAGCCGGTCTAAGAAAATGAAAAAAATCAACTCGCTCGTTATTATTTATTTTGTGTTCAGTTTCATTCGCGACCTACGAACAATATAAATAAGTGCTTGTAGATTATTTTTTATATTCAGTGAGCTACTTTTTGTTGGCTCACGAGTTCCAAACCAAATGATTAATTATTGATTAAATTTATTGTCGGTCTGATTATTTTTATTGCAATGTGTTTGGCGAACAGAGATCGCGAATACTCTTATTGCATCCATATTGACAGAAACCACAAATTCCGGTTTTATGCGTGCAGCGTGCAAATTCAAGCTAGATAAAAAATGGCGCGTAACAGTAAATCTCAACATTAAATCTTAGAATCAATTTTTGATGGAGTGTCTTCGTAAGGATTCTTTATTCCTGTTGCAATGGCCTTCAGTAGACCTAAGTTTAAATGAATTGCCCAATCAGATTTCATTTTAAACGCAGACCATGTCTTTATTTATAAAAATTTTCTATTATTTATTATAATTGACCACACACCCAATACGAAGATGACGTATTCGGCAATTGATGGAAGTTATAGTGAGCTGAATTTCAGCTGATTTGACGAGCATTTGAGGCCGATGGATTTTTGGCAAGCTTGTAAATCATGATTGAGTAGGCCTAGAGGGTTATTTAATACACCAAACTGCTGCTTTAGACTTGAATATTCAGAGACTCAACCATAAAGTGATCAGTGCTGGCATGTTTTAACAGTGAATCTTGGATAACTTGCTAAGGAATGCGCCTTAAAATCGCGTTGAACGCTTTTATATACTAATAGATTTGACCGGTCACGTGAAACACTATGATACTTTTTTCTTGGCAAGTATTGCGTCAAAAATTACATTCGTTTCTGTTGCCACATGCGGAGGATCATCCTCGCGTAATTCCTAATTAACAAACTATATTCGCCTATATGTATATATGATAATGCATGCATGTATGTATAAATTGTATGCATGAATTGTCTGTAACCATTATTATGATTGCCAATTAAATTATTGGTAACAACAATAACAATAATTGCAGATATATGATTTTATACTCAACAGTAGGAATGGTAATAGTCAAGCTGAAAATAATTTTGTAATAATTGAAAACAATAATATTATTGTGATGGCCAATTAATGAAATTTAATTAAACAAAACTATTTTAGTGTTTAGGCCCGTCCGCGACACAGGCGGTTCCAATCTACTGGCCTGGCAGTGGGGTAGGATAGTTAAAGGGAGTATATGAGAAAAATGAGTGAAAAGGGAAGACACTCCAAATTTTGAGAAAATGAGGTGTTTTGTGTTATGTTTAATCTAGCATTCACTCTTTCCCAAATGTTTCTGTGCATTGATATTGACTGTTCAATAGTTTGTTGTACTTAATGTACTTTCGGTTACCCTACGCGTAGTAGGGCAGTCATTGAACAGTCGTTGAGGGCTCATTGATGACTGTTGTTTAACGGAAGTTATTTGTGCTTTAAACCATGCACATCTTCATTCCCAACAACGTCTATGAAACCTGTATAGCTAAAGCAAATCCACTTTAGTTTCTCTACAAACAGAAATTAATTACGATAAGGTTATCGTTGGCTATATTTTTTATATACACCATAATGTATTTTCACAACTTGAAACAATGAGAAACAGTGGTAGTAAGTGGACTCGTTAAATTGTTGGCTAGGTGGAGGCCATTTTATGCCCCCAACGACGCTACCTACCTCGCTTGTCACTTCCATAGTTGAGCCCAAATCGCTAATTGTCGCCATGTTTCTTTTTGGCTTCAATGACCAGGGTTGTTTGATTTAAATCGATTGATTTAAATCAAGATTTTTTGATTCTTTTTTAATTGAAAATTTGTAATTTTTTTGATTTTTTTTACATTCATTCTGTGTAAAACATCTTTGAAATCAACACAGCATAATTACTGATGATAACACAACATAGGATATGTTAGAGCACACTACATACCCTCTATTACATATTCTAGTGATATACCTGTATAGTACAGTACATAATATAAACCATACAAAATAATACAGCAGACCTGCATATTTGCCTCAATATATGATCTTATTGGTCTTCGAAATAGTTAGAGCCGAGTTAGTTGTCTTTGAAAGAAAGGATTAACTACATGTATGTATAGTGACTACTTCGAACAACAAAATATTGTCTCACTTATGACTTATTAATTTAATTTAATTAGATGTAAGTTTCTAAAGCTGGTAAACTTGTATTCATGTATAAATACTTGAATTAAAGACAATGGACTCGTTATAGAATCTAGATATCTGTTCTAATCTATTTGCAATATGATATTGGTCTTGTTATTAACTAATTACTTTTAATCTTACCATTAACTTGTGTGTGTACATTCATTATTGTGTGACTTGTACTGTAACTGTTTTAATTTTAAATATATATATATATGTAGATATGGTGAGGTGAAATACATGGATATGTTGACCTACTTCCGAATAATTTAATGTAATAGAACATATCTTTTGATAAGATTTGATTTTATATGGTAAACTTTTGCTCTCAAAAAAATCGACTGAAATCAAAAAAATCGATTTAAATCAACAAAATGGTAACAAAAATAATGATTGGACTAGATTGTGTAAGTATATGGTTTTCTGCTACTGTAATTGTAGCAGAAGATAAAAATAATTTATTCCACTGAAATTGTAGCTAAAGATAAGAATAATTTACTTATGAAATTCACCAAACTTGGTGAACATTATCATAGACATTGCGAAACACAGTAATCTCCAATTTTTCATCTTCGGTTTGTCTTTCGCCGCAAGTGGTTTAAAAATAATGGTCATTTAGATAACGGTTATACAAATGAAAAAAAATAGACAATTTAAAGTGATGCATTCACTATTTAAATATTCATGAAAGTTAGTGAGAACCATATTTAAGCCCTCTTTTTATTGGTCTCAAGTTTTTGTAATCTTTAACAGTCCTTGTCCTAACTTATTGCTTCACCATGTAAAACCGAGGCATGTAATAAAAGCTCAGGCATAGTGAGCTCTGCTGACATCTGGTGGTAGCAATGTGTCCTGCATTTAGATCGTAAATATACCAGAAAATACAATCTGTAGTTGGTACAATGCACTAACTAGAGCAACATTGTAGCTTGCTGGTCGTATTTTGTCGAAAGTATTGGGAGATTTTGATTTAGTTGAAGTTTCCTTACTGTGGTAACATGTGGTCTTCGTTCTACAGTTTGAATGAAGCCCAACTTTTCACAAAAGAGCATTTATCTAGTTAGCTGAATGTATGTAAGTGAAAATCCATTGATGTAGCTAATGGCCCACAAAGCCATTAGTAGAACATGGTTAAAAGTGCTTTCTATGTTGTGGTAAAGTGTACCATAATTTGAAGTAATTTATATCTTGATACTAAATATTATTTGTACACAAACATCAGTAGGTATGATAATATTTTATGGATAATAATCATGTTGTCATGTTACATTTTTTAAGTATCTTTATTTATTTGCTTGCTTTGATATTTTATCATCTTGCATAAATATTCTTATCACATATATTGAAACATAAACTCTGACATCAAAAATTTTAACACCAGTTGATTTACTCTAGCTAGGTGTTGTTACTCCAATGCATAGAAATACAACTTCTGTTTAAACCAATTTGGTGCCAACAGCATTGGGAACAATTTACAGATGACATACTTTGACTGTTGAACCTAACAACTTATCAATAATGTATTTGTATAAAAATGAAACAACTCATTAGGCTTCAGTTGATTCTATCATATATTTTGATGCAGCTTACGGATTTAGTGAGTCACATAAAAATCCATTACTTTGACAGCGGATGATGGATATTGTTCATCTGTTTTGTTATAGCCAATCAGTATAGTGTATTGTAATAGAAGCCATATTACATCCGCTGCTTGTTATACTTGTCTGTTAAATGAATGAATGTATGTAATTATCTTTTGTTATGTTTTTTAGCAGTTGATCAGAGGATGTTGTGAAAGTTTTCTGGTAATACAATATCTAACCTAATATCTAATCTTGAAGTTCATTAACATTTGGTGATTAAAGCTTTTACAATGGCTGACAGGTGAGTTAAATACTTATACATATACTATCCTTTCTCTTTGTTCATCACAATCATTTCCGTCCTTCCCACCTATGCTCTCCACATAAGCACCTTTGTCTTTTCTCTCCCCCCTTATTCTCTCTTCCCACCTTATCCTCTCTTCCCACCTTATTCTCTCTTCCCACCTTATTCTCTCTTCCCACCTTATTCTCTCTTCACACCTTATTCTCTCTTCCCACCTTATTTTCCCTTTCCACCTTATTCCACCTTATTCTCCCTTCCCACCTTATTCTCCCTTCCCACCTTATTCTCCATTCCCACCTTATTCTCCATTCCCACCTTGTTCTCTCTTCCCACCTTGTTCTCTCTTCCCACCTTATTTTCTCTTCCCACCTTATTTTCTCTTCCCACCTTATTCTCTGTTCTCACCTTATTCTCTCTTCCCACCTTATTCTCTCTTTCCACCTTATTCTCTTTTCTCCACCTTATTCTCTTTTCTCCGCCTTATTCTCCCTTCCCACTTTGTTCTACCTTCCCACCTTATTCTCCCTTTCTGTTTTATCTCTCTTCCCACTTTATTCTCCCTTTCCACCTTGTTCTCTCTTCCCACTTTATTCTCTCTTCCCATCTTATTCTCCTTCCCACATTATTCTCTTTTCCCCACCTTATTCTCCCTTCCCACCTTATTCTCCCTTCTATCTTATTCTTCCTTCCCCCTCCTCTATTTTCCTACAACCACTCTGTTGTACGTACATCCTGTTTTTCCCTTACCAAAGTCTCTTCTTCTTCCTCATTCTCCCAAAGTCTCGCAGTCCTCTTCCATCATCTTCCTCCTCCCGTTTTGATTTTCTCTGAACTCTGCCCGTCCTCACCCTCTAGCTCTCCATAGTATCCAAGCCCTCTCTATTCTCTTCTATATGTTTGTTATTCATGGAGTCACCTGTCATATCATATTATCTGTTTGAAGACTTGCTTTGTCAGCTACTGATCTCTTTGTTTTAGATGGATGTACAGTATATGGCTGATGTGTCTGTTTACAGTTAATATTATATATGGTATGTCTGATATTTATTATATTTTATTTGTATATATACATTATATTGTACTTGTGTTGTATATAATACAGTATATGTACATTATATTGTACTTGTGTTGTATATAATACAGTATATGTACATTATATTGTACTTGTGTTGTATATAATACAGTATATGTACATTATATTGTACTTGTGTTGTATATAATACAGTATATGTACATTATATTGTACTTGTGTGGTTTGTAGGAGCACAAGTACAGATGTCTGTAGAAAGTACAGGATACCCATCTTACCTGTACAAAGGTGAACAAATAAGTATCACATGTACAGCTAGTGGGTACAATACTGTTGGATATGTGACACTAGTTAATGGTACCTCTATCGCAATCGCTGCTGATAATTACGGCTGTGCCTACGCGTTTTCCGCTTGGAATCCTTATGGTCGACTAGATGATGTACCAGGAATTGCTACCTTAGACCAACAAGCCTGTGCTGCTGCTGTTTCAAACTCTCCTCCATTGAGAGTGACTCTCACAGATCATGTGACTGAGTCTATGAAAGGACTCAATCTCTTATGTTTAGCTAAGTTAGATGGAACTGATACTTTGTCTAGTGAGAGATTGATTATCAGTGGTGTAAGAGGTAAGTTATAAATTATTTATAAATGAATCAGAAGTTTTTAGTTCTATTGATTCTGGGATTTTATCTGATGTCAGGAAAAGGGGAATGAAGTTCATAATATCTGCTGTGATGTGGGAGAGGATGAAATTTTCAACTTTTCACTTCAAATGCAGACTTTCAATGCTACTGAAAGGATGAAGCTGCATATTTATTTATTTAACAGTCACAGATTTCTATGTTTTTTGGTAGAGTGGGAGAATTATATTGTCCGAACATAACCTTAAAGTTTCATCTCAATCAAATAGTAGTTCTTTAGTTTCATGGATAAAAGAATTATTTAAAGTCAGTAAACCTTCAGTTTTGCCCTCTTTAACCTTATATCAAACTTATTTTGGTTGGCTCATAATCTGATTGGTATTTAGGATTTCCGTTTTAAAATTTGACAATTTTCCAGAAATTTTGATGCAAAAACTGCCTACGAAATGTTATTATAACTTGCCACAAACAGACAAAAGATCAAATAAG
This sequence comes from Cryptosula pallasiana, assembly GCA_945261195.1. Taxonomy (NCBI): domain Eukaryota; kingdom Metazoa; phylum Bryozoa; class Gymnolaemata; order Cheilostomatida; family Cryptosulidae; genus Cryptosula; species Cryptosula pallasiana. The sequence continues at coordinate 10,775,910 of OX183131.1, read as the reverse complement.
TGCTTCATTGCAAAGACTCTCATCTACAATAGTAATGTCAGTCAGTTTTGAGAAATGATGTGAAAATTTGTTTAATAAATTTGAAAAAGAAACAGTTAGTTTTCTCTGGTAAATGTAAAATGAGCAAATAAAAGAGAGTCCGCCAACAGGCAGCCAAGTTGTGTGAAGTTACTTTCATTTTAGTAAAAAAACAGCCAGTCAGCTTCAATGTGCTAATCAAAAATCGGGTAGCTTAAAATACAATCTAGCGACAAGAAGCGAAGATCACACATTCATAAATAAATCGATGTTGAAGGGCCAATAAAAAAACATTGAATTGGGGATGATATTGAATTGCCCGAATATGCCTTCAGACTATAAATATAGGTACAATAATAATAAAAAATGTTATTGCAACTAATAATATGATAATAACGTGGACTCCGGACATTTCTTTGACTAGACTCACATTCTGAATAAATTTTAATAATAATGTCAACTTGAACTATTGTTATTAATCAATAATAACAATAATTATTTGAATAGTTTATTATTATTTTGAAGCTAAACATAATAATAAATCATTGTCAATTAGTGTATCGTTTTATCAATTAATGGCAATGATCATTAAAGAAATACCAACAATAATAATTACTAATTTACCGATATCAGCTGCATTTTTTCATCCAGCTGAACAAACGTGTTTAGACAGCTTTGACTTGTTATTATTTAAGGTTGGTAGTTTATAGCTCGCCTTGGGTCTTTGTTACATTCCAAGAATGTACACATTTCAGTAATCACTAGTTCACAATTTGAAGTTGCTCAGGCATTGTAGTGAATACATTTACTAAATTTCTGTCATTCACGACAGGGAATAACTTTTTGATAATTTGATTTTAGTAGCTTGCAATAAACAGCTGACAAAATTTTGTGCTATTCACTCCATGCATTATCTAACGCTTTTCACGGATGTTGTTTGAAAACTACATCTAAAAAGTAAAAACAAAAAACTTTCTCAGTCAAACTGGATATGATAATATCAACTTTTGTAAAGCCATTTGCAATGTGTAAATGTTGAGACCTTGAGTGTGGCATCAAACAAACTGGTTTATTGATTTCTACTGCGTCAATTTTTGTGCGTTTCACTGTTGTCTATTATTTTGCTCATTGTGTTGAAAGATATAATATCCAGTGAAAATGATAATCAAATTTATTAGTAGCAGCAATACTTGTTATTACGAATATTTTCCCGATATAAATTGTTTTTGAAGTTTAATTATACATTCAATGATTACACACAGTATAAAGGGCATATACAATAAATGACTAAATGAATATTTCATTTTTGTGTACAACATGAGTAGCACTGCAAGTATTTCAGCTAGCCGTGTTATGTTGTGTAAGCCCCAGATTTGGGGCATTACATGCCTTATTATGTATAAAGCCATTCAGTATAAGGCAGCGTTATGATATCAACAGGGCAATGGTTCATAGAAGCTTGGCATATTATATATGTGAAGTTTTGTTATCTAACTAAAAGTGTAAATCTAGAGAATAGCTAAGAAACTGGCCTATTTGTTTGTGTAAAACATTGTTTGTTACATTTATATGATACAACATGATGGCTAGTTTTATGTCTGCATACATTTTTGTTAGTTTGTTAAACTACTTGTCCGTGTTCTAACATCGTTTGTGTTATTTTTATTAGATCTATCGGTGGATAAAGTAGTTTGTAAACTACTTGGTGAACTTGTTTTGCATAGTTATTGTAAAATAATAATTTACACAAACAAGATGTATCAAAAGATAAAAATGCTACAGTATATAATATCCGTACCCGCAAGTGAACATCTGACACAATTGAGAGTACCTTTCTATACAAGTAATAAGTTATATGTTATATACAACCAAGTTATATAATAATAATACTCAGTTTATTGCATTCACAGCAGCATCTGTCCTCAGTTAAATCTCCTTGTTCAACCACATCGGTTTGTAGTTAGTGAATTGTTGATACTGTATTTAATTACAGCTAGTTTACAGGATACACCAGTGATGGTTTACTACTCAACTATTTATAGCTTGATATTGTATTGTAGTTGTCCCTTCTGGCAATCCTCAACTGTCCATCTCTGGTGAAGATCCTAAAATAGTAGAGGGAAAGGAGTTTACCTTTACATGCAGTTCATCTGGTGCAAATCCTCCTTCTGATTATAGATATGGTGAGTAATATATAATTGTATTGTATCTGTTAGTTATGTAATGTATTATATTGTATTATATATATTTATAGTTATGTATTATATTGTATTATATATATTTATAGTTATGTATTATATTGTATTATATATATTTATAGTTATATATTATATTGTATTATATATATTTATAGTTATGTATTATATTGTAATATATATATTTATAGTTATGTATTATATTGTATGATATATATTTATAGTTATGTATTTTATTGTATTATATATATTTATAGTTATGTATTTTATTGTATTATATATATTTATAGTTATGTATTATATTGTGTTATATATATTTATAGTTATGTATTATATTGTATTATATATATTTATAGTTATGTATTATATTGTATTATATATATTTATAGTTATGTATTATATTGTATTATATATATTTATAGTTATGTATTATATTGTATTATATATATATTACAGAGATACTCAGGAATGGAGAGGTTATAGCTAACACCAACACATACACACCTGTAGAAGCAGATAGAGATGGGCTCACACTTGTATGTAATGACACTGTACATGAGATACTAAATGTTGCATATCCAGAGAGAGTTGGTAAAGTGATGGAGCAGAAGCCGTACTGTAAGTCATTAGTATGGAATACTGCAGACATTTTCATATACATAATACTGTATAGATAGACACACACTAGATATTTTATATCTAATATGTGTAACATTTCTTTATTTTCATTGAAAGATATCTCAATGTTTATTAAAAGCGTTTGTCTGTTTATTTTATGATTTGGTATTTTTTTAAATTTATATACAAAAAGCAGCCGCATCTCCCAATTTTGTTTGCATTTAGTTTTCTACTCAAGGAAATTATGTAGTGATTTGGTCAACTAAATGCTGATGTTTCCCAAGATAGATTTTACTAGTATAGTAATTGAGGGTAGTATGGGGACTATAAGAGTTCATACTCCAGCAGTCACTAGAGTTTCAAGGTAATTGATTCTATTGGCTGTAAATATAAATAGCCTGAGGGCTTTTGTCAGTTCTCATGTAGGACCCCCCAAACAAATACTATCAAAGTAAGCGCAAGGGATATCATCTCCGAGCCCATCGGTGACATTTACTTCTAAGATTACAGAGAGGGTAGTTTACATAAACACCGTCCTTATCATTTATGTTACAATTATACAACTATGGAAAACTTTTGAAGTCTATGGTCACAGTATCTAGGGATATATGGGTTTCCGTTTTTTAAAAATACGGAAATTGTTGTCACTTTTTTATTAGTTCAAGTTGCTAATTTATGCCTGTGGATTTTTTTTAGTTTCCACCATTGAAATAATATGTTTTTTTTCTTCTGAATGCATTTTCAAACAAATAAAAATGGATATAAGAACAAATTAAATAACAAATCTGAAGCATACACTTGTATATAATTCCTTCTAGCGATAAACTGTTTCCGCTAATTGAGCCGTTTGAGAAAGACCGTCATTATCCACATTCAAAAAAAGCAAACAATATTCTGTTTATGAGGGTTGTGAATGCTACTTTCAGATCTGGTTATTGATGACGAAGAAAATGTAACTACATCCTTCAACCCTGCTGGAGACAATACTTTGTACTGTGAAGTGTCTGGATATCCTGTTAAAGAGATAGCATACAGTTGGTCCTGTACTGGTTGCACATCTACTGATAGATCACTAGTTATACCTAAAGACTCTCGTACTTCTGGTGATGTAGAGACAATAAGTTGTACTGCTTCTCTAGCATGTAAGTATCCATTTACTAATAAATATATTATATATATATTGTGTATATCTGTGCGCTTTTATTACTGAGTTTTTGTTGTAAACTTTTCAGTTCTTAAATATCTCTTGTGTTGAGTATAGTTTATCCCTTTTTGTTTGTGAGACAAACATCTGTTCCCCCACTTTATATATGCCTACTTCCAATATGGTAAGGGGGTTGGAGAGACTTCTGTATAAATAACTATTGGTGGACTTGGTTGTATGGTCAGGGTTTGGTTTCAATCTGAACATGGTTTGGGGTTTGTTGTTTTCATATAGTCATAACGCAACCACTATTTGATGGATATTTGGGCTTTCAAAAATGGCCAAACCATTTTTTCATCTTATAAAGGTTGAAGTTATTATTGTTGTGATTGCTGAGTACTTGACTTATAATCAATAGTATTATTATTACTTTTATCCCATGATATAAGATATCATATAAATATTACGTGATACAAAAGTATAAGAAATAAATATTCGCAAACAAATATAAAAATTCAGAATTTATCAAGGTCAGGGAGACAAGTCACAAAAATATCACTCGTTGCCAGTAGTTGAAGTGTAGAGCTCAATGAAACGCGTTCCAGAACAGTTGGTTACTGTGTCTTCTAGTCAATTGAGGGGGATGAGGTAAAGTGAGATGGGAGCTGAGTGAGGTGGTGAAGGCTGGGGTATAGCAGGGTGAGAGGGAAGTGGGGTGTCTGTTGGGTAGGGTATGGGTAAGAGAAGTAGAGAAAGGGGTGGATGGAGGTAGAGTATTGTGGGTGTAGAGCAAGAGGTGGAGATGGAGTGGGGCCAGGTTAGAGAGAGAATGGGGTAGAGTGAGGGGTGAAGGTTAGAGTTGGGTGGGGTTAAAGCTAGTCAAGGGGAGGAGCTAGACAGGTTGGACCAGGTCAAGTTTGAAGGTGCCCTTGAATCCAATGGGTATTATTAGTAGTATTTGATGTAATATATGATATCATGTTGTATCATATAGTTTTGTATAGTTGGTTTTGTACATAATATAATGTTGTTTTATTGTTTGCTATACAAGTGTGAGACTACAGATATTATCTATTGATGAGTTATGATAGTTTTAAGTCTATGGTAGTTTGTAGATGTCAATGTGATGTATCATTTGTATTTTACTTTCTCTTCAATCTCTTTACTCTTTTATATATAGCTACTAGCTGGCTCACCCATTGTAAACAACAAGTGGATGTAGCCAGACACACAAATAACATTCTTTGATTGTAACAGCTCAAACGCACTGGAAGCGAAACCTGCGCGGCGATTTGACCACCAAAACAGCCGCCTGACCCTGTGGGGTTAAAGCACACTGGTGAACGCCGCTAGCGATTGCAATCAGAGTTATCTACTCCCAAAGGTTTATAAACTAAACACTGCATCCATTTATTTTATAATCTGTGTGATAAATCATAAATGTAAGGTCTTTGGGGAGCTTCCTTTATTAGCATCTCAATATTACACATTATGAATTGAAGTACGAGTAGTTTAATAATAGTCATTTATTTTTTATAATTAATAATAATAATTTTCTTTATTATTATTGCATTGGCACAGCCACAACAACTTGTCTACCATTTAGAAATGCGGAAATGAAAAAATTAGTTTGGTATCATAGAAGTTACTGACCAATCAGCGTATTTGACGCAGCAAAATATCAAACATGCTTCATATCTTGAGCGTCTATATATTTTTTGACAAGCGGCGGATTCGCTAGCGAATTTTGCGCCTGTCGCTTCCAGTGCGTTCGAGCCTTAAGACTAATGGTATTATCATTTTGTGAAATCCCGATAACCGGTTAAACTAAACTTGCAAACATTTTTTACAGTCTTTTTTCATGGGAAAATAGACTAATACCCTGTGATGGCCAAAAGCAGTCACAATTAGACCAGTAAAGGAGAGGCTACACAGGCCGATGTTTTACATCAGAAGGCCTTGCGATGGGCGTTCCCGATGGGCGTGTCCACTTCGGCACATCGTGGGGCCTGTTTGTGAGCATAACCAACATGTTGGTCTATGCCCGATGCCGAAGAAACATCGGCGTTCTCTGATTGGTTGAAACGAAATATTTTTCCAAGCTCATCAAGTTTAACCATTTACAAAGCATTTCCGATAGAATTTTTGTCAACAACGAGCGTCCACTGCGAACTCCGAAGGAATTATTGTGTTATAATAAAGTTTGAATAATGAATTGATTTTACATGGTTCTTAGAACAGTGGTAACTGATAATCTCAACATTACTGAGTATAAATATTATAATAATTAAAATTAGTAACAAGTACAATAAAATAAAATTCGTTTTTACATCATTTATTTATTTACTATTATTATTATTATAACTAATGAATAATCACAATAATATCTGAAAGATTCAATAATAAACAGAACCAAATAAAATATTGAAAGTAATGTTTTCATGGTTAACAAAACCAGCCATACATCACATTGAAATTGTTCCTCAATTATTATTGTTTTTATTGTGATGATTATTATATCATGGGAAACAAATAATCTGTTGTCAGAAATGAAACTAGCAAAACCCGCACTTTGTGCCGTATGATTGGATAGTTCAGTCCCAGCTCATCGATGTGCTCTGGTACATCGTTATGCCACTTGGCCTGTGTAGCCACCTGCACATAGCCACAAACCATCGGATAGGCGCATCGGTGCAGTGTAGCCACTCCTTAAGGCAATATAAAACCCACAAAAGTCTCCCGTTTAAAAATAAATGGTTATACCAGATTCTGACCTTAAACTAAGCATTCCGATACCTGTTTTGTACTACTGGTTGATTTTGTCTGAGTTAGTGGAAATAGTCTTACATGTTTTAGGTCTACAAAACTACAAGCTTCTTTCTACTCTATATATATATAATTTGTGTATTTTAGCTTCTTCTTTTGCCACAATCACATGGACTGTTACATGGAGTGATCTTGTTGCAACTGATGGTGCTGCCGTAGCTGGTGGTTGGATTGCTGGAATATGTATTGGAGTTGTAGCTGTGATAGCTGTGTTGTAGTTGTTGTACTGTTGTACAAGTATTGTATAGTCATTTGATGACTCATAACTAACCCGTACAATCTCATTCAAACCTTTATTTTGTTATTTTATTTTTGTTTTATTTTTGTTCTTTCTTCGTTTTACTTTCATTTCTCCTGCATAAGTATGCATGCAGTCGTGAAATGGCTCAAAATCTTGTTCGCTAAATCGTTGGAATTGATCTCAAAATAAAATTGTTGCCCGCAAACTGGTTTTATTTTTGTAACTTGTTAGTTAATGGTGGCATCAAACCTGCTGTAGCAGGTATTGTGCATTTTCATTATTATTATCTCATTATTATTGTTTTTAATACTATCATTATTATACGATTGTTCTTATTATTTAATTGTCATTTTATTATTATGGCTTTCCTAGCACCAACTTTAGCTTGCTTCACCTCCAGATCTGCTGATCGAAAGTTTATAATTTAGTGGATTAAACAGGATTAGTCTCTGTTTTATTAATGCAACTCATTGAAAGATTTGAAAGTTGTGATGTGACAGTTATTTCACTTTACAAGCCCTCTTCAAACCATTTTTGTTAGTTACCCGCTACTGATTGTTAACTTAAACTAACTATCTACTAGCTGCTGCTATTTACTCTGTCAGCAATCATTAGACTGTAGGAGTTCTATATATGAGAGTGGGTGGCATTAGTAGATGTCCACATGATAGTAGTGGTAACTTTTAGTGAATTTTGGGGATTTTAAAGCTTGTAATAGGGAGAAAAATTGTTGAATAATTGGGCTTTGTTTGATGGTAGTCAATTGTTGGACCCAAGTCTAAACTGCAGTGAAATTCCTTGTCATATTGCAGTTGATTAGTCTGTCAACTATGCATAATATTAATTTGTCAATGGAGACATCTCCCTGCACCAACACTACTTCTCAGCACCCTTTATTATTGTTTTTATCAGTTTCCACAAACCATTTAGTGAAGTTTTGTATGTAGGATCTGTAACCAGCTCAGTGATCAGCTGCTTTGTTGGAAAGTTGCCAAGGTCACCTGTACTCTTATATTGATCTTAGAGCCTGGCCTTTCATTTATTCAGTTAATGGTAGGATAACTCTTATAAATGTCTTACTTTTCTATAGATTGGGCAAAACATTTGAGTGCTTTTGTAAACCTACATATCTGTATGACTCTGTTTTCGTTACCAGAGAAGAAACCAGTGTGCAAGTTCCATCTAGTGTGCAGGCTGATAGGCACGCACTGACCGATGGTTTGGCTGGTTAGTACAAATAATTCAAACAATTCATTTGTTACGAATTAATCGACGATTAATTCAAATTTTTGAACTTTTATGACTTTTTAGCTTCTTTTATAAAACAAATTGCATATTTCATCAAAGCATACTAGTATCTGATGGCAAATTTCATGATTGGGAAGAGGATAGAAATAAAAAGGGCGGGTAAACTTGTTTTTACATATCGACTTCTAAATTCTGGGCTTGCAGATCCAGGTGACTTGACCTTGACATAGCAAGTACCCTCATACAAATGGTATATTGAATAAAGAACATTGTTTTGTGCCTTTCTCAGTCCATGAGGTATGCTAGTATAGTATTAGATATGTAACTTTTGGTCTATAAGGTATGCTAGTATAGTATTAGATATGTGACTTTTGGTCTATAAGATATGCTAGTATAGTATTAGATGTGACTTTTGGTCTATAAGGTATGCTAGTATAGTATTAGATATATGACTTTTGGTCTATAAGGTATGCTAGTATAGTATTAGATATGACTTTTGGTCTATAAGGTATGCTAGTATAGTAGTAGATATGACTTTTGGTCTATAAGGTATGCTAGTATAGTATTAGATATATGACTTTTGGTCTATAAGGTATGCTAGTATAGTATTAGATATGTGACTTTTGGTCTATAAGGTATGCTAGTATAGTATTAGATATATGACTTTTGGTCTATAAGGTATGCTAGTATAGTATTAGATATGTGACTTTTGGTCTATAAGGTATGCTAGTATAGTACTAGATATATGACTTTTGGTCTATGAGGTATGCTAGTATAGTATTAGATATATGACTTTTGGTCTATAAGGTATGCTAGTATAGTATTAGATATGTGACTTTTGGTCTATAAGGTATGCTAGTATAGTATTAGATATATGACTTTTGGTCTATAAGGTATGCTAGTATAGTATTAGATATGACTTTTGGTCTATAAGGTATGCTAGTATAGTATTAGATATATGACTTTTGGTCTATAAGGTATGCTAGTATAGTATTAGATATATGACTTTTGGTCTATAAGGTATGCTAGTATAGTATTAGATATATGACTTTTGGTCTATAAGGTATGCTAGTATAGTATTAGATATGTGACTTTTGGTCTATAAGGTATGCTAGTATAGTACTAGATATATGACTTTTGGTCTATAAGGTATGCTAGTATAGTATTAGATATGTGACTTTTGGTCTATAAGGTATGCTAGTATAGTATTAGATATATGACTTTTGGTCTATAATGTATGCTAGTATAGTATTAGATATGTGACTTTTGGTCTATAAGGTATGCTAGTATAGTATTAGATATGACTTTTGGTCTATAAGGTATGCTAGTATAGTATTAGATATATGACTTTTGGTCTATAGGGTATGCTAGTATAGTATTAGATATATGACTTTTGGTCTATAAGGTATGCTAGTATAGTATTAGATATATGACTTTTGGTCTATAAGGTATGCTAGTATAGTATTAGATATGTGACTTTTGGTCTATAAGGTATGCTAGTATAGTATTAGATATATGACTTTTGGTCTATAAGGTATGCTAGTATAGTATTAGATATATGACTTTTGGTCTATAAGGTATGCTAGTATAGTATTAGATATATGACTTTTGGTCTATAAGGTATGCTAGTATAGTATTAGATATGTGACTTTTGGTCTATAAGGTATGCTAGTATAGTACTAGATATATGACTTTTGGTCTATAAGGTATGCTAGTATAGTATTAGATATGTGACTTTTGGTCTATAAGGTATGCTAGTATAGTATTAGATATATGACTTTTGGTCTATAAGGTATGCTAGTATAGTATTAGATATGTGACTTTTGGTCTATAAGGTATGCTAGTATAGTATTAGATATGACTTTTGGTCTATAAGGTATGCTAGTATAGTATTAGATATATGACTTTTGATCTATAAGGTATGCTAGTATAGTATTAGATATGTGACTTTTGGTCTATAAGGTATGCTAGTATAGTATTAGATATATGACTTTTGGTCTATAAGGTATGCTAGTATAGTATTAGATATATGACTTTTGGTCTATAAGGTATGCTAGTATAGTATTAGATATATGACTTTTGATCTATAAGGTATGCTAGTATAGTATTAGATATATGACTTTTGGTCTATAAGGTATGCTAGTATAGTATTAGATATATGACTTTTGGTCTATAAGGTATGCTAGTATAGTATTAGATATATGACTTTTGATCTATAAGGTATGCTAGTATAGTATTAGATATGTGACTTTTGGTCTATAAGGTATGCTAGTATAGTATTAGATATATGACTTTTGGTCTATAAGGTATGCTAGTATAGTATTAGATATGTGACTTTTGGTCTATAAGGTATGCTAGTATAGTATTAGATATGTGACTTTTGGTCTATAAGGTATGTTAGTATAGTATTAGATATATGACTTTTGATCTATAAGGTAGGCTAGTATAGTATTAGATATGTGACTTTTGGTCTATAAGGTATGCTAGTATAGTATTAGATATGACTTTTGGTCTATAAGGTATGCTAGTATAGTATTAGATATATGACTTTTGGTCTATAAGGTATGCTAGTATAGTATTAGATATGTGACTTTTGGTCTATAAGGTATGCTAGTATAGTATTATGAATGTAGATATCTGCAATGATCGTTGACACGGTAGTATATGCTTTGTGTAGTATGAGAGTCTACACTTTTCATAGCAGATGTCCCAAAGAATGTGTATAGTTTAGGCTATCATTGCAGGATTGTCAGTGTTGAATCATGGATATATTTATGTTGAATATTAGAGTGAGCATTGACAGGAATGAATGCAGACAACAACTAGAATGAATGTGAACTTTGCTACAAAAAAGAATACTTTGGCATTTGTTTTAGAAAATGAATAATTAGCCATACAGATATAATCTGTATGGCTATTGTTTTTGCTGGTTTTTTAGCCATACAGATATAATCTGTATGGCTATTGTTTTAGTAGGTTTTATTAGCCATACAGATATAATCTGTATGGCTATTGTTTTAGTAGGTTTTATTATTATTATTAGCCATACAGATATAATCTGTATGGCTATTGTTTTAGTAGGTTTTATTATTATTATTATTATTTTTCTTTCGCGAACTTTCTTCTTCTATAACTACAGATTCGCTGACCGGAACTCTCTAAAAAATAGTTGGTTACGTAGGGACACATCTGAAATTTTATGAAAGTATTTTTATCGAGTTAAGAAAGTCACGGTGTCACAGCTATTCCACTTTCCGCAAGCCTCTTCAACAGCTTTTTTTGTTCAATAAATGCTAAATAGCTCTGTCACTTTTCATCAAAACTGCATGATTTTTATATGGGGGTGTGCAGCTATGGTATATGTACACAGGCATCAACAGTTTTCAATAGTAAGTTTACAAGTTTTTCAAGGAGAGGCAATTTTTAGTGATTTTCAGAAAATTTGAACTTTTTTGCTGGAAGAAATTCCAATTTAAACTGTTGAAATTACAGGTAGATATGGCGTGTTTTCTCACAGGAGGGGCCTATTAGGACGTTATGTCATGACACAACGTTGTTGAGTGAACTGCAGTTTGATCAAGGACGTTGCGTCATGACACACCGTCATAGTCTGCTGGAAGAAATTCCAATATAAACTGTTGGAATACAAGTAGATATGGCAGGTTTTCTCACAGGAGAGGCCTATTAGGACTTTAAGTCATGACACGACGTCTTTAAGCAAGCAGCAGTTTGATCAACGTCGTTGTGAAGTGAGCTGTGTAATGACACAACGTCATAGTCTGCTCAAACGAATAGAGCCATGAGCATTGAGTAACCTACTTGGAATGTTGCCAAGTGCATGAGTACTTTGACATACCATTTAGAGAGTTGCCTGCCATCTCGGGGAAGATAACTCCGAACAAAACACTTATATTGCTCTTTAACTTTTGAACCGTTTGTCGCAAGTCACTAAAACTTTTTTTAATCAAAGCCATGTGTGCATGTTTTACAGCCAATAATGCCGCATACAATGGTTTCACACCACAACACGCTCTTCCATTTAAACTCAAAGAAATACCAGTTTTTATTGGTTCTTACATTGATCATAACCGATCTTGGAAGACACATTGATTAAGTCACATTGACTAACATTCCGAAAAAATAATGAACAGTAGTAATATATGAGCGGAACAGGGTTGTTTATGTTTTTGAATGTTAAACGTTCTACAGAGAGGACAACTCTTAGGTTGCATGTAAATATATCATCAAATTGCGCAGCTTCTCTCATCAAAATATTATGTTCTGTCACTATAGTAACTGCCTGAAACTTTGAAAGTTTTGTTGAGAGGGTAACTCCTAAAATAAACCAGTTTCCGTCTTGACAAGGGAAGTTAGTCGTGTAAAAACAACTGGATGCGTTCATAATCATTCAAACCATGAGCTGCTTACTTGGAAAGCTGCCAAATTGTTTTGCATCATGTAATTTCATTAATAGCTGCGTTTTCCATCAGATACCGAGAGGATAACTCCTCAAAAATTGCATTTTTCTCCATAACTTTCGAACCGTAAGTCGAAAATGGATCATTTTTTTTCCGTCAGACTGAGCATCTGTATGGCTTTTAATTTTTCTACAGAAAAAATAATCTTTTCTAGTTATTATTATTATTATTTTTCTTTCGCGAACTTTCTTCTTCTATAACTACAGATTCGCTGATTGGAACTCTCTAAAAAATAGTTGGTTACGTAGGGACACATCTGAAATTTTATGAAAGTATTTTTCTCGAGTTAAGAAAGTCACGGTGTCACAGCTATTCCACTTTCCGCAAGCCTCTTCAACAGCCATTTTTGTTCAATAAATGCTAAATAGCTCTGTCACTTTTCATCAAAACTGCATGATTTTTATGTGAGGGTGTGCAGCTATGGTAGATGTACACAGGCATCAAAAGTTTTCAATAGTAAGTTTACAAGTTTTTCAAGGAGAAGCAATTTTTAATGATTTTGAGAAAATTTGAACTTTTTTGCTGGAAGAAACTCCAATCTAAACTGTGGAAATACAAGCAGATATGGCGTGTTTTCTCACAGGAGGGGCCTATTAGGACGTTATGTCATGACACGTCGTTGTTGAGTGAACTGCAGTTTGATCAACAACGTCGCGTCATGACACAACGTCATAGTCTGCTGTAAGAAATTCCAATATAAACTGTTGGAATACAAGTAGATATGGCAGGTTTTCTCACAGGAGAGGCCTATTAGGACTTTATGTCATGACACAACGTTGTTGAGTGAACTGCAGTTTGATCAACGACGTCGTGCAGTTAACTGCGTCATGACACAACGTCATAGTCTGCTCAAACGAATAGAGGCATTAGCATTGAGTAACTTACTTGGAATGTTGCCAAGTGCATGTGTACTTTGACAGACCATTAAGAGAGTTGCCTGCCAACTCGGAGAAGACAACTCCGAACGAAACACTTATATTGCTCTTTAACTTTTGAACCGTTTGTCGCAAGTCACTAAAACTGTTTTTAATCAAAGCGATGTGTGCATGTTTTACAGCCAATAATGCCGCATACAATGGTTTCATACCACTACACGCTCTTCCATGAAAACTCAAAGCAATACCAGTTTTTATTGGTTCTTACGTTGTTCATAACCGATCTTGGAAGACACATTGATTCAGTCACATCGACTAACATTCCGAAAAAAAAATGAACAGTAGTAATATATGAGCAGAACAGGGTTGTTTATGTTTTTTGATGTCAAGCATTATACAGAGAGGACAACTTTTAAGTTATATGTGCATTTATCGTCAATATGCACAGCTTGTCTGATCTAAATGTTATACTCTGTCACTACAGTAATTGCCTAAAAACTTTGAAAGATTTGTTGAGAGGGTAACTCCTAAAATAAACCATTTTCCGTCTTGACAAGGGAAGTTAGTTGTATAAAGACAACTTGATGCAATCATAAATACTCAAACCATAAGCTGCTTACTTGGAAAGCTGTCAAATTACTTGGCATCATGTAATTTCATTAATAGCTGCGTTTTAAATCAGATACCGAGAGGATAATTCCTCAAAATATGCATTTTTCTCCATAAATTTTGAACCGTAAGTCGAATTTGAACAATTTTTTTTTTGTTGAACCGTGCATCTGTATGGCTTTTATTTTCTCTACAGAGAAAACATTTTAGTCTAGTTATTATTATTATTATTATTTTTCTTTCGCGAACTTTCTTCTTCTATAACTACAGATTCGCTGATCGGAACTTTCTAAAAAATAGTTGGTTACGTAGGGACACATCTGAAATTTTATGAAAGTATTTTTCTCGAGTTAAGAAAGTCACGGTGTCACAGCTATTCCACTTTCCGCAAGCCTCTTCAACAGCTATTTTTGTTCAATAAATGCTAAATAGCTCTGTCACTTTTCATCAAAACTGCATGATTTTTATATGGGGGTGTGCAGCTATGGTATATGTACACAGGCATCAACAGTTTTCAATAGTAAGTTTACAAGTTTTTCAAGGAGAGGCAATTTTTAATGATTTTCAGAAAATTTGAACTTTTTTGCTGGAAGAAATTCCAATCTAAACTGTGGAAATACAAGCAGATATGGCGTGTTTTCTCACAGGAGGGGCCTATTAGGACGTTATGTCATGACACGACGTTGTTGAGTGAACTGCAGTTTGATCAACAACGTCGCGTCATGACACAACGTCATAGTCTGCTGTAAGAAATTCCAATATAAACTGTTGGAATACAAGTAGATATGGCAGGTTTTCTCACAGGAGGGGCCTATTACGACGTTATGTCATGACACGACGTTGTTGAGTGAACTGCAGTTTGATCAAGGACGTTATGAAGTGAGCTGCGTCATGACACAACGTCATAGTCTGCTCAAACGAATAGGGCATTAGCATTGAGTAACTTACTTGGAATGTTGCCAAGTGCATGGGTACTATGACAGACCATTTAGAGAGTTGCCTGCCACCTCGGAGAAGACAACTCCAAACAAAAGACTTACATTGCTCTTTAACTTTTGAATCGTTTGTCGCAACTCACTAAAACTTTTTTTAATCAAAGCCATGTGTGCATGTCTTACAGCCAATAATGCCGCATACAATGGTTTCACACCGCAACACGCTGTTCCATTAAAACTCAAAGCAATACCAGTTTTTATTGATTGTTACGTTGATCATAACCAATCTTGGAAAAAACTTCAATTCAGTCACATCGACTAACATTCCGCAAAAAGTAATGAATGAACAGTAGTAATATATGAGCAGAACAGTGTTGTTTGTGTGTATTGATGTTTCACATTATACAGAGAGGACAACTCCCAAGTTAAATGTACATATATCATCAAATTGCGCAGCTTGTCTCATCTAAATGTTATGTTCTGTCACTATAGTAACTGCCTAAAAACTTTAAAAGTTTTGTTGAGAGGGTAACTCCAAAAATAAACCAGTTTCCGTCTTGACAAGGGAAGTTAGTCGTGTAAAAACAACTGGATGCGTTCATAATCATTCAAACCATGAGCTGCTTACTTGGAAAGCTGCCAAATTGTTTTGCATCATGTAATTTCATTAATAATTGCGTTTTTAATCACATACCGAGAGGATAACTCCTCAAAATATGCATTTTTCTCCATAACTTTTGAACCGTAAGTGGAAAATGGATCATTTTTTTTTCGTCAGACTGAGCATCTGTATGGCTTTTAATTTTTCTACAGAAAAAATAACTTTTTCTAGTTTATTATTATTATTATTATTTTTCTTTCGCGAAGTTTCTTCTTCTATAACTACAGATTCGCTGATCAAAACTCTCTAAATATTAGTTGGTTACGTAGGTGCACATCTCGAGATTAACAAAATATTTTTTTTCAAGTTGCGAAAGTCACCATGTCACAGCTATTCCACTTTCCGCAAGCCTCTTCAACAGCCGTTTTTGTTCAATAAATGCTAAATAGCTCTGTCACTTTTCATCAAAACTGCATGATTTTTATATGAGGGTGTGCAACTATGGTAGATGTACACAGGCATCAAAAGTTCTCAATAGTAAGTTTGCAAGTTTTTCAAGGAGAGGCAATTTTTAATGATTTTGAGAAAATTTGAACTTTTTTGCTGGAAGAAATTCCAATCTAAACTGTGGAAATACAAGTAGATATGGCATGTTTTCCCACAGCAGGGGCCTTTTACGACGTTATGTCATGACACGACGTTGTTGAGTGAACTGCAGTTTGATCAACAACAGCGCGTCATGACACAACGTCATAGTCTGCTGTAAGAAATTCCAATATAAACTGTTGGAATACAAGTAGATATGGCAGGTTTTCTCACAGGAGGGGCCTATTAGGACGTTATGTCATGACACAACGTTGTTGAGTGAACTGCAGTTTGATCAAGGACCTTATGAAGTGAGCTGCGTCGTGACACAACGTCATAGTCTGCTCAAACGAATAGAGGCATTAGCGTTGAGTAACTTGCTTGGAATGTTGCCAAGTGCAGTTGGATCAACAACGTTATGAACTGAGCTGCGTAATGACGCAACGTCATAGTTCATTCAAGTGAATAGAGGCATTAGCATTAACTAGCTTGCTTGGAATGTTGCCAAATGCATGTGTACTTTGACAGACAATTCAGAGAGTTGCCTGCCATCTCGGAGAAGAAAACTCCTAACAGAACCCTCATATTGCTTTTTAACTTCTGAACCGTTTGTTGCAAGTCACTGAAACTTCTTTTAATCAAAACCATGTGTTCATGTTTTACAGCCAATAATGCCATATACAATGGTTTCACACCACTAAACGCTTTTCCATTAAAACTCAAAGCAATAATAGTTTTTACTGGTTCTTACGTTGATCATAACCTATTTTGGAAGACACATTGATTCAGTCACATTGACTAACATTCCGAAAAAAAATGAACAGTAGTAATATATGAGCAGAACTGTGTTGTTTGTGTGTATTGATGTTAAAAATTATACAGAGAGGACAACTCCTAAGTTATATTAACATATATCATCAAATTGCGGAGCTGGTCACATCTAATTGTTATGTTCTGTCACTATAGTAACTGCCTAAAAAATTTGAAGGATTTGTTGAGAGGGTAACTCCTAAAATAAACCAGTTTCCGTCTTGACAAGGGAAGTTAGTCGTCTAAAGACAACTTGATGCAATCATAAGTACTCAAGCCATGAGCTGCTTATTTGGAAAGCTGCCAAGTTTCTTTGAATCATGTAATTTCATTAATAGCTGCGTTTTAAATCAGATACCGAGAGGATAACTCCTTAAAATATGCATTTTTCTCCATAACTTTTGAACCGTTAGTCGAAAATGGATCATTTTTTTTTCGTCAGACTGAGCATCTGTATGGCTTTTATTTTCTCTACAGAGAAAACATTTTAGTCTAGTTTATAATATAATCAATAACTTTGCTTCAAGCTCAGATTTATCTTTACAAAATTAAGGCAATCACATGTACACAAATGTATTTTTAATGTATCCCGCTTCATCGGCAGATTTTTATTTTGTCTAATATCAGTGAGAGGCTGGCTGGCTGTCATAAGAGAATTGTTGTCTCGTCTTTAAAAATTGACTGAATATAATATCAATATATTTTTTGTTATTACAGGTAAAAAGTGTGGCAGGGAGAATTCATTTGACAGTGCTGCTACAGTGGTGGAAAATCACCTTCAACCACTTGTCACCAATGGAAGAACTTGATTAGACTGGCGAACGGAGCACGAGAGAAAGGAAGACCCATCCATCCTAAAGAGAAAGACTTTGAGGTAATAGACCTTTGGTTTTATCATAAAGGCACATTAGATTGTACATTATGTACTGCTGCATGTATATAAAAACATTCAGTGTCACAGTGCTTACAATTGGTTCGGGGCAAGTGCTGCATAGCTTAGAGATCTCTCCGTCACTGATATTACTGCAATTTTGCTATTTGCTAGTTGCATGATTGATACAGAACACAATCACTCTATTTAACTCTATTCTGTCGATGATGAAAAATCCAAAAAAAGCCAGCAAATTTTCCAGAAATGTTTTTATGATACTTTTTCTCCAAACTTATATAAGGATACATATACCCTAGAAAATGTGTACTTATTCAGCTGATACAGCAAGCCGTGCCAGATGGGTTTTTGCAAGCTGATATCCTAGCTAATGGAGAAAGAAGTATATCGCTTGCCGCAGTACAACAACTTAAACTCCTTGCTACAGCAAAGACATGGTATGTTGATGCGACCTTCAAAGCAGTGAACAAACCTTACTAGCAACTGTTGTCCCTGCATTCTTTCATCAGACATGGCAACTCAAAGAAACATTTGCCCTTGCTGTTTGTCCTGATGACAAGAGGGAGACAAACAGACTACATGGAGGTGAGTTAATCAGCAAGCCTAAACCCAAAATAACAAAGTTATAGTGTATTTTGTAGAAAATCATAAAATGGTAGCCATAATTCCGAGAATAACATTCACAAGTTGTTTGAGCATGCAATATCTTTTCTTATGATTAACAGAAAACAAATTGTTCAGATATGACCAGCATATTACGAGGCATTGCTATTGAGTGGAATATGTAGATGCTTCACAGAATGAATTGAGCTTGTGCTATGGAAATCTATTTGAGAACACTCGCTTTTGTTCGCAGAATATTCTCTTAGGTTTCATAATATGAGTAGTTCAGTGAACAAAACAATAACTCGTAAGTTCTGTAATGTTTGAGAAAACCAGACCTCCAGTCCGTTTGTGACCAAGCAACAGTTGATCTATCATTGATTAATTGACCTTTCAACAATTGGGTCACAAGTTTTATTACCAAAATTATTGCTTTGAAACAATTTATGTATATTTTTGGGTTGAGCTGTAGGTATTTGAGAAGGTAAAGAAGCTGTTACCAAACTGAGCAGTAAAGTATGCCATGGCTGATTGTGTGTTAGGCGAGAGCAAACATTAATTTCTCATCAATTATTCTATCATAAATGATACACTGAATGTTTCATTATTGGTAGGTGAATATAGGGATGAAACAAATTGTGTTATAATTCAAAAATGAGTGTGTGCAAGATTTGATCAGTAAACTTATTGCTACAACTTCACTGAAGTGCATTATATTATGTAACCGTCTCATATCATACAAAGTTGGCTTGCGCTCTACTCTGACCAAAATTTTTGTTTTGCAGCAACATGGACTGATCTAAGAGCTTCTTTTCCTGGAATCTAGGTTACAGGCTGCCACTTTCATTTATGCCAATCAATTTATAGAAATATGTAGAACTAAGGCTTAGTTAGGCTATATCGAGAGTGAGAGGATATAAATATTACAGCGAAAATGTTATTTGCTTTGGCATTGGTACCTGTTGAATATGCACTGACTTCATATGATTATATATGGTGACGCGTGGAAAGGAATGGTGAGGAGGTGCTTGCACTGTTTAGCTTAATGCAGTACTTTGATGGGTAACGGCATAACACCAGCATGGCATCCCGATGACTGGAACGTGTTCGGAATAGAAACTCGGACTAATAATGACTTAGAGGCTGGCACCGACGATTAAATGGCCGTCTGCCCCATAACAACCAGAACTTATATGTGTTAGTTAACATCTTGTATGGAGAAATGACAAATGCCAACTATCAAATAGCTTTGGTGTTAGATGAGCGGGACATTAGAGAGCAAACATCAGCTGCTAAAAGATGACTCTATGAACTAAACACACTTTGGAATAAGTTAACACTAAAGGAATTATCTGTTTCTAGATTTCTGAAATATGCTGTAAAGTTACTCCCATCATTTGATAAATCATAACTCTTTAGTGCATACTGTTTTATACCGTCATATAATTGTGCTCAAGTTTCTTCTTATCTTTTTCTCATTTTTCTATACTTTGCGTAGTTACTTCATCCTGTGGTTTCACACATGTATATGCATTTTATTCTTTTTCTTTAAAATTTAACTTAAGACAGATTTTAGTAAACTATTACTGTTGCAAGTTTTCTTTGCCCATCTACCAATAAATCTTTTATGCTATTGTCTATTTAACTACAAAAGTTATTCTGGCTTATTCGAGCGTTCCTCAGAAATTGAGTATACTAAATACATAATCCACCTCATTCTAGATATGGGATGGTTAGTAACATAAAATCTCAGTTACAATAATTGAGCTATAATCAGTAAGGCAGTAGAGTACCAATGATAGTAAATAAATTGAAGATATAATGGCCTCCAGTACCTTCTCTGAAAGCCAGAAGTGACCTTGTGTGGCAATACTAGCCAAATGTCAATTGTGGGCAACAAGTTGTTTTTCTTTTACCTCGCACTTGTTTCATATCTCTGATGGATAAGCATTGTTGAATCAATTGCCCATCTATTACATATGCATTTTCTGCTTTGGGATTCACACAAAATCTTTGTAAACTGATACTACAACCAAAATATCTCAACAATTCTACTTACAGCGTTACAGCGATATAATTAAAACTGTCTGTCGTCTATTCGTTACTATTCATTCAAAGCATAAATGTTTATAAGCATAAAAACAAAAGTCCGCTATTGGTGTGTATAAAAACTTGAGGGTCGTGTTCGTCCTAATGTACTTAGTTGTATGACCGAATCCTAAAATCCTACCTGCATCAATGTAGGTAACAATGTCTATGGTCCTGTATTGGTCTGAGTGAATGTAATGAAGTTACTTAAGTTGTGCACTTATTCGTTAACTTTTGGTATCTACAATAGCAACTTAGTACTAGCTCCCTACTAACTCCATATTTATCACTGCTCACTTTTACTTCATTCATTCTCCTTTTCTTTCACCAATGTTAAGGTTAGATAGTGAGCTTCTGTACAAGTTGATTAGATGTTGAATTTTAGTGTTTGTTAATCTATGATCATCTCTGAACTCAAGTGGATTGACTGGCCCGTTGCTAGATCTCTAGACTAAATTGAACTGTTACACATCACCAGCTAAATGGGAGTTATCTACTCGATAAGATTTTGCCAGTAAACAGGGTCAACATTTGTTAAACCAGTTTGTATGATAGAAAGAAGTAGGGAAGTTTAAATGCAATTTATTGTAACATTTTTTGGAAGCAGACAACTCCATTCAAGCGACAGAGAAATAAAAATAATGATACTGAAGATAATACTATCTATGATTGACTTACTTTAAATAAGTTATTTGTTTATTACAGAATCGGTTATCAAGTCATTGAGAGAAGGCAACACCCAATTTTTTACACTCTACCCTCGACTTTCGACAAATGATACTCAATTTTTGACCAATGATCTCATTATTTTGACGAAAATGTGTTCGACAAATCAGGCTTTCAACCAAACGCTTGTCGATCAAACGACTAGTATCCGTACTTAATACATTGTTTGAATTGCAGTACATGTTTAACCTGTAGCTCAAACTCACCGGTCAAAACATGCAAAAATTATCCTGACACAACCTTCCATAAAGCACAAAATAATTTTCCAGAATGAACATGGATGAAACTGTTGAGAAAGGAAATCACAATCTGATTGGCCGGTTTCCAGTAATTTTATTTCTAAATGTAAACCGAAGCTATTTGGTGGTGTGATATTAAACCCCATAGAGTTATATCACTGTTTGTATTAGAGCCTGCACTCTACGGTGAGTATATCTACTGATATTTATTCAGCTGGTGCTATGCCTCAAGGAGGCACCTTCCTCACCTTTTTCCAGGCGTTTTAAATAACTTGGTTTTTCATATGACTGGTAAGTGAACAAATGGACTTTAATGTTTTTGCTGAAGGCATCTGATTCATCAGTGAGACCTTCTGGCAACTTTCTACTAATTAATGCTGCAAGACTGGCAACTAGTTTCATTATTGTAAATAGTACATTGCTCTATTTCTATTATGTGTAAGCAGGCACATGAGCGACATCCAACAACGATTGCTACATCAATAACTAACATACTGTCATATAGTTTCTTATCGACTTTTTTGCCCACGCCCTTCAACCACTTGTCTGCACTCTAGTGATAACTGTTCTCTTTCTTTCCATCTAAAAGCCAAAGAGCGAGCCTGCTTTCCCATGTCAACATCTCCAAAGCTCAAATTTGATAGCTGTTTAATGGGTGTTTTCACTGTACAGGCATCTCCTCTTGGCCCTTTGCCATGGTTTGGCACAAGTCGTTTTTGTTGGGACGCTCTGAAGTCCAGTGATTCAGATGACATGATTTGACACATCAGATTTTTACATCATCCCTGTGTCAGCAACTGTGCATCACTCGCTGGTGGGTCAGTTCCGTCAGCTACCTAACCAACCATAGAGTATGTGTAGTAGACAGCACTGCTAGTAGCAACTGTGCATCACTCGCTGGTGGGTCAGTTCCGTCAGCTACCTAACCAACCATAGAGTATGTGTAGTAGACAGCACTGCTAGTAGCAACTGTGCATCACTCGCTGGTGGGTCAGTTTCGTCAGCTACCTAACCAACCATAGAGTATGTGTAGTAGACAGCACTGCTAGTAGCAACTGTGCATCACTCGCTGGTGGGTCAGTTCCGTCAGCTACCTAACCAACCATAGAGTATGTGTAGTAGACAGCACTGCTAGTAGCAACTCTGCATCACTCGCTGGTGGGTCAGTTCCGTCAGCTACCTAACCAACCATAGAGTATGTGTAGCAGACAGCACTGCTAGTAGCAACTCTGCATCACTCGCTGGTGGGTCAGTTCCGTCAGCTACCTAACCAACCATAGAGTATGTGTAGTAGACAGCACTGCTAGTAGCAGCTCTGCACCACACGCTGGTGGGTCAGTTCCGTCAGCTACCTAACCAACCATAGAGTATGTGTAGTGTAGTAGACAGCACTGCTAGTAGCAACTGTGCATCACTCGCTGGTGGGTCAGTACCGTCAGCTACCTAACCAACCATAGAGTATGTGTAGTAGACAGCACTGCTAGTAGCAACTGTGCATCACTCGCTGGTGGGTCAGTTCCGTCAGCTACCTAACCAACCATAGAGTATATGTAGTAGACAGCACTGCTAGTAGCAACTCTGCATCACTCGCTGGTGGGTCAGTTCCGTCAGCTACCTAACCAACCATAGAGTATATGTAGTAGACAGCACTGCTAGTAGCAACTCTGCATCACTCGCTGGTGGGTCAGTTCCGTCAGCTACCTAACCAACCATAGAGTATGTGTAGTGTAGTAGACAGCACTGCTAGTAGCAACTGTGCATCACTCGCTGGTGGGTCAGTACCGTCAGCTACCTAACCAACCATAGAGTATGTGTAGTAGACAGCACTGCTAGTAGCAACTGTGCATCACTCGCTGGTGGGTCAGTTCCGTCAGCTACCTAACCAACCATAGAGTATATGTAGTAGACAGCACTGCTAGTAGCAACTGTGCATCACTCGCTGGTGGGTCAGTTCCGTCAGCTACCTAACCAACCATAGAGTATATGTAGTAGACAGCACTGCTAGTAGCAACTCTGCATCACTCGCTGGTGGGTCAGTTCCGTCAGCTACCTAACCAACCATAGAGTATGTGTAGTAGACAGCACTGCTAGTAGCAACTGTGCATCACTCGCTGGTGGGTCAGTTCCGTCAGCTACCTAACCAACCATAGAGTATGTGTAGTAGACAGCACTGCTAGTAGCAACTGTGCATCACTCGCTGGTGGGTCAGTTCCGTCAGCTACCTAACCAACCATAGAGTATGTGTAGTAGACAGCACTGCTAGTAGCAACTGTGCATCACTCGCTGGTGGGTCAGTTCCGTCAGCTACCTAACCAACCATAGAGTATGTGTAGTAGACAGCACTGCTAGTAAGTTAAAGGTAAAGTTGACCACCCTAAGGCTTAATTAGCCCAAATAAAAGAACTCCAGCTCCAGCAGACTTTCCAGCCATTCCTGGAGTTGTAGTTTGCCTATGCCTTAGTTCCTGGTCATTCAAGTCCTCCATTTTGTCAAAAAACCTCTCATAAACAGCCCCAGCTTCTGGCGATAAGCGATAAACAACATGTTCATTCTACAAAAAGAATATTAGTACCTGTGTAAATGATAAAATGCAGGTTATGTTATTCTTAGTTTACCCGTTTTAGGATAAAATACCTCATTATCTTCATTATTGTGTCTTTTAAACACCTCCATAAACAGCATTAACAAATCTTTTTCTTTGCAAGGTTTGGAACCAACCTCTTTGAAATACACTTTCTTCCGTGATGTACTGGAGTTCCAGTGTCAGTCAAAAATCCATCAACATCAACTCGCTGGAAACGATTTTGTACTAAAGTGGGTTGAATGTACCCTTCAAAGTATCAGAGCACCTCAATCACAAAGTGTTATGATGTTAAATGTTTTCAAAGTACATAAATTTTTTTCGTTATCAACACAAACAACATTTCGAAACATATTCAAGTACTGGAAAGTTCCAGCAATAGAATACATGAAAATTTTTGTTATTTTTCGTTGTACAGCTGGTGAAAATCTCTTTTTATACAAACCGTTTAATTTTCTTATTATATCTGCCACCTGTTAACTGAATTGAAACACCATTCAACCATTATTTTTGTTGTTGTTTGTGAGACGTGAGATGTCTTTTTGTTAAACTAATAAACTCAATTGTTTTTGTTTGAGATTCAAAAACTGACAATAGTGAGATGAAGAGAAAATCCATCACAAAAGGCATGCTTTAACAATGCATAATTAAAGCATTTCATGAACTCAGCTGGATTTGTAAATAGATGAAAAAAAATTTGGCTCTATGAGGTATTTCTTTTTTATATAATTTGAAGGCAGCTGTAAATTATTTCATACAAGAGCACTCTTTTGTATGCCAAACAAATATTTTAAAGGTTACATCATAACTGTCAGTTTGTTTACACGGGGTTGAAGAGTAAACTCACCAGTACAGTTCAATCTGATGTGTTCAACTACAAGTGGGTGTGCTGTGGGACACTTGAGCTAGTACACTTAATAAGTAAGTCACTAGGTAATAGCTAGAATGTGAGAGAATTGTTACATCGCTAGACAATAAAGCTTCTTTGTCCGCTCATAGATAAACATTTTATTGTACTTCACAACATTTGTAGCAAGAATGAAACCTGTCTCACTGGATAAAAACAATATAATTAGTCTAACAGCTTCTGTTAATTGTAAGTTTGTAAAACTTAAGACTATTGTCTTAATTTAACTCGAGTTTAACAGATAAGATTTGTTCCTGCCATAATGTGGCTTTATGACAATCAAGCACTAACTTATTGTTGAGTATTTCATCAACTTTGACCATTTCTATTGATAATGCACATTTTTGCATATTTGAGGCTCTGAACTGCTTCCGCTTAAAAAAATGCAAAATTCTATAAACTGATATTTCGGCTAGAACATAGTCAGAGTATATCAACTCAAACCTTTATCTCACACCGTAAGCATTAGAGCAAAATATGAAAAGCAAGTTTTATACAAAAACAACATGGTAGTTGATTTGATTTCCATTGACGACTTAACAAATTAATTCGTGTTGCGTGAAATTTTTATTTGCATTTTTTTGCTAGAAAAACAAGAAGATCGGCTGAAGACAAAATAATTGACTCATTTTAAGTTTTACTTGCATTGATTTACTTTAGAGGTCATAAAATAGGACGGAGTAGTAATTCTTTGCTTTAGAGGGAATATACATTGTTGTCTAGCTGTTGTCTTAACTGTAAGTGCACTGTACAGTGTAGGACAATCTATATATCACTGTTACACAACATGAAATGAAGTCTGGTTGGCCTACAGGGTACTTAATAAAGGTCAAAGGTCATTTTGTAATTGAGTCAAGTATTGAACAAGGATTGCTTGGAGTCGTATGATGTTGCATCATCTTTCGCAAAACTCTAAATATAGACATTTGCAATAGAGATGTCACTCGATTATTTAATAATAGTCTCAAAATACTTTTTTCATAGCTTTTCGCTTTTGATGTATGAATTAATTCCAAGAAAGTCGTCATGTTACATTAACAAGTTGGAGCTATGCATTGCATAAGCTAGTCTAAGGTTTTCAGTTGGTTTATCGTAGAGTTATCTGCACTTGATTGTGAGGTGAGATTATTGTTTAAATCAGTGGATAAGATGATGGGGCAGTAAAACCAAAGGTTCTGACAATTTATTTAATTTGGATTTTTTGTTGAGCAAAGTTCAGTGCAAATACTGTTTAGAACGATTTAGCATACTATATACTGCAATACAACACACAAACAACTGCTCTGGGTTTTGGCCCCATGCAGCTTTGACTTTAGTGTGAGGTGATGCTTGAAAAAAGTCAAAAGCAATTATGAGCATGAAATGTTTATATTGATATATAATGTACATATATAATATTATACAATTACAAGTCTAATGCAGTATTCATTTTTAGCCTCTACAAAAGGCTCTAACCAAGAAAACTGGCCTTATAGCCGTAATTTGTGGCAGATTTGAGAAAGATTTTGTGTACGTCAGCAAGAGGTTAGGAATTGGCTTACGAGTGAGAGAGCAACTCAGTACAAATATTTTGAGCTTTGAGTGAACTTAAAAAGTTGAACTACATTCAACTCACTCAGAATAACGTGTCATTAGCCCTTCAATAGCAATGGTTGATTTATTGGGTGACACATCTTGTTGAAGAGTTCTAATACAAGGTTTTGTCTAAACTAAACTTTTTTTGCATTAACTGCAATTACAAGAATGATGAAGCCTCAAAATTTACCTTCAATATTGAACTTTTGAAGTTGTTTTGGACACACTTATTGTGAAATATAGTCGTATAATTAAGCATGAAAAATATAGCAATTTTTTTTTTATTTATGAAAAAATTATCAATCATTTGTGTAATACAAAACTAACATCAGTGTAACGAGTGGAATTCTGAGACTCGTCTTATAAGTGAATAAGTTCATCTACAATAGCCATAAATAATAATTGATCGTCATGGCAAATAACTACTTCCACTGCAACTAGCAGTTACTGGCATGAGAAAAATGTCATCTGGTAGTTTAAATAAATAGATGCGTCTCTTTGTATAAACGTAATTGGCTACACACTTTTCTTTAACGCAATACAGAATAATGAATTGTTAGGTTCTCTGGTTAGAATAACAGCTAGTACAAAGGCACACACATAAAATAAGTAATGAAATACAGCAGCTATGAAGAACCATAAAATGCTCAAGGCCAAAGTTTGCAAAAACATAAACAGGACCAAAAGATGAAATTGCTAGTCAGACCCAATAAAACATTTGGAAAAACTTAGAACTGAAAAAATATTTTGCGGAATTGACATATCAAAAGTTATTTGTTAGTTGGTCACACTTCTCAATTGATACTTTTTCATCCAAAAAACATTGCGATATCCAATTTTAGTTTGTTATAATCTATAATTAGCATTTTTATGCTATTTGATGTTTGTTTGGTTTCTATCCCAGACTGAATAGCTGAACTGCATAGAAAAGGTTACAATGGATGCGTGCATACATGCAAGGTGTGTGTGTCCAAAATATGATGACCATTGAGCAATAAATGTTCAATAATTTACCAATAACCACAAAACATTAAACAAAACATTCCAAGCAGATAGGAGTCAACACTATACGATCCATTATACAATATTTTGTAAAATTTACTCATCTGTCACAATTATACATTTCTCTTTTGACTTTTATGTACGTTTCAATGGATTTGCACCGATGTTTGCTACAAGTTGTACTGATATGCTGTAAAGGGGAGATAATTCAGAGTTTAAAAGTAACCTAGCGCAGGGAACTTCTAGAACTCTCTGATCCTGCACCTACCTAGTGATATTATACATATGTCCATTAATTATTTGGTATGTTTCTCTGTCAGACATTTACCAACATAACTATATACTACAGATTACATAAATGAGACATGCCCATAATTACTGCCCCTCTCTGTATCACTTAGTATCAAGTATATATTTACTTGGCAGACTGCCATAAGTATTAATAGTTACATCTCTAAAGTTCAGTAACAACAAATTATGTAATCACTTGGACAGTTGAAAGTAAATAATTTAATGTTATGTAACACCAGTAGGGATGTTGAATAAGGAGTAAGAAACAGAATATTTATTGACTCAATCATAAAATTGTAATTTATTTCATTATATAATGTGCAGCGCACAAATCTGGTATCAAAACTGCCTTGTCACTTCTTTCTCTAACTACACTGTAGTCTACTTTCAGGCAAATGACAATATGTGTGAAGCTTCTGATAGTGTGAGGGGTGACAACTCCAGAGCAGGTAAAACTATCATAGGTTGGTATAACAAACAGTATACGTGGAAATAGAAGGAGTCACAGCTCACAGGAAGTGTACACACCAAAGAATGTACATCAGTTATATCATAGAGAGTCTAAAATAGCAGCAACTATAGCACTTTCTCTGTCTGCAGATATCATCTACCACACAGCGGGTTTTGTTGACAACTAAATGCAGGTTGGAGTCTGGCGGAGTGAAATGTACTCTACAGTCAGATACAACAATAAGTTGGCTTCAACATCATCAGTAATACAGCAATGCTGACTGATGCAGCCACCTCTGGCAGCGTGTAAGGATATCACATTTCTTACAACTGGATTGAATGGTTTGAGCAAACTCAATAGAGCATGAATGTATATTTATATAACATCTCTGATTGGTTGGTCAAACTTTGATGTGGCTTCTGATTTGATCATTTTAAATTACACATTATGCATATTTCTATGTTACAATGGAGATGCAGCAGCAATACTGGACGGCTATTATTATTCTTTTTCTACAAGTTGTACACTTTTATGTATATTGGTAATCTATTGTTCCACCATATGGGAGTGAGACAACTCCTAGTAGGATTTATAGTGTTGGAATCATGGATGAAGTGTAATAGGATTGCCAGGCACTAGATTTGGGTGCGTCTAAAACTAGCCACTTTGTAAGGACCGGATATGTATTACTTTTACAAATGGCTGCATTTGACTCGTGATAAATGTAGTAGTAAAAGTCCGCCATTAGAGAAATCTAAAAGTAAATATTAAAAACCGATTTCAACTTACGGCTTTTAGAATATTACCGACGATCACATATGTATTCTCGTTGACCTGGTCTTTGTTCTCGTAAGATCCGGAAACAGGAAATAGAAAAACACATCCGCCGTGAAAGAAGTTTTAAAAACTCAGAAGAGCATGATATTGAATTAAGGGATTTGAAAATATTTATTACCAGGGGCGGACAACTTCGCAAAATGTCACTCCAACAAACAGCCTCACTTGAATTGTATATTGAACGACCGTAGCTGGCAACCCGGTTATACTTCATCCATGGTTGGAAGCGTCCTTCAGTTGTTACTATGGATACTGTCGCTTATGCATCTGCATCTGCTGTACACCTCCGCAGTAATCATAGATAGCTCTATTTTAGTGACTTCGAAACAATAATTTTGGGTAGGATTCGGAGGCTAGAAAATATAAATTCTAGTTTTTCACCCAAACCTAGACAGCAATAGTGATATTGAGGCAGCTGCACTTGTAGAGAAAAGCTATATTGTGTTATAAAACATTTGTATGTGGAACTGATGACAACTAGTGTCTCCATACGATATTTATGTGTATATCAGACTATTTATTATTGTGAGTGCCTGTATACAAAGTCAGCTCTTCCTGTAGATAAAACAGCAAAAGTTGGCAGCCTCAACATTCTTTGTACAAGTTAAAACCATCGACAAAGATGAGAAGGCTGTATTACAGGTACATGTGTGCGCTCCTATACAAACTTATTTTGGATATCTGCCAGCATTGCAGTTTAACTCACTAAACAATTGTTACTTTTTGAGATTTATTTCCTCTAATGTTTTGTTTTAGTGACAAAAAGCTCATTTATTGTGACGAGAAGATTTCCTCTTAACTAGAGTCCACTTTATTTGGTAGTTTTGTGTCACTTTTAGTCTCAGTCTCAATAATTGTGTAACTTTTGTATTTTGTGTTTTAATAACTAAAAAACTTTGGATTTGATTTTGACACAATTTTTTTGTTTTAAATTAAGATAAAAAACCAACAAGTTATTTGACTCTGCTGGTATAATGCATTCTTATCTCTCCTGTATACTTCATGGATTCTGTTTCTTCTAGGCTTAAGTTAATACCTGGAGATTTTTGTCTCTTTAGGCAAAAGGACTTGGGCACCCCCATCCCACCTTCCACTCTTTCAGCATAATGACTTTGTGACAGCAGGTGTTTGAGTGTCAAGTGAGTGACAAAGTTGGATGGCTCAGTTGCGTCGATTCCTTTAGACTTGAGGTCAACAATTCACAAATAAATTATACACAAGATCATTCACTTACCCATTATCTCCAATCCAATATACAGGTATATGACATACACATTATCTCCAATCCAATATACAGGTATGTGACATACACATTATCTCCAATCCAATGTACAGGTATATGACATACACATTATCTCCAATCCAATATACAGGTATATGACATACACATTATCTCCAATCCAATATACAGGTATATGACATACACATTATCTCCAATCCAATATACAGGTATATGACATACGCATAATCTCCAATCCAATATACAGGTATGTGACATACACATTATCTCCAATATACAGGTATGTGACATACACATTATCTCCAACCCAATATACAGGTATATGACATACACATTATCTCCAATCCAATATACAGGTATGTGACATACACATTATCTCCAATCCAATATACAGGTATGTGACATACACATTATCTCCAATCCAATATGCAGGTATGTGACATACACATTATCTCCAATCCAATATACAGGTATATGACATACACATTATCTCCAATCCAATATACAGGTATATGACATACACATTATCTCCAATCCAATATACAGGTATGTGACAGATGAATAATTATACTAACGACATTATTTATTTATTTAGTGAGTGTCTTTGGTTGTTTTTTATTTCTATAATAGTTCCTGTTTTTATAAGCTTCTGCATGCAATGGATGTTTTTTATTGTTAGTCTCATTTTGTTATTGATTGGAGACATGAATATTGTCTACACTAATGGAAGAAGACAACTACCAATTTCTGTCTTTTTCCTTGTTCTGATTTATTTGATCCACAGCTGGAGATATATGTATTAGTTTGATCAACAAATGACTCTTTTGCCTGCTCAGGAGTTGTCATGCCTTGAACTATCAAAAGCTTAAACGCGACGTTATAAGTCATTTGTAGTCAACAAAAAGTAGATTGATGCCTGGTCTCGAACCATTGCTGCAGTTTCCAAACCAAAAACCAATTCATGCTGCTGGTAATACTTAGAGCCTTAATATGCGAAACTTTTGTGAAGTAGCCACATGAACTCTCAAAAGATTTTCCGAAGAGCTTGGTCCCACACTCTGATACAGCTGGCAAATGGAGTCACTGGGTGTCTGACTATTCATCACATGACCTACATAATCGGCAGCCCGCACAAACAGCAGCCTGTAACAAACACATGACCAGCTTACCATAAAGTTGCAATGCCAGCTGATTGTAGTATATGAAAACATAGCGACTGAGCTGAATTGAAGGGAATAAATTATTTTTACACTCGTACCTTTAATTTTAAACATTCTTCCTCTTTTGGTGTACAAATTAACTCATCTGTTTAACGTGCATAATATGAGGGTAAGATAGTAGCAGTACAAGCAAGAAACTGTAACTGTTGGTTTGTTTACTAATATTATACTTGGTAGAGCAAAAGATTACTAGTCTACATATAGGATGGTCCAAGTAGACTGAGGAAGAGAGTTGTCTTCCCTTAGTATTAGGGTTTGGTGAGTCATCAGCACCTCAGCCATCCTAACTAATTTATGATAATTGGCAAATGTGTCCTTGACCCTAGTAAGTGGCCACTGACTTTGGTGGACAAATATCATCTCTAACAACCACCATGTACCTAATTTTATTGAATTACGCTGTGCGCCATCGAGACCAGAATGATTTAGCTAGCCTGTGCACCACAAGCCAACATTCTCTAAAGTAGGTGTTTTTGCAGTCAACTTTTCCTGGAGGTTGCAAAATTACTTTGAATTTTGAGGTTTGTAGTAGACTTAGTTTCAAGAAGCTGTACAGAGTGGATGTCTAGTCTAGTCCATAGCAACCATGGCATTTAGTGCACACCAAACTGTTTGGGTTATTGCTTCCAAACACAACCTACTATATGACTGGCATGTGGTGGTTTGGTATTGGTAACAACAAAATACTTTCTTGAGTATTGTTATTTTTGTGCTACATGAGCTAACTCCCTGTAATAAATGTAGGTCAGCAGACTTGTAACAAAAACTTTTTAACGATTATATATTATTCTTCTTACTTTTTCCTTTATATATACAAATTAAACAATTATTAACCATACAGGGAAATTATATTTTTATCATCATAATTGCTGATACGATAGAAGCCCCATGTTTTCAGTTTGCCCACGTCTGCTTATCGCTATATCAGCAAACTGTTTATTTGTATTCTAGTATTGGTATTATGTTACAATAGCTAATAGGTTGCTTATATCGTTTTTCTTCATAGTTATCTTCTCTGTAATTTATTTTTAAGTTGTGGTAAGCCAACTCCCAGCAAATGCTCGTTTTAACCTCGGAGTTGTCAACTACTCATCACTCTGGAGGAAAGGTTTGTGGTGGAAAACACTTTTTAACCGGAAATCATCGCCTCCGTAGCGCACTTGGCAAATGACAACGATTTGGTAGTGGTTATTTTTTCCTGAGAACACTAGACTAGTTGCTCGGTACTATTTAAATTAGTGTCATTATCTATCACTAAAAGAGGCACAGATACCCACTTTTCCCCCGAAAGCTGTTGGTCCGAGGTATACATACTGTTGTTACTAAATCAACAGCAATGATATATATTCATGCAAACATCATAATAATAGTAGTTAATCATCATCGTGATGATGATGATCATCATCATCGGATCGAAGTGTAAACAAGTAGTAAGAAGATGACGATGAATCATGATGGTCACCATCATCTTCTTTCTTGTAATAATAGTAATTTAACACCAACCATCATGGTGATGATGATGATGGTGGTTGTTGTAATTATTATTATTATAATAATAATTGTTATTATAATAATAATTATTATAATAATAATACTAATAATAATTGTTATTAATTAACAAATTCAATAGCAAGTAATATTATTATAATATTACTTGCTATTGAATTTGTTGTTGTAGTCTAAGTATATATGTATTATTATCGTTATTTATTTTTTAATTGTTGTTCTTATTATTATTATAATTTGCAACGTAACGTTGCAAATTATTAATAATTATTATAATAAGAATAACAGCAATTAAAAAAATAATAACGTAGAACAATAGTAGTTATTATTATTATTATTACGTAGGAAATAATATTATTACTTGATTGATGCTTGAATTAATTAATAGTTTTAGTAAGTATAAGTATCGGACCTGGTGGTTATTTATTTATTTAATTTTGTTATTATAACTTTAGCTAGCTAGCACAGCTAAATTATTTCTAGTCACAGGCATACTGTAGAAATTGGTAGGTGTGGGCCACTCTTAGGAATGTTATGTTGTGTTTTGTTGTTGATGTTTGAGGCGATCATCAGAACTTTTTCGTAAGACTATTTGCTAGCTCAACTTTTGGAAACATGCTGTTGCTGCTTCTATGGTGGTCATTTGAATGGAGTAAAAAGGCTTTGTATCGATAGCCTAGAGGGTTTACCTTTCAATAAATTATTTGTGAAGTATTGCCCACATTATTTTTCAGCCAGCATGTGGAAACAGGTTTGTCAGACCATGACGTACCTTAAAACATCAACAACCAAACCCAACATAAAATTGCTGAAAGTTACTCAAAATCCACCAATTTTCGGCAATAAACCTGTGGATAAAGCTCCCACAATGATGAAAATAGTTCACATAGGCAGGGGCTACCAAATAAAATAAAAATTTTATGGTCTTGTCAGTCGATTAAAAAAGATGTGACGCCATCAAAGATTCAAATTACAGTGGAAGTTGCTCATAACAGCCTCACTTACAGCAGATTATTGCGCATAACAAACTAAACTTCTAACTCCCAAAGCAGTAATGTGCATAATGCTAGAGTTCATTTACAGTGAACTTTTTATATAAGTAACTCAAGTTTGTTATTGGAGACTTTCACTGTATAATTGTCTATACGATGCTTGAACGTTTCTCTCAAATTATTTCAGTTTTCACAGAAAAGCTTTTGAGAACAATAATGTTTTGCGAAGTGTTGTCATGGTAACAAAAATAAGGATTGGACTAGATTCATATTGGCTAAGTATATGGTTTTGTGCTACTGAAATTTGTAGCAAAAGATAAGAATAATTTAGATATGAAATTCCCCAAACTTGGTGAACGTTATCATGGACATTGCGAAACACAATCTCAAATTTTTCTTCTTCGGTATCTCTTTTCACACAAGTGGTTGAAAAATAATGGTAATTTAGATAACAGTTATTAAAAATGAAAAAAATAAACAATTTAAAGTGATACATTCACTATTTAAATATTCATGAAGTTAGTGAGAACCGTATTTAGGCCCCCTTTTTATTGATATCAAGTTTTTGTAATCTTTAACAGTCCTTGTCCTAACTTGTAGCTTCACCATGTAACACCGAGGCATGTAATAAAAGCACAGGCATAGTGAGCTCTGCTGACATGTGGTAGTAGCAATGTGTCCTGCATTTAAATCATAAATATACCTGAGGATACAATACTGTAGTTGGTACAATGCACTAACTAGAGCAACATTGTAGCTTGCTGATCAAATTTTGTCAAGAGTGTTGGGAGATTTTGATTTAGTAGAAGTCTCCTTACTTTGGTGACATTTGCTCTTCGCTTTTATGGTTTGAATGAAGCCCAAATTTTCACAAAAGAGCATTTATCTAGTTAGCTGCAATTACGAAGTGAAAACTCATTGATGTAGTTGTCTTTGGCCTACAGAGCCATTAGTAGAACATGGTTGAAAGTGTTTTTGTATGTTGTGGTAAAGTTTACCATAATTTGAAGTAATTTATATCTTGATACTGAGTATTATTTGTACACAAACATCAGTATGTATGATAATACTTTGTGGATAAGAATCATGTTGTCATGTTACATTTTTAAAGTATCCCTATTTATTTGCTTGCTTTGATATTTTATCATCTTGCATAATTATTGTTATTACTATATTGAAAAATAAATTACCTGACATCACGAATTTTAACACCAGT
The DNA here is from genome assembly GCA_945261195.1 of Cryptosula pallasiana. Lineage (NCBI taxonomy): Eukaryota > Metazoa > Bryozoa > Gymnolaemata > Cheilostomatida > Cryptosulidae > Cryptosula > Cryptosula pallasiana. The sequence continues at coordinate 10,740,364 of OX183131.1, read as the reverse complement.
TGATTTACTCTAGCTAGGTGTTGTTACTCCAATGTATAGAAGTCTGTCTAATCAAATTGGTGCCAACAGGGTTGTGAACAATTTACAGGTGGCATACTTTGACTGTTGGACCCAACCACTTATCAATATTGTATTTGTATGAAAATGAAACAGCTCATTAGTCTCCAGTTGACTCTATTATATATTTTGATGAAGCTTATTTATTTAGTGGGTCACATGAAAATTCATTACTTTGACAGTGGATGATGTATATTGTTCATCTGTTTTGTTATAGCCAATCAGTATAGTATATTGTAATAGATGCTTTCTTACATTTGCTGCTTGTTATACTTTTCACAAGAAATCACACTAGAATTTTTTTAATGGCACCTGTGTCTGCAGGTTAAATGAATGTATGTAATCATCTTTTGTTATGTTTTGTAGTAGTTGATCAGAGGATGATGTTGTGAAGGTTTTCTGGTGATGCAATATCTAACTTAATATCTAACCTTGAAGTTCATTAACATTTGGTGATTAAAGCTTTTACAATGGCCAACAGGTGAGTTAAATACTTATACATATACTTTCCTTTCTCTTTCCCCATCACAATCATTTCCCTCTTTCCCACCTATGCTCTCCACATGAGCACCTTCGTATTTTCTCTCCCACCTTAATCTCTCTTTCCACCTTATTCTCTCTTCCCACCTTATTCTCTCATCCCACCTTATTCTCTTTTCCCGCCTTATTCTCTCTTCCCACCTTATTCTCCCTTCCCACTTTATTCTCCCTTTCCACCTTATTCTCCCTTTCCACCTTATTCTCTCTTCCCACCTTATTCTCTCTTCCCACCTTATTCTCTCTTCCCACCTTATTCTCTCTTCCCACCTTATTCTCTCTTCCCACCTTATTCTCCCTTCCCACCTTATTCTCTCTTCCCACCTTATTCTTCCTTCCCACTTTATTCTCCCTTTCCACCTTATTCTCTCTTCACACCCGAAGTCTCGTAATCGTCTTCCATCATCTTCTTCCTCCCTTTTTGATCCTCTCTCAACTCTGCCCGTCCTCACCCTCTAGTTCTCCATGGTATCCAAGCCCTCTCTACTCTTTTCTATATGTTTGTTATTCATAGAGTCACCTATCATATCACATTATCTGTTTGAAGACTTGCTTTGTCAGCTACTGATCTCCTTGTTTTAGATGGATATACAGTATATGGCTGATGTGTCTGTTTACAGTTAATATTACATATGGTATGTCTGGTATTTATTATATTTTGTTTGTATATTTAAATCGTGTTGTACTTGTGTTGTATATAATACAGTATATGTATATTGTACTTGTGCTGTATATAATACAGTATATGTACATTATACTGTACTTGTGTTGTATATAATACAGTTTATGTACATTATATTGTACTTGTGTTGTATATAATACAGTATATGTACATTATATTGTACTTGTGTTGTATATAATACAGTATATGTACATTATATTGTATTTGTGTTGTATATAATACAGTATATGTACATTATATTGTACTTGTGTTGTATATAATACAGTATATGTACATTATATTGTACTTGTGTTGTATATAATACAGTATATGTACATTATATTGTACTTGTGTTGTATATAATACAGTATATGTACATTATATTGTATTTGTGTTGTATAGAATACAGTATATGTACATTATATTGTACTTGTGTTGTATATAATACAGTATATGTATATTATATTGTACTTGTGTTGTATATAATACAGTATACATTATATTGTACTTGTGTTGTATATAATACAGTATATGTACATTATATTGTACTTGTGTTGTGTATAATACAGTATATGTACATTATATTGTGTTGTATATAATACAGTATATGTACATTATATTGTACTTGTGTTGTATATAATACAGTATATGTACATTATATTGTACTTGTGTTGTATATAATACAGTATATATACATTATATTGTACTTGTGTTGTATATAATACAGTATATGTATATTATATTGTACTTGTGTTGTATATAATACAGTATATGTACATTGTATTGTACTAGTGTTGTATATAATACAGTATATGTACATTATGTTGTACTTGTGTTGTATATAATACAGTATATGTACATTATATTGTACATGTGTTGTATATAATACAGTATATATACATTATATTGTACTTGTGTTGTATATAATACAGTATATATACATTATATTGTACTTGTGTTGTATATAATACAGTATATATACATTATATTGTACTAGTGTTGTATATAATACAGTATATGTACATTATATTGTACTTGTGTTGTATATAATACAGTATATGTACATTATATTGTACTTGTGTTGTATATAATACAGTATACATTATATTGTACTTGTGTTGTATATAATACAGTATATGTATATTATATTGTACTTGTGTTGTATATAATACAGTATATGTACATTATATTGTACTTGTGTTGTATATAATACAGTACATGTACATTATATTGTACTTGTGTTGTATATAATACAGTATATATACATTATATTGTACTTGTGTTGTATATAATACAGTATATGTACATTATATTGTATTTGTGTTGTATATAATACAGTATATGTACATTATATTGTACTTGTGTTGTATATAATACAGTATATGTACATTATATTGTACTTGTGTTGTATATAATACAGTATATGTACATTATATTGTATTTGTGTTGTATATAATACAGTATATGTACATTATATTGTACTTGTGTTGTATATAATACAGTATATGTACATTATATTGTACTTGTGTTGTGTTGTATATAATACAGTATATGTACATTATATTGTACTTGTGTTGTATATAATACTGTATATATACATTATATTGTACTTGTGTTGTATATAATACAGTATATGTACATTATATTGTACTTGTGTTGTATATAATACAGTATATGTACATTATATTGTACTTGTGTTGTATATAATACAGTATATATACATTATATTGTACTTGTGTTGTATATAATACAGTATATATACATTATATTGTACTTGTGTTGTATATAATACAGTATATGTACATTATATTGTACTTGTGTTGTATATAATACAGTATATATATATTATATTGTACTTGTGTTGTATATAATACAGTATATATACATTATATTGTACTTGTGTTGTATATAATACAGTATATGTACATTATATTGTACTTGTGTTGTATATAATACAGTATATGTACATTATATTGTACTTGTGTTGTATATAATACAGTATATGTACATTATATTGTACTTGTGTTGTATATAATACAGTATATGTACATTATATTGTACTAGTGTTGTATATAATACAGTATATGTACATTATATTGTACTTGTGTTGTATATAATACAGTATATATACATTATATTGTACTGGTGTGGTTTGTAGGAGCACAAGTAGAGTTGTCTGTAGAAAGTACAGGATACTCACCTTACCTGTACAAAAATGAATCAATAACAATCACATGTACAGCTAGCGAGTACAATACTGTTACATATGTGATACTTGTAAATGGTACTACCTTCTCTGATGCCAACCATGGCTGTATAAAGCCTGGCTCTCTCTGGGGTACTACTGGTTCACTAAATACTGTACCTGGAATTGCTGCCTTAGACCAACCATACTGTGAAGCTGCTGGTTCAAACTCTCCTCCAATTACAATCACTCTCACAGATCGGGTGACTGAGTCTATGAAAGGACTCAACCTGTCATGTTTAGCTTATTTAGATGGATCTGATACCTTGTCTAGTGAGAGATTAGTTATCAGTGATGTAAGAGGTAAGTTATCAGTGATGTAAGAGGTAAGTTATTAGTGATGTAAGAGGTAAGTTATAAGTGATGTTAGAGGTAAGTTATAAGTGATGTAAGAGGTAAGTTATCAGTGATGTAAGAGGTAAGTTATCAGTGATGTAAGAGGTAAGTTATCAGTGATGTAGGAGGTAAGTTGTGAGTGATGTTTGTGAATGAGTTAGAGGTTTTTTCAATGAATCAGAAGTTTTTAGTTTTATCAATTTTTAGAAATGATGTGAAAGTTTGTTTAATAAAGTTGAAAAAGAAACTGTTTTCTCTGGTAAATGTAAAATGAGCAAATAAAAGAGAGACTGCCACCAGGCAGCCAAATTGTGTGAAGTTACTTTCATTTTAGTAAAAAGCAGCCAGTCAGCTTGAATGCGCTAATCAAAAATTGGGTAGCTTAAAACACATTCTAGCGACAGCGAACAAAAACGAAGTTCACACATTCACAAACAAGTATGATAAACTTCACTGTAGCAACTGATCACTCTTAAGCTACATGTACATCCACCAATTAGCTACCGATTTGCCCCTAACGATGGAAATGAAGATGGGGTGTTTCTCCTATTTTTTTCTCTACTTGCGATTCTCAAGCAATGCCAGTTGAAGTCTCTCTATTTGATGTCATAGATAGCCATAAAGTGCTTTGCACAACAAACAAGGGCACTGATGGACGATTCCTATTCACATAAATACTTGCGCTCAAGAAACAATTTTATTCGAAACATTGAAACTGCGAGGAATGATATGATTGGACAAATCACAAAGTGCCAAATGGTTGTTTGATCCTGATCAAAACCAGCCAATTGCCTCAAATAGAACTCTTCCGATTGTTTTAGTCCATTTCACTGGAAATGGAAATGAGAAAATCCTCAATCTGTAGGCAGGCACAATCAGCAGCTAATCGATAGATGTACATTGGGTCTTTGTTCTCATACATGCCCTGTTTTGGATGATCATTTGTCTTGTGCAATAAGCAGTTTTCAATGCCCAGCGATTTCTGTTAGAGCTATTTAAAGAGAATCATTTTTATTGCAGACTGTTTTTGTTAAAGCGTACAGGTTTTCCAGTTAGCTCAGTGTCTCACTAGTGAAAACAGGTCCAGGATTTCTCAACAAATCCACTAAATTTTCACTGATTTCAGTCAATTGATCCTAATCATACAGCAAGGCATAATAACACACCAATGCTGTGTAGAAAGCACAAACAAGTTACAGTTTATCATTATAATCAACCACATGGTAGGTAGATACTTGGTCATTTGGTAATTGACAATCTTCCATGTGGTTTCTATTTTCCTGTCAATGATTACTGCTTCTGCCTGACAAAATAAGTGTTTATAAAGTAATTGATAATGATAAAACGATCATATTAAACAAATAATAATATTTATGTTATTCTTTTATAAATGCTGATAATAGTAATAATAAGAAACAAAAATGATAACAAATAAAATTATAATGATTATTTATTTTACTTATTTTTATTACTCAATCCATACAATAGTGTTTATCTACTCATTATTGTTCTAAATACTGTCAAACCTGCATAAATCGGTGTTAAAGGGCCAAGAAGAAAAAGTTGTTTAATTAGGGATGGTATTGAATTGCCTTAATATGCCTTAGGACTATAGATGTATGTACAATAATAATAAAAAATGTTATTGCAACTAATAATATGATAATACTGTGGAGTCCGGACATTTCTTTCACTAGATTCACATTCTGGATAAATTTTAATAATAATGACAACATGAACTATTGTTATTAATTAATAATAACAATTATTATTTGATTATTTTATTATTATTTTGATGCTAAACATAATAATAAATGATTGTCAATTAATGCCCTGCTTCATCAATGGGGTCCCGGCAGAGTAGTTTCGCTTTAGCGATGCAACCGGAAATAGCATGGTCGATCGTATAACTTATCATTAGAAATCACGACTTGCTTGACTATTATTTAGATTTTAGACAATTTAAGCCATTGATATAACAAAATTTATGCAGTTTAGGAAGCTCAAGGAATCAATATAGCCTTTGAACTATTTTTTTTTTTAATATTTTGTTTCGTTCACTTGTTAAAAATTAATTAAATATTATGCTCGTGTGTAGAGCTATAGCTTTGTATTTCGCGGCTCATTGAGCTTGCCAACATAATTAACGCCCTTGTTATGAGCCAGGTCCTGGCAGAATATTTTGGTGATCTGTCGAGCACGGGCCAAAAACATTCCGTGGCCGTGTTCACTTGCTATAGGACTGTCTTAATTTCAAATCATTGGCCGCCATTGCATTAGTTGGAATCATCATCAAGTGTGATTATGAAAGCCTCACCCTATCTTGTTTGAAGGAATTGCTAGAAACAAACAAAAAAAATTTACGGACAACTGAACGCAAGAAGGAGCTGATTGACAGGTTATAATTATTATTAGTATAGTAATAATAACGGTTGGAAGGAACTACGAACAACAATTATAATAATTATTATAATAACAATAATAATTAATGGCATATAGTTATAATTTTATTATCTTTCAATTTCAACTGTTGCGGTTGTTGTTATTTAATTAATTAATATTATTGATATATCTTATTATTTTATCTATTATTTTATAATAATAATAAATTATAAGATGACTTATGTTAGCGGCGCATCGTCAGTTCTATACACCTCCAAACCCATCAGCTGCCGTGAATAGACAAAAAACTCCTTCAGTATCGGATAAAATGAAGCGACTTTCGTTTTAACAGTGCTATCGATGGAAAGCATGCTTCCGGTTCTTTTGATAATAGCTCCGCAGAAAAATCTGCCGGGACCCCATTAATGGCAATGATCATTAAAAAAAAAACCAACAGTAATAATTACTAATTTATCGATATCAGCTGCATTTTTTTATCCAGCTGAACAAACGTGTTTAGACGACTTGTTATTATTTAAGGCTGGTAGTTTATAGCTAGCCTTGGGTCTTCGTTACATTCCAAGAATCAAAACATTTCAGTAATCACAAATTCACAATTTGAAGTCTCTCAGGCATTGTAGTGAATACATTTACTAAATTTCTGTCATTCATGACAGGGAATAACTTTTTGATTTTCATTATATGATTTTAATAGTTTGCAATAAACGGCTGACAGAATTTTTTGCTAGTCACACCATGCATTATCTAACGCTTTTCATGGATGTTGCTTAAAAACTACACCTGAAAAATGAAAACAAATAAATTTCTCAATCGAACTGGATATGACAATATCAACTCTTGTAAAGCTCTTTGCAATGGGAGGCACATGTGGTCTAGTGGTTGAAGTTCTTGCACTTCAATTCAGGTTCTGGGGTTCAATTCCCAGCACGGTTATCTGTGAGCAAGATATTCGGCTTCCTATGCTCTGCCTGGTCGGATATGGGCATTAAAATAACGTGGTTCCTAGTTTGATTGCACTCTCCATAATAACTATGGAGTCATGCTAGTAAAAGATCCCCATCTGCTTTTTCGGAAGAGTAGCCAGTGTAACGGCGGGCATGGGTATAGGGTGCTGCTCACACAAGCTCCAAGCTTATGAGACCCGTATTTAGGGTTGCCCTCGAGGCACAGTTAAAACAAAACAAGATGTGTAAATGTTGAGACTTTGAGTGTGGCATCAAACAAATTGGTTTATTGATTTCTACTGTGTCAATTTATGCGCGTTTCACTGTTATCAATTATTTTGTTCATTGCGTTGAAAGATATCCAGTGGAAATAGTAATCAAATTTATTAGTAGCAGCAGTACTTGTTATTTTAAATATTTTTCCTGACGTAAATAGTTTTTGAAGTTTAATTATACATTCAATGATTACACACAGTATAAAGGGCGGATACAATAAATGACTAAATGAATATTTCAGTTTTGTGTACAACATGAGTAGCACTGCAAGTATTTAAGCTAGCCGTGTTATGTTGTGTAAGCCCCAGATTTGGGGCATTACATGCCTTATTATGTATAAAGCCATTCAGTATAAGGCAGCGTTATGATATCAACAGGGCAATGGTTCATAGAAGCTTGGCATATTATATATGTGAAGTTTTGTTATCTAACTAAAAGTGTAAATCTAGAGAATAGCTAAGAAACTGGCCTATTTGTTTATGTAAAACATTGTTTGTTACATTTATATGATACAACATGATGGCTAGTTTTGTGTCTGCATACATTCTTATTAGTTTGTTAAACTACTTGTCCGTGTTCTAACATCGTTTGTGTTATTTTTATTAGATCTATTGGTGGATAAAGCTGTTTCTAAACTACTTGGTGAATTATTTTGCATAGTTATTGTAAATTAATAATTTACTATTGTAAATTATATCGAAAGATAAAAATGCTACAGTATATAATAGGTACTTTCGCCGGGCAGCGAGTCGCTCAGTTTCAATAAGGAAGCAAAAAATGAAGCACTCATAATTGGCAGACGCCCGAAATACCGGCGAACAGAAGCACACACTTTCAACAAGTCAGGCGACCACAAGCATGTTTCTAGGGCCAATAATTCTGCAGTAGCGAGTCGAGTAAAACCGTTTCTCACGCTTTTCTTTTCCGGTTTGTAATAATTAACGTTAGGACTGGTTGATGAACGAATGATGATTTATAGTGATTTAGCAGCATTCCTTTTACTAGATGAACCGATACTGAGGTAACCACAACCTCATTAAATATCACTGACTGACAAGTGAAGTGAAGTGATGGGCTACAAACAGAATTAATGATGCACTTATTATTTATTATATTATTATTATCCACTTGATGACCTTGACATTGCATTAATAGCCGCGGGACAGGAATGGAAAAACAATAATATCGAGTGCATGCGTGTTCGCTGTAGCAAGACGCCCAACTTTGATTTATTACTAAGCACTCAAAATAAATCCAAACACCTACGCAGCTGTCCAGCTTTCTTTTGGTCGCCTTGGCTATAAAAAAAGCAAACAATTCCAATAAATGAGCAAATAATATTGAAACTGAGCGACTCGCTGCCCGGCGAAAGTACCTAATATCCCTACCCGCAAGTGAACATTTGACACAATTGAGAGTACCTTTCTATACAAGTAATAAGTTATATGTTATATACAACCAAGTTATTACATAATAATACTCAGTTTATTGCATTCACAGCAGCATCTGTCCTCAGTTAAATCTCCTTGTTCAACCACATCAGTTTGTAGTTAGTGAATTGTTGATACTGTATTTAATTACAGCTAGTTTACAGGATACAGCAGTGGATGGTTTACTACTCAATTATTTATAGCTTGATATTGTATTGTAGTTGTCCCTTCTGGCAATCCTCAACTGTCCATCTCTGGTGAAGAACCTAAAGTAGTAGAGGGAAAGAAGTTTAACTTTACATGCAGTTCATCTGGTGCAAGTCCTCCTTCTGTTTATAGTTATGGTGAGTAATATATATTTGTATTGTATCTGTTAGTTATGTAATGTACAGGCTTGGGACAAACGAATGCGCGTAACTTTTCGCTAGTCTAGTCGCTGCTATTTCACTAACGATTAGTCTATTTACAATGGTTTTCAGGATGATAAAGGATTAGCTGTAAGTGTTTAATTTAAATGCTTGAAGGATGTAATCGATTTTTTCAAGATATGGAAGGTCAAAATATTCTGATTTCATCCAATTGGTCACACAAAAAAAACAATGTAACATAGCTTTTTGTTTTTTAAAGTTTCATATCGTGTGACTTTTGCTGTATTTAATCCACAGCCGTAGCAATTTCTTGAAAATTTCTCACTAAACAGGATATGAAGTCTCTACAACAATGATATTGAACACTATAAACATTGGTTTATAGTTCGTTTTTTGCATACTATGCTGTTTTTCTAGCTGCTGTTTTTTTCAGTCTTTTATTTCATTATAGATTACAGCTTAAGGTCAGGTTAGCCATGATACAAAAACCAAAATTTTTTTTGAGATTATAAATAATATCATTTATCGAACAAACCGGAACATTTGAGCAGATGATGCAGACAGTATATTTATTTCAGTTGAGAAGAAAACCTTTGGTGATAAATGTTACATGTACTACCATTATATATCTTTCTTACTACTGTGATTATTACAACTACGTGACTAGATTTTCCTTTTTTTAAGGCATAGCTCAACTGATGTGATAATGTGTACCCAAATCTCTTAAGGGGAAATCCAATTTACTTTGAAAAAAAATACTTATTATTATTATTATTTATTATAATAATTATTATTATTAATTTTCTGATAATAATAAATAATAATTATTATTATAATAAGTTATAAATAAATAATAATAATTTTAATATTATAATAATAATAATATTAAAATTTGATAATTATGATTATTACTATTACTACTGTAACTATTTCAATAAATTATTATTATAATTATTTATAATAATTATTATAAATAATAATAATAATAACTATTATAATCTTAGATTTTCCCCACTTCGCTTCACTACTATTACTATTTATCATAAATCATTCATATTATTTACTAAGTATTATAATAATAATAATAATTGTTACAATAATTATAAATAATAATTAATTTGATAATAATTTGAAACAACCAAATTATATTATTATAATAATAATATAATTTGAATAACTATTATTATATTATTATAATTTTTATATTATTATTATAATTACAGTTTTAATAATATTTACTTTTACCATTATTATTATAATATCATTATTTATTTATTAGCTAATCATTATTCATTTTTTAGTTTTTGCACTTTATTACCTATTAGTGATATTTCTTATTATTAATTATTATTTATGTGTTTTATTATTATTTTGATCATTTATTATTATTATGAATTAATATACATTTATTTATTATAATTCTCATTGATTAATTGGATTTTTATGTTGTACAAAAACAACAGGCTTTTACTCTAGTTATTACTACTACCACTACCACTACTACTAACTATTTGTATTGAACATGGTAGCAGCATGTTCTATTCTTTTGCATTATTCTAATTATTTATTGATACTATTTGCTTTTTTGCTATGGTTATTTTATATTAATTACAATGATCAATTTAATTATGATAATTATACTAGTAATAATGAAAAGTATACGTAATAATTACACCAACATTATTTAATGATAATAATCTTTCATCATTTTTATTATTATTAGTTATTACTTGTTTTTTATGTACCCGACAAATTGATCAACATACCAATCATCCCATCAATAAACACCTATTAGGAATCGCTATTATTATTTATTAATCCAATATTATCAATGCCATAATAATTCGGTTTTATCATTATTATTGTTGAAATGCAATAGTAGTTATACATACATATATTACATACCATGTATATAGCTGTATTGTTTACACCAATTATGAATATCTATAATAGAAGGGTGGATAATCACTGATGACTTTGAAATATTGATATATAAATAATAATGAAGGCTATGAAATGCGTGTTTTTTTTACCAGCGGTGAAGAGCTGAGTTCTGATCAAAACAGCTCTTTGATATTGTGCTATCAAGTTACATCATTTTCACTAGTAATTACTGAACAAATCTATATGTAATATTTGCAGGAAAGACTGATAAATTAGAAGATGACTCTATACCACATTAATTTTGCCAAGATAAACCATCATACAAAGTATAAAATCGATTATACATTCCTTTATCCTTTCTTTTTCAAAAAAAAAATCGAAATGCTATATTCCTTTCTTTTAAATTCTAAAATCGAAATCGAATTAATCCTTTATTTTTCCAAAATCAAGTCCCAAGCCTGGTAATGTATTATATTGTATTATATATATTTATAGTTATGTATTATATTGTATTATATATATTTATAGTCATGTATTATATTGTATTATATATATTTATAGTTATGTATTATATTGTATTATATATATTTATAGTTATGTATTATATTGTATTATATATATTTATAGTTATGTATTATATTGTATTATATATATTTATAGTTATGTATTATATTGTATTATATATATTTATAGTTACGTATTATATTGTATTATATATATTTATAGTTACGTATTATATTGTATTATATATATTTATAGTTATGTATTATATTGTATTATATATATTTATAGTTATGTATTATATTGTATTATATATATTTATAGTTATGTATTATATTGTATTATATATATTTATAGTTATGTATTATATTGTATTATATATATTTATAGTTATGTATTATATTGTATTATATATATTTATAGTTATGTATTATATTGTGTTATATATATTTATAGTTATGTATTATATTGTATTATATATATTTATAGTCATGTATTATATTGTATTATATATATTTATAGTTATGTATTATATTGTATTATATATATTTATAGTTATGTATTATATTGTATTATATATATTTATAGTTATGTATTATATTGTATTATATATATTTATAGTTATGTATTATGTTGTATTATATATATTTATAGTTACGTATTATATTGTATTATATATATTTATAGTTATGTATTATATTGTATTATATATATTTATAGTTACGTATTATATTGTATTATATATATTTATAGTTATGTAGTATATTGTATTATATATATTTATAGTTATGTATTATATTGTATTATATATATATATATTACAGAGATACTCAGGAATGGAGAGGTTATAGCTAACACCAACACATACACACCTGTAGATGCAGACAGAAATGGGCTCATACTTGTATGTACTGACACTGTACATGAGGTACTAAAGGATAAATATCCACAGAGAGTTGTTGTAGAGATGGAGCAGAAGCCGTATTGTAAGTCATTAGTATGGAATACTGCAGATATTTTCATATACATAATACTGTATAGATAGACACACACTAGATATTTTATATCTATCATGTGTAACATTTCTTTGTTTTCATTGAAAGATATCTCAATGTTTATTAAAAGCATTTCTTTGTTTATTTTATGATTTGGTATTTCTTTCGATTTATATAAGAGCAGTCGCATCTTCCAATTTTGTTTGCATTTAGTTTTCTACTCACTGAAATTATGTAGTGATTTGGTCAACTAAATGCTGATGTTTCCCAAGATAGATTTTACTAGTATAGTAATTGAGGGTAGTATGGGGACTATAAGAGTACATACTTCAGGAGTCACTAGAGTTTCAAGGTAATTGACTCTATTGGCTGTAAATATAAATAGGCTGAGGGCTTTTGTCAGTTCTTATGTAGGACCCCCCAAACAAATACTATCAAAGTAAGCGCAAGGGATATCATCTCCGAGCCCATCGGTGACATTTACTTCTAAGATTACAGAGAGGGTAGTTTACATAAGCACCTTCTTTGACATTTACGTTACAATTGTACAACTATGGAAAACTTTTAAAGTCTATGGTCACAGTATCTAGGGATATATGGGTTTCTGTTTTTTAAAAATACGGAAATTATTGTCACTTTTTTATTAGTTCAAATTGCTAATTTATGCCTGTTGATTTTTTTTAGTTTCCACCATTGAAATAATATGTTTTTTTTCTTCTGAATGCATTTTCAAACAAGTAAAAATGGATATAAAAACAAATTAAATAACAAATCTGAAGCATACACTTGTATATAATTCCTTCTAGCGATAAACTGTTTCCGGTAATTGAGCCGTTTGAGAAAGACCGTCACTAACCACATTCAGAAAAAGCAAACAATATTCTGTTTATGAGGGTTGTGAATGTTACTTTCAGATCTGGCTGTTGATGACGAAGAAAATGTAACTACATCCTTCAACCCTGCTGGAGACAATACTTTGTACTGTGAAGTGTCTGGATATGCTGGTGATGTACAGATAGCATACAGTTGGTCCTGTACTGGTTGTACACCTGATAGATCTCTAGTTATACCTAAAAACTCTCGTACTTCTGGTGATGTAGAGACAATAAGTTGTACTGCTTCTCTAGCATGTAAGTATCCCTATACTAATAAATATACTATTGATATATCGTGTATATCTGTGCCCTTATATTACTGAGTTTTTGTTGTAAACTCTTCAGTTCTTAAATATCTCTTGTGTTGAGTATAGTTTATCTATTTTTGTTTGTGAGACAAACATCTGTCCCCCCACTTTATATATGCCTACTTCCAATATGGTAAGAGAGTTGGAGAGACTTCTGTATAAATAACTATTGGTGGACTTGGTTGTATGGTCAGGGTTTGGTTTCAATCTGAAGGTGTTTGGGGTTTGTTGTTTTCATATAGTCCCAACGCAACCACTATTTGATGGACATTTGGGCTTTCAAAAATGGCCAAACCATGTTATGTTAAAAGGGTTGAAGTTATTAGTGTTGTGATTGCTGAGTACTTGACTTATAATCTATAGTATTATTATTACTTTTATCCCATGATATAAGATATCATATAAATATTACGTGATACAAAAGAATAAGAAATAAATACTCCCAAACAAATATAAAAATATAGATTTTATCAATGTCAGGGGAGACAAGTCACAAGAATATCACTCGTTGCTAGTAGTTGAAGTGTAGAGCTCAATGAAACACGTTCCAGAACAGTTGGTTACTGTGTCTTCTAGTCAATTGAGGGGGAGGAGGTAAAGTGAGATGGGAGCTGAGTGAGGTGGTGAGGGCTGGGGTATAGCAGGGTGAGAGGGAAGTGGGGTGTCTGTTGGGTAGGGTATGAGTAAGAGAAGTAGAGAAAGGGGTGGATGGAGGTAGAGTATTGTGGGGGTAGAGCAAGAGGTGGAGATGGAGTGGGGCCAGGTTAGAGAGAGAAAGGGGTAGAGTGAGGGGTGAAGGTTAGAGTTGGGTGGGGTTAAAGCTAGTCAAGGGGAGGAGCTAGACAGGTTGGACCAGGTCAAGTTTGAAGGTGTCCTTGAATCCAATGGGTATTATTAGTAGTATTTGATGTAATATATGATATCATGTTGTATCATATAGTTTTGTATAGTTGGTTTTGTACATAATATAATGTTGTTTTATTGTTTGCTATACAAGTGTGAGACTACAGATATTATCTATTGATGAGTTATGATAGTTTTAAGTCTATGGTAGTTTGTAGATGTCAATGTGATGTATCATTTGTACTTTACTTTCTCTTCAATCACTTTACTCTTTTATATATAGCTACTAGCTGGCTCACCCATTGTAAACAACAAGTGGATGTAGCCAGACACACAAATAGCATACTTTGATTGTAAGAGTAAGGTTACATGTACATCTACCGATTACTAAGCGATTTCCTTAGCGATTGCGTGATTTTGCAGCTTTTGTTTCCGGAAAAATCGCTAAGCAATCGCTTGCATTTTACTTGAGGTTATCGCCAGGTTTTGACCGAGATCAAAAAATCGCCAGCGGATTCCTCGATCAACCAATCACAACGCAAAAAACTTTACCATGTTTCCAATAGTGTCTCGTCATATTCAGCGCTCCCATCTATCAACGATCCTATAATAAATAATTTGTAACGGCGAGTTTGACCGGAATCGTTGAAGAATGGGTAGTAGCGAAAAATTGTGCTATTTGGGGGAGAGACTTCCCCAATCGCTACGCAAAATCGCTAGATGTACATGAAGCATAATAGTCATGTCATTTTGGGTAATCCCGATGGCCGGTGAAACTAAAATAGTAATATTTATTTATCTTCGATTTTTTCTCCTGGGAAAATCTAACAATACCCGGTGATGGCCAAAAGCAGTTACAATTAGACCAGTAATGCAATATAAAACCCACAAAAGTCTCCCGTTTGGAAATAAATGGTTATACCAGACTTGGACCTTACAACTAAGCATTCCGATACCTGTTTTGTACTACTGGTTGATTTTGTCTGAGTTAGTGGAAATAGTCATACATGTTTTAGGTCTACAAAACTACAAGCTTCATTCTACTCTCTATATATATAGATTGTGTATTTTAGCTCTACGTGCGGTCACAATCACATGGACTGTTACATGGAGTGAAAGTGTTCCTACAGCAACCACCACTATAGCAACCACAACTGTTGAAGTGGCTACAACTGATGATGCCGTAAGTGATGATGCTGTAACTGATGGTGCTGTCGTAGCTGGTGGTGGGGTTGCTGGAATATGTATTGGAGTTGTAGCTGTGATAGCTGTGTTGTAGTTGTTGTACTGTTGTACAAGTATTGTATAGTCATTTGATGACTCCTAACTAACGTGTACAATCTCATTCAAACCTTTATTTTGTTATTTTATTTTTGTTTTATTTTTGTTCTTTCCTCGTTTTACTTTTATTTCTCCTGCATAAGTATGCATGCAGCCGTGAAACGGCTCAAAATCTTGTTTGTTACTTCGTTAAAATTGATCTCAAAATAAAATTGTTGCTCGCAAATTGGTTTTCTTTTTGTCACTTGTTAGTTAATGTGGCGGCATCAAACCTGCTGTAGCAGGTATTGTTCATTTGCATTATTATTATCTCATTATTATTGTTTTTAATACTATTATTGTTACACTATTATTTTTATTATTCAATTGTCATTTTATTATTATGATTTCCTAGCACCAACTTTAGCTTGCTTCACCTCCAGATCTGCTGATCAAAAGTTTATAATTTAGTGGATTAAATAGGATTAGTCTCTGTTTTATTAATGCAACTCATTTAAAGATTTGAAAGTTGTGATGTCACAGTTATTTCACTTTACCAGCCCTCTTCAAACCCATTTTGTTAGTTACCCGCTACTGATTGTTAACTTAAACTACTAACTATCTACTAGCTGCTGCTATTTACTCTGTCAGCAATCATTAGACTGTAGGAGTTCTATATATGAGAGTGGGTGGCATTAGTAGATGTCCACATGATAGTAGTGGTAACTTTTAGTGAGTTTTGGGGATTTTAAAGCTTGTAGTAGGGAGAAGGGTTGTTGAACAATTGTGCTTTGGTTGATGGTAATCAATTGTTGGACCAAAGTCTAAACTGCAGTGAAATCCCTTGTCATTTTGCAGTTGATTATTCTGTCAAGTATGCATAATATTAATTTTTCAATGGGGACATCTCCCTCCAACAACACTACTTCTCAGCACCCTATATTATTGTTTTTATCAGTTTCCACAAACCATTTAGTGAAGTTTTGTATGTAGGATCGGTAAGAAGCTCAGCCTCAGTGATCAGCTGCTTTGTTGGAAAGTTGCCAAGGTCACCTGTACTCTTATATTGATCTCAGCGCCTGGCCTTTCATTCAGTGGGGTCCCAGGCAGACTTTTGTGTGGAGCTGTTATTGAAGAAACCAGAAGCCTGCTTTCCACCAACAATACTACTTAAAACGAAAGTGACTTCATTTTAACAACTACTGAAGAAACAATTTTTTATTTTCAGCAGCTGATAAGTTAGCGGTATATTATAATACTGACGATGCCCCATCAATATAAATTGTAAAACTACAATGGCACTGTGAAGGTAAACCACAGTAATCGTTAAGGGCACGCTTTCATTAGTTTACGTTAGCAAGCTCAATTAAATACAGAATTATCGTTCTACCCATGAACATGATACTTAATTATTTTTTTTCAACTGAATAAACCAATTTTTTCTTCAAAAAGTAATTTCCCAAAGCTTTATTGGTTCTTTGAGCTTTCTCAACGACATCATTTTTGTCATATTATTTGCTCAAGTTTCCTCACAGCAGAATAATAGTGAAGCAAGTCGTGATTTATAATGATAAGTTTAACGACCGACTAGGCTACTTTCTGTTGCATCGCTAAAGTGAAACTACTCTGCCAGGACCCCATTAATAATAGGAAAACTCTTATAAAAGTCTTGCTTTTCTATAGATTAGGCAAAACAGATGAGTGCTTCTGTTAACCTACATATCTGTGTGCCTCTGTTGTCTTGACCAGAGAAGAAACCATAGTGTGCAAGTTCCATCTAGTGTGCAGGCTGATAGGCACGCACTGACTGGTCGGTTTGGAAACCTGTGTTGATAGTTTTTCTAAAGAAATGCACCAATTGGGTCACGTTAGTTTTATAGGTGGCCCTAGTAGTAAAAAGACTGGATGTCTGATTTCTACCACGCTACAATATCGTCTATATGGGATATTGTGGGAGTTATCTTCCTACCGGATAATCAAACATTTTGTATGGTTCATGAGGAGTGGATAGATATGGCGTGTATCATACTGACAATGTGCCTTTCATGTAAATCAACTCACTACATCGCCACTGTTGAACCTGGACACGCCCTCAATAATTTACATCGGCAAACTCAATCAAACTCAAAATACACGGTATGTACATCTCGCCGAACCAACCGAACTGGCCAAACGACCAAACAAACAAATTATAACAGTAATCATGGTGACGTTTATTTTAAAGAAACTCATTTAGGTCGTGGATGAAATGGAGGTGACAACTCTATATATAACAATTATTATAATTTACAATAATATTGCCTTTTTCAGTATCAAGCAGTTAGCAAAGCGCTTGCAGCAGTATTATATCATAAACTATATTTGGCAACAGATAATATAATGATACATATCGTTATGGATTCATGACATTTATGTGACAAGATAATTTCACTACATAATTAACAAAAATAGTTATTATTTTGATAATAAGATCAGTAATATTATGAATGAATTATTGATCTTTATTTATGACAATATGACAGCAGCTTTGTGCTGTTTAATAATTAAAAAACACTTACTGATAATAATTGTATTAATGGGGTTCTGTCTATTTTATTGGCGACCCAAATGAACAGCTTTGAAATAAAATTCACCAAGTAATCATAAGATAACGACAATCTTTATTTGTAATACAAAAACAAGACATTCCATTTTCCAATACGCCCATTTTCCAATACGCCCATTTTCCAATACGCCCATTTTTCAATACACCCATTTTCCAATACACCCATTTTCCAACTGTGTGTTTTTGGAAACGTTGTGCTCGTTTTATTATTAGTGATGTGATGTGAACCACATTCGTTATTGTTTTAATGGTGATCAATGCTTGCCAATAGTAATAAATAGATGGTGAAATAAGTGATACTACATAATTTTAGTATTATTTACTGCTATAAACTGTCGTTTTGAAAACAATGGCTGTTTTTCTAGAGTTATGATTAAATTAAATGCTACTGTTAACCAGGCGGCTCCAATCTACTGGCCTGGCGGTGGGGGAAGATAGTTAAAGAGAGTATATAAGAAGAATGGGTGAGAAGGTAAGACACTCCGAAATCTAAGAAAATTTGGTGTTTGTGTTACGCATAAATCAGTATTTATATTTTCTTAAATGTTTCTGTGCGTTGATTTAGACTGCTGAATGGTTTGTTTCACTTTGTAGACTGCACAAAAAGCTGTAGATGTGTTACTTGTAGGTCAAACTCGCTGGTCAAAACAATGTTATATATATATATATATATGTATATATGTGTGTGTGTGTTAATGCGCCAGTTTACCAGTGGCGGGAATCCATCCTTAGGCTTGGCTAAGTGAGCAGCAGATCAGCTGGATATATATATATATATACCAGTGGTGGGAATCCATCCTTAGGCTTGGCTAAGTGAGCAGCAGATCAGCTGGATATATATATATATATGTATATGTATATGTATATGTATATGTATATATATATATATATATATATATACAGTGGAGAGCCGACCTGATGATTGTGCTTAGAATTATTTTCTTTTTCCATCTTTTTTTCTAGCACATGAAACAACTTGTAGTCAGCCAATAGTTTTAATATCTTCTACTATTTTATCTTTTAGTATATATATATATATATATATATATATATATATATATATATATATATATATATATATATATATATATATATATATATATATATATATATATATATATACCAGTGGCGGGAATCCATCCTTAGGCTTGGCTATGTGAGCAGCAGATCAGCTGGATATATATATGCTAAAAGGTAAGATAGTAAAAAATGTTAAAACTATTGGCTGACTACAAGTTGTTTCATGTGCTAGAAAAAAGATGGAAAAAGAAAATAATTCTAAGCACAATCATCAGGTCGGCTCTCAGCTGTTATTTAGTCTTAGCCCCTGTGCACATCTTGTGCCCCAGTCATACTTTTACTTATGTATATATATATATATATATAGATATAGATTCAAAACGGTGTTTTTCAAATTTACGGTATGGTTAGGAGTCAAGATTTTTTAAGGAGTCATATAAAATGACTCCTAATATTTTCTGCTTTCTCACCTTCCAGAATGTTCCATATGTCCTAAAACACGTTTTAACGAAAAACCCTAACTATACCAAATATAACATATTGAAAAAGAAGACAACTCCGAAGCAATTTTCACTTTCAAATTTCTGGTATTCTTGAAGGTCATTTATATATGACCCCTAGTCATATTTAATATGACTCCTAGCAAACCAAAAATTTTTCATTTCAAAAATGCAAAATGTGTTTTATCAAAATTCCTAGCAAACTCTGAGGTGTCTGATAACAATTTTTTATATCTACTCTAATTTGTCCGTTCGTGATTTGGAATACAAAAACATTTCATTATCCACCTATCCCATTCATTTTAAAACATCAACATACTTTGCTTTGCAATAATCTGTTGGCGGAATTTCATTATGGTGGGAAAAAGTGACAAAATAATTCATTTCCTCAGTGTTGTGCCATGCTTGTTGCATTTAAAAGTTATCTGCCCGTATGCTGCTACAGCTATATTGGAGTTGTCTCTCTAAAGTAGGACAACTCCAGAAACTTTTGAAAAATGCATAGGCTACTATATTATGTTACATTCAAGTACAGTAACTCACCATTGCTGTGAAATCTTGGTTTTACATTCTCTCTTTGGAGATTTCAAGAACGATCTTGGTATATGTACATTACATTGCAAACCTTGCTGTTTTGTTAGTGTAATAATGAAGATAAATTCCATGATATTCCATAATAACCACTTCACTAATACTTATGTATTAATTGGTAGCAACCAGTACTTGATCGACAATATATATGTGTTGGCACTTGTAATAAGGACAGATGCTAGTTGATAATATTTTGTGATTAAAATAGTTAGCTTATTGGATATTAACTGAATCCTGTGCAGACAGTGAATCCAATTGAGCTGAACTGCGTTGATCATTTACTAACATTTTTCTTGATATTTATTTAGATTGACATTCATTGTTGGTTTTTGCAATGTTTCTACAAGTATTGAATGGCATATGTAATCTATGAAACAGTACATATGTATTAGCATTGCCTCTTGATCAAAGTTGTAATGGTTTGCACTACGCTTTCTTCTTGCCACGTACATTGTATTGCCTTTAATTTCTCAAGCTCAGAGATCAGGTGCAGCACGTCAGGAATTTATTACACAGTATATGAATACAGTGTGTTACTTTTGACTAGTTGTGTTAAATTACATTAAACCAGCTGTTCTAAAAGGAGTTATCTGACTACTGCTATATATGATATATAGCAGTGTTAGGAAAACTCCAAAATTTTGCTTTAAATCATAATTCAAGGACTATGGTGTCTGAATGTCAAATTTTTGAAAGTGTGGAAATGACTCAGAAATCGAAAAGCAAGTTTACTGAGTGGGTTTAACGAGTTGTCGAAAGCTCAGCAAGATGCTAACAATTGTAATCCGTATAACTTTGCAGCTTACATCAAACTTTGACACCGCATGTAGTAGGTGATAAACCCAAGTCTGCACTGTGAGTTGTAGACGTCGTTGGGCTGTGAATAAAATAATGAAATTATTGTGAATATTCACAGTGTTGCCTTAGCCCTAGTTTTCAACCATTCACACATTACTCATGAACTAACTAACAACTTAGTCTCTCTTGAATTATTTCATTTCAGCTCTTCCCAGCTCATTGCTAGGTGTATTCCTGGCTGATTTCAAATTGTGATGGAGAAAGCATTCCACGACCACAAGTGTAACCTCATCAACAATGCAATGTCTAATGTGTGGTCTCTATGGCAAACTTTGCTTAAATTTTGTTTATCACTTGTAAAGTGGTTGTCGACAAGTAAACAAATAGCAAGTTCGCTACATTTGAGATCTTTAAACGCTTTTAGCTCAATTTGTGCCGTTTAAATTTGGGAATGGCTAAAGCAGCATGTTACTGCGATGTTTTTCACTTGAAGGTTTGCCACTACAACTGTTCCCGCAATTTAACCCAGACACCTTCATGCATGACCCCTGTGTTGCACTGGTGACCTAGCTATTACATATCAAGTCATCATGCCTGCCAATCAGAAACGGCGTACTAGTCACACATATATCATTCCAAAACATCCAACCTTTCTTCAATCTTGTGTCTCTGGAAAGAGTGAGAAACTGCATAGATTTTTGTAGTACTCCTGAAACTAAGTAGCTCATATATATCATCAACCCATGAAACTCCAACAAAGACCTGAACTGTTAAGCAGTTAATCCACTTGAAAGTATTCCTGCAAATTAAGGCTGTAAAACGGTTGAGGAAACTTATCGGCATAAATGACTGAGTTCTATAAGCTAATCTTTGATTTATCACGTTTTCCATCTTGATCCAAAAGTGCCTAAATATTGCGTCAATACTAGTGATTAGGGATAACACCAGTTCCATAATTAATGGTTGTGTGATAGGGAATGCGATATATTTTTGGAAATTTTCACAGTTATAAATCTTTTAATTACTTCAGAATTAACCATTTCGTTCCAAGTGTCATTTTAGTGATGTACATGTACAAAGTGTAAAAACATTTGTGCACTGCATATGTGTGTGTGTGTATGTATGTATGTATGTATGTATGTATGTATGTATGTATGTATGTATGTATGTATGTATGTATGTATGTATGTATGTATGTATGTATGTATGTATGTATGTATGTATGTATGTATGTATGTATGTATGTATGTATGTATGTATGTATGTATGTATGTATGTATGTATGTATGTATGTATGTATGTATGTATGTATGTATGTATGTATGTATGTATGTATGGCTGTATGTATGGATACGTATACATATGTATGTATGTATATGTATACATGTACATGAGTACATACGTACATGCATACATATACATACGTACATATGTATGTACATATGTACATACATATGTACATATGAACAAATACATGTGAACATATGCAAATATGCATGTATGTACATATGTATATATGTATGTACATGTGTATGTAAGCATGTATCTACATACTTATGTACATAAACATGTATGTGCGTAGTACATGCATGTATGTATGTGGGTATGTGTGTTCGGGTCTGTGTGTGTATTTATGTATATATGTGTGTTTGTACATATGTACGTACGTACATGTATATGTAGGTATGTACATATGTATGTACGTACATACATACGTACGTACATACATACATACTTACTTACATGCATACACACACACACACATACGTACATACATACATATATAAATGCATGCATACATATTTACATATGCATGTGTGTATACATGTGCATACAAACAAACATATATACTAATGTACGTACATATATACATACATGCATAACCACAGATATATTGATGCACACACATACACACATTCACACACTTGTACCAACCAACACACATGCACATACAACTACATAACCATATATGTACACATACATGTACCCACATGTACATACACATGTATGTACTTCATTGATGCAGCATTTGAATGTATGCTGTATCCATGCATCCATAGATGCCTACAGTAAATTCAGGATATACATACAATTTATGAGGTAGGTGCAGAACTGCCTATTTTGCGGCGTAGCCCATGTTATTTTCCTATCTAACTAACAAAAATCGTCTACCTTTTGTCCCCAAGAGTATTATCGCAATAAATCGCCAGTCCTGCACCTAAATGCAATTTATGCACATATACAAACACACACATCAAATGTATACATCACATAGCTACAACATACATATTCATTGCATACATAATATATGATATATACATATAATTAGTACACAACACTTACACACACATTGTGCATATACACATTACATGTGTACAATATATGATATATATACACATTCACATAGTACATGCATGCCGTACAAACACACAAAACATACTGAGATAAATACTTCTTTCTTACAAACAAACATACACTGAGTAGCACTGGGATATGTGCTTCTAACAAACATACCATGTTTTTGGCCACGTATAAAATTTCATACACTCACGCAATCGTCACATAAATGGTTTTGAGTGAACCTGGGGATGGGGTCAATTTCAGTGATTGTAAAAGCTGTAGGGTTTCAAGCAAACAACCAGTAAACATGCTTAGTATCAGCTTGTACTAAAGCTATGGCCAACGCATGGCCTAGTCAGATATGAGTCACATACAAGCGAGTGCGGGTTTGGTCTTGAGGTTGTTGATGACGGGGTACGGACCATTCGAAACTGACGTTTCGAAAATGGACACTTCGAAACTCTTTGGGGATGGGGGTTTGGGATTTGGGGTTGGGGGGGTTCAGGTTTAAGAGTTTCGAACAGTTCATTTTCGAAACGTCAGTTTCGAATCATGGCGGAATCGTTGATGACGCCCTAGAAGAAAATGGAAGTACAATTTGAGGATTATGTTGCATAAGTTATTGTGCTACAAGCATTTTTCCCTAAATGTACCATAATCTGTTCACAATCATTAGTTGTAGCAAGATTGGCAGAATTTTAGGAATATTTTATAAAGTTATATTATTGTGTTACATGCAGAAACTTTTCTCAAGTGTGCGAACTCAGCTATTCAATAGCAGAGCCTATTTTTTAGCCAACAACTGCTGAATCTCAGTGAGTAGTAGTAGTAGCACTGCCTACTTTCTAACGTTGTGAAACAACATGGCAACAACAACAACAAGAGGCAGAAGAAAAAACAATGTATCTACTCGATGGACCCCTTCCGGAGAGGTAAGTGATGTAAAATACATGATTCATTCAGGAGTTATGGTAGGTTTCCAGTGCAGCCAATTTACTTCATTATTATTATATTATTATTTATATTTTTTAAAAATGGTTAATTATATTAACCACTTTTAAAAAATGGTTAAATTGGATTTACAATGAAATGGCTGTTATATACATGCTGACTACAAAAATCTATGAATTCTTTTCATTACATCGCACATTGTAAAGTAATTAGTTTAGTTTCAGTAGTTTGTCTGATAATCATAATTTAAATTTATTTATCCTCTTAAAATCGAACCAACGTGTAACAAAATTTTACTTTTATAACAAACAATTTTTGATTTTCAGGAGTTTGTTTTTATGTTGTTTGTATGTATTTACTACCGATGAAAAACAATATATGTAAGTAATAATAATGTCAGTACTCATTTGAAACTTGGATGGTCAAGGTTTTTGCCAAGATGATTAATTTTTATCAGGCAATTTACTGATTTACAGGAATAATTTGAACTATTTCCTATGATCAGGTATTGCCCCAATGTATGTGTAATTCTGTCCCTCCTTGTTACTTATTACATGAAGTTTTAATTTGGTTCTGATCTATCATGTGACATGTGATGGCGCATGCTCGTATAAAATTTAGATGCTCTCTGTAAGTTTTTTTGTTGATGAGGCACCAAAAATTAATGTCTTCTATTGCGAAAAGCTGTTAAAACAGCCATGATAATTTTGAAGGTAAAGGTTGGCGATGCAGTGCTAGCACAGTACACAGATGGAAGGTATTATGAGGCAGTGGTAACAGAGTTTCCTCGCATTGAAGGTTCGTAATATTTCATTACTTAAACCATTTGGTCTTTTCAGTAAAAATTTACTGGAGAAGCAGAAACGATGGTAAAAAATCAACTTATTGAAAGCCGAACTGTTTTGTTCAGCTAGCAGAAATATATTTGTGGCTCACATGTCACTGTGAAGTTAGCATGATTCGAAATTTTCAGAACAGCATAAATGAGTTTAATCAGGTTTGGTCATGTTATGATCTTCCTAACACCCTATACAATTTGATATTGACCTTGGTATGACTAGCATTGAACAGGAGGTTTTATGAACTCTGATATTCGCCCATTCAGTAGATTGTTGTCGTAAAGTTGATCATTTCAACTTGTTTACCAAGATTGTTAGACACTAGCAAAAATAATCCAATGCTCTTCCTGTTTTGTGTCATTTTGAATAGTTTCTTACCACTGTCGCAATGAGTTTATAAACATACAATAATGGTGAAAGGTTGGTGTTTTTTTTTTACTTTACCCTTTAAGAAAAGAAGAATAGATAAATCTTTTACAATTGATCAAATATCTCAATACTGTTATATAACATGAGGCCACAGATATTTGTTACAAACTGAATTCTTACACTCTTCCCAAAAGGTCGCTTACCTATATTTTGATGAATTATAAAGTCTCTCAAATTTTACCAAATCCTAACAAGCACTGTGCTTATATTTTTTAGAAAGAGTGAAGGTAGTGTTTGTGGATGATGGCTATGCCTTTTCATTGCATGTAACCAAGTTACATAAGATATTTGACAAAGGTAAGTATTATATTTATGTCCAATTGTCATATCTTGGTTCTGATAAAACCCTCTGGCTCCCAGTAATTACTTCACTGATCATTTTCTCTGTTGTAATAATACATGTATGTCTGTTGGAATTCTCTGACTGGGCATTGTTTTTTATTCTTGAAACCCAGGCAAAAGGCTACTCCACAGTTCCACTGTTGTCACAATCAGAGATAGTATGACAACAGTTGCTGCCATTGCGGCTGACCATGGCAATTAAGTGTCTAAATTTGTTGAATATGGAAAATATTGCCACATACTCTATGTATTATTTCAGTTGATGTGCAGGCATGTACTTCACCAGTAATTGCTGTCAGCAGAACCATTCACCCCCCCTATACCCAAGCCTTGGTTACTATAGACCAGCCTCACAAGGTTGGTAATTATCGTATATTTCCTGTAAACAATCTTTGTTATCAGCAACTGAAGAAATGGATTTCACATGCATTTAGATGGCAAAATTATTTCTAATTACAAAAAATTGTCATTGGTCAATTTTGATAAATGTAAACAATTGTAGTTCATTTCTGTGTCAATCCTCAAATAGAATGACATCACTGTTCTAATGCAGGGCAATACTATGCAGCTGACATCTGATGAGAAAATCTGTAAATATCAGTCCAATTATTTCCAATGCTGAGACCCTCTCGAACAGCAATTTCGTTGATACTTTTGATGATTCATGTAATGTATCACAACGTTGAAATTATTCCTGCCTTGAACCCATTAAACTCTCCACAATATTTTCCATTCCAGAAAAACAAAACTTTTAAAGGTAAAGACTTATCCAAAAGCTAGGAAAGTGTTGATCCAGCAGCTAATTGGCAGCAGTGTAAACTACTGGCACATTCACTGGAGACGAGGAACAGTGGTCGGTGTGCTAGGATTCTGTAAGTATCCTAAATTATAAATTTCTACTGGTCACTTCACGTTCCTACCTCATCAGTAGCTTGACATAAATTCCAAGCTACGAAAAAGTGCCTAAGCAGTGGGCTGTTTTGTGTGGCACCATCTTGTATTTTCTTCTAGTATGACACGCTCTCTGAGGATTTTAGCCGATGATGAGTCACTTGTACTTTTGGTGGTTGGCAATGGGGTCCAGGCAGAGTAGTTTCGCTTTAGCGATGCAACCGGAAATAGCATGGTCGATCGTATAACTTATCATTAGAAATCACGACTTGCTTGACTATTATTTAGATTTTAGACAGTTTAAGCCATTGATATAACAAAATTTATGCAGTTTAGGAAGCTCAAGGAATCAATATAGCCTTTGAACTATTTTTTTTTTAATATTTTGTTTCATTCACTTGTTAAAAATTAATTAAATATTATGCTCGTGTGTAGAGCTATAGCTTTGTATTTCGCGGCTCATTGAGCTTGCCAACATAAATTAACGCCCTTGTTATGAGCCAGGTCCTGGCAGAATATTTTGGCGATCTGTCGAGCACGGGCCAAAAACATTCCGTGGCCGTTTTCACTTGCTATAGGACTGTCTTAATTTCAAATCATTGGCCGCCATTGCATTAGTTGGAATCATCATCAAGTGTGATTATGAAAGCCTCACCCTATCTTGTTTGAAGGAATTGCTAAAAAAAAACAAAAATGTACGGACAACTGAATGCAAGAAGGAGCTGATTGACAGGTTATAATTATTATTAGTATAGTAATAATAACTGTTGGAACAACGAACTACGAACAATTATAATAATTATTATCATAATAATTAATGGCATATAGTTATAATTTTATTATCTTTTAATTTCAACTGTTGCGGTTGTTGTTATTTAATTAATTGATATTATTGATATATCTTATTATTTTATCTATTATTATTATTATTGTATAATAATAAATTATAAGATGACTTATGTTAGCGGCGCATCGTCAGTTCTATACACCTCCAAACCCATCAGTTGCCGTGAATAGAAAAATAATTCCTTCAGTATCGGATAAAATGAAGCGACTTTCGTTTTAACAGTGCTATCGATGGAAAGCATGCTTCCGGTTCTTTTGATAATAGCTCCGCAGAAAAATCTGCCGGGACCCCATTTGCCATGTGCAGCTCTCAGCTAGTACTAGTAGTAGTACTAGTAGCTAGTACTACTGGTATTGCACATATAATGGAAGTATGCAGCCTTTTAAACTATTAAAAAACTTCACACATTCAAATTCCTTGTGGGCTACAGGTGTTAAAATTGGCTTGTCAAGATCTTCCAATCGTATTGTTCTTGTTGGCTTTTATTTCAATGCTAAATTTCTTAAACCAAAAAGTAGCACTTGACTATGCGTTTTGGTAGGCATCAAACCGCTGGACTATTGGTTCAAAGCAAATTTCGTTGCAACTTGTGCTGGGAACATCAACAAAACTAGGTGAGAAGTATTTATTTTCGTTCTATACATATGCTGGTAAAACATCTATTGATTTTTCATCATTGCTACTAGCTTACTACTGGTGTTACAACTACTGTCCTCCGATTGATCTATTCCAATGGACTGCGCCACCAAGTTGAACACTGGTTAAATGCTAAATCCGTGGTGTGGCTTGAGCATATAACCATCCATTCACCAACGAATAGGCAAATCCATGGGTTTATCCTAACATGTTACATTTAACAAAACTGAGGCTGAGAGTTGCCCCCTGAAGCTCAGAGTTGAGCATAGCCTCCTGTAACCCCTGCCTTTTCCATACACAGTGCATGTCACTTTGGCCGAATTCACCATATTTATTGTATTTTATGCTATTTACCAGATAGTGTATTAGTTTACACTACTGAAAAGCTTGCTAAAGGTTTATTCCATCAATCTCCCATCACCTGATTAATTAGGCAGGAATTTTGAATGCTGGTGTGATCACCCATTTCCCACTCTTTCATTCGTTCCCATGATTGCGGGCCAGTGCTGCCTAATTCAGGCCTTTGGGCAAACTTTAACATTTGCTGCATTACAAGTATATCAGTCTTCTTGTGTCATGTTTTGAATTTCACTTTACATGTATATGATGTCAGTGTTGTAAAGTCCCAGAATTGGAGCATTATTCGACTGGTGCGATAAACTGCCTTGGCATCGAAGATTTTTTTGTTGTTAAACACATGATTTCATCGGGAGAACATTTCATCATAGACAAATTCCACTACCATTTGGAGTTAAATATGAACAACTCTTACCATGAGAAATGCTCTTGAAAAAATGTTTTTGTTGAAATATATGAATAAAGGTTATATATAATGTAAAAGTAATTCATTATCTCTTTTCCCACTCAACTTATTCAAACTTGACCACTATTTAATTATGTTAAATTAACAATAAACGCTGATCTTGGTTGACCCACTTCTGAATCAAATGCGAGTTTTACTATTCCAAGCTTATTATTTTTTTACTCAACTTTGGCCTGGCATGATTATGAGATTTGACTTTATACTTGCCCAAATAAGTTGCCACGTCATGCAGTTAAAATGGCAAATCTCAATTATGAAAGTGTTATGGCTCATATAAGCTAAGCAGTACCAGATTATGAATAGTCACCGTGTTATGAAAAGGATGGTATTTTTTTTACTTCTTTTTAGTTTCGAGGTGCATATCTATCGAAGATGATGGTGGAGAGGGTTACATCAGAAGGCATCCACATCATGTACGATTGGTGAGTTACAACATTCGGTCATCTTAATGGAGTTGAGCAACAAGCCCAAAGCTAGTTGAAAGTTTCATTTACTGGATTTCATAATTTAGCTATGTGTGTTTTATGCATGAGACTAAAGCCTGGTTCACATCCGTATCGTAGATGCTCGCAAGTGATCACGGATCCCTTGTACGAGCATCTGCGATGTATGTGAGTAGTAATATATGAGCAGATCTCCCTACCAAGTGTTTTTTTGTGGATTAGACCTTGGGGTTGAGACAATGGGTTACGACGTTGGATGAATTCGCCGAGTTTATATTGTATTTTACTTGAGGGGTACTTGAGTGGCATTTGAATGGCATTTAAGTGGCATTTGAGTTTTGATTATTTTTTTACTTGATTTGAACTCATATGGCATCTAGATTTTGAATGTATGGCATTCAAGTTTTGATAACTTTTTACATAACTCGAACTCATATGGTATCTTGAGAGAGAGGGGAGAGGAGAGAGGAGAGAGGAGAGATGGGAGATGAGAGAGGAGAGAGATTTTTTAGTTTTCTATACATTCATGTATATATGGTTAGTTATGTACATATTTATGGTTATATTCATATCTACATAGAGAGAGGAGATATATCTACATTGAACAAATATATTGATCAAAAATGAAAATTATATGATTATATACCTGATTACATAATAAGTAGGGAAAATCTTCTGGAGAGAGGGGAGAGGAGAGATGAGAGAGGAGAGAAGAGAGAGGAGAGATTTTTTTTAGTTTTTTATACATTTATGTATATATGGATAATTATGTACATATTTATGGATATATTTACATTTACATCATTGAATAATATACATTTATTACATAATAAGTATATTAAATGCTATAAAATATGTTGGAAAATTACCAAATTAGACCTCTAGATGGTTAAAATCTACAGTATTTGGGAAATAACTGCAAGAGAGGAGTATTTGGTAGAGGAGAGAGTATGTTGAGAGAGAGGAGAGATAAAAAGAGGAGAGAGGAGAGAGGAGATATATCTACATTGAATAAATACAGTGATTAAAAATGAAACAATATGTGAATATATACATTTATTGTGTAATAAGTAGGGAAAATCTCATACAATATAGCTAGAGTCAGTAAATATTAAATAATACAAACTTAGGAAGGAATACTTCTGTTCTATGTACTTTTGATTCCATAATGAACTAAAATAAAAAGTTATGTATTAGTATAGAATGGTTAAACAGAAATTTAAAACAACTACAAACTGTTACTAAATAGTATTTTTTTATTAATTATTACCTTATCATCAAAAATTGACTGTTAATCGGATGTTTTTGTAGCTTTTCGTGTCTTACGTTGTTGAGTCCTTACCCTTCTAGCTTGTCTTTGAGCGGACTGTCGCTGCATGTTTCTTCTTTTTAGAGCAAGTTCTTTACGAGCACACTCGATAGAAATTGGTGTGTTTACCTGTTGTAGTTGATATTGTCGTTGTTGTAATACATAATGTAATCTCTGAATATCTGACGTAACATCATTCCCTAAGAGCTTTAATGTTAGAAAAGATTCAGTTCGAAAACTATTTAGCTGCTCTATCAAGTCTTTCTGTATGAATTTACAATTGTTTGAGATAATTCGCACTCTCTCTTCAATTTTCTTATTGCATATGTTTTGTAGAAGTATCAAGTCCTCTTGAGTCAAAGATTTAGGCTGAGTTTCTGATTCTGTGTTGTTAACTATTTCCATTTTTTGTCATTGAATCTGAAAAAAACAAAAAAACAGATGATTAATTTTGTTCAGTTGTTTTAGTATAATAAATAATATATGAGTAAAAACTGTAATTTATTAAGTTTTTACCTTGATGCTCTTCTAATAGCTGTAGTAGATGTTGCTTCTCTGATAGCTGTTGTAGAACTGGATGCTTTTTGTGTGAAAACTATGACTCTTATATAGCTAAAGTTGTACTGATTAAACCCTATGAACACCATCTCGTGTCAATCTCTATGAATCAACATTTGTTCACGCGAAGGAAAGTCAATGCTTTCGCGGGAATAAATAAATAATTTTCACGCGAACACAAACCAATGCTTTCGCGGGAATAAATAAACTATTTTCACGCGAATGGAAACTGTTGCTTTCGCGGGAATAAATAATTTATTTTCACGCGAATAGAAACCAATGCTTTCGCGGGAATAAAGAATTTATTTTCACGCGAATAGAAACCAATTCTTTCGCGGGAATAAATAATTTATTTTCACGCGAATAGAAACCAATGCTTTCGCGGGAATAAATGATTTAATTTCCCGCGAATGGAAACCGTTGCTTTCGCGGGAATAAATAATTTATTTTCACGCGAATAGAAACCAATGCTTTCGCGGGAATAAAGGATTTTATTTCCCGCGGATGAAAGTCAATGTTGTCGCGGGAATAAATACTTTATTTTCACGCGAATGGAAACCGTTGCTTTCGCGTGAAAATAAAATATTTATTCCCGCGAAAGCATTGGTTTCTATTCGCGTGAAAATAAAGTATTTATTCCCGCGAAAGCAACGGTTTGTATTCGCGTGAAAATAAAGTATTTATTCCCGCGAAAGCAACGGTTTCCATTCGCGTGAAAATAAAGTATTTATTCCCGCGACAACATTGACTTTCATCCGCGGGAAATAAAATCCTTTATTCCCGCGAAAGCATTGGTTTCTATTCGCGTGAAAATAAATTATTTATTCCCGCGAAAGCAACGGTTTCCATTCGCGGGAAATTAAATCATTTATTCCCGCGAAGGCAACGGTTTGCATTCGCGTGAAAATAAAGTACTTATTCCCGCGAAAGAATTGGTTTCTATTCGCGTGAAAATAAATTATTTATTCCCGCGAAAGCATTGGTTTCTATTCGCGTGAAAAAAAAATATTTATTCCCGCGAAAGCAACGGTTTCCATTCGCGTGAAAATTATTTATTTATTCCCGCGAAAGCATTGGTTTGTATTCGCGTGAAAATAATTCATTTATTCCCGCGAAAGCATTGGTTTCTATTCGCGTGAAAATAAAATATTTATTCCCGCGAAAGCAACGGTTTCCATTCGCATGAACATTGTTTAGTTATTCCCGCGAAAGCATTGGTTTGTATTCGCGTGAAAATAATTCATTTATTCCCGCGAAACAATTGACTTTCCTTCGCGTGAACAAATGTTGATTCATAGAGATTGACACGAGATGGTGTTCATAGGGTTTAATCAGTACAACTTTAGCTATATAAGAGCCATCGTTTTCACACAGAAAGCATCCAGTTCTACAGCGACTAACAGAGGAGCAACATCTACTACAGCTATTAGGAGAGCAACAAGGTAAGAAGCACTAAAATAATTATTTGTTTTTAATTAATTGAAACATCTAGGTTTTTGAATCTTAGTTTTTAAAAACAATCTTTTAATAAAACAATAGTTTCAGTATATTTACATCATTAAACTAAGTTCTTTTACTTTTTGCAGGTATGATGACATCACACTCCAAAGCACTTCCTAAGCTCCATATTGAACCAATCACAGCTACCAACAACACTAACGCTATTTCCACTACAACCATCATTTCCACCACCAACGGCATTCACATTGATGATAGAAGATCCAATCCTAACACCTTTAATGATACATCTTCTCGCTCAAACACCAATGCTCATGCTGATATAGCAATGAACCGTCATGTAGTTTCAGCTGACTCTCCTTTGAGTCCCACACCGGACTACACATATCTGCATGAGAACAGTGAAGTCAAACGAACGGAGGATATCAAAAAACCGACAGTGACATTATCTCAAGCTTCAATTTCCTTTTTATTCAGCAACAGCAAGAATAATACCGTAAACAAACTTAGAGAGTTTGAATTGCTCGAGATGGCTGGAATAATGACAGGAGCTATGCAGAAAGGAATGTTGGAAATCGGAAATTTTGTGAGTTTGTTGGATTTACCAATTCCTACGATATTGGAGGTTTTCGATGTTAATTACGTTGAAGATTATGGTATATTGGACTATGAATATGTTTTAAAAAACAATCATCGAATTCGAGTCAAGTCACTGATTGACAAAGAACTTACGGTGGAGCTACAGGAACTTGATTCCAGCTCTTCACAAATCCTAGTGTACATGGGAAAGCTAGAAGAAAATCAACCCGATCTACGTATTGTAGGAGATAATCATCGTCATCAAGGGCTAAAACAACGAGTTATAGCCAAAATCTTGAGAAAAAAATCATTGAAGCAGTTGCAAGCATACTTTGATATCATCACTTTCGATAATATTCCTGTCAACACTCTTCTGACATTCACTAGACTTTCAGTTTGGAAAAATTTGAAGTCGAAGCAGCGAAAACGAAAACAAGATACATCGCCTTTACGTATCACTCACACTGTCACTTACAGATACATGATGAATGACGGATCTTTGATGACTGGGAAGATTGTTATCCCTCCTGAGAACGTTTTGAAGATCAAAAATCATGAATGTGGTATGATCCACTATAAAAGTACGATGACAACTGAAAGCGGCACAAAGAAACACATTCTCACGATTCTGAGTGTTGAAGAAGCTTTAATGCTTCTATCTACTTCAAGTGAAAAAGAAGGAATAGCTTTCAGACTTTCTCTATTTGATGATGCTGAGCTGATGAAAAGTTATGATGATGATGTTGCTGCTGATGATGCTGCTGATGATGATGATGATGATGACGATGATAACATCGATGCTTATACCGATGAAGAAGATGATAATATGACGGATGATGACTCTAAGAACAACAAATTTGAGGAAAAAGATGAAGTTGTCGACAATGATAGTGAGAAAAGCAATGAAGATGTTGACAATCACATTTCAAGCGAAGCTAGCAGGATTTCAATATCGGAAATTTAATTAAGGTATGTTAATCTTCACTAGTAATAAGTAACTACTAATAGACGTATTTTTTACCATAGTATAATGTAGTTGTTATAACGACATCTATGTATGCTTTTAGATAGAATACGTGTACAAGTGAATGACCGTCGACTCGCCAAAATCTATCAGCAACAACTCATGAACATTAAATTACATATTATTTGTATTGTGCAATAATTTGTATATATTTAGTGTAATAAAGTATTTTATTCATATTTAACATTAGTTATTTAGCCAATTTGTAAAACTTTCGGGGCTACAACTCTAAAATGTTACAAAAATTTCAATGTTCCGACACAAAAATAAATATTTCAAGTTATCGTCTCATTTTTCAAAAATGTTAAGACAACTCCCATTTATAATTTCTAAACTTCGTTTTTGAAAAAATATGTAAAAGTTGTCGGCACATTGTGTCAAAATGATAAGACAACTCCGCTTTTGCACAAAAAAATTGTGAAAAATGTTTTATAATTTGTTTGAGAAACCAAAACAGTAGAAGACTTTTTACAACACAACCGCAAGCATTATACTTCAGGTTTTACAGTTTTGTGAATTGGATGTTGATAGTTTGTCACGATATGACATAATAATTAAGTAATTATAGTCTTTTTCATAACAATGCTATAGATTCAGTAATACAGATGTGAAATTTACTGTTTCGTCACTTGAATGCAGTATGAAGGTAGTTGATGTAATATTTATTTTGTAATATTATGCAAAGTAATACAGTAAGAATGAAGCATATGGAGTTCTCAACCACAAAACAAATAAAAATAATGCATTAGGGTAAACTAATGACAGAACAATTTTACATGAAGTGTATACATGTGAATAAAGTATTCATAAAAACACAGACTATTGTCTGTATATATAATATATATAGAGAGTATTTATAAAAAACAGCCTATTAACTATATATTTTGTGGTAAGAAATTGTAAAATAGGATAGTTGCATAAAGTCTATGGTAAACTAATGACAGAACATTTTTTACATGAAATGTATTCATAAAAACACAGACTATTGTCTGTATATATAATATATATATATATAGAGAGAGTATTTATAAAAAAAACATCCTATTCACTATATATTTTGTGGTAAGAAATTATAAAATAGGGTAGTTGCATAAGACCTATTCCAGAGCCATGATAATATTAAAAAATATAGTGAAATAAAAATTTTAAAACTCACCTAAGAGTGCAGTTAGTACAAGAACTTCTTCTTGAGAAAAGTCTGAGTTTTTCTGCATTTTTCGTCTAATAGACGCTAATTTCAATTTAACACAATCATTAAAACCCTTTTTTTTCAGTCCATCTTTTATATTCAAAATTAATTTAAGTGAAGTTAAATCAATTTTCTTATCATCAATCTTTTGGCTTTCTTTTAAATCTACTTGGGTTTGAGGTTTAACTGTTATAGTATTAGATTCTAAAACACTGGTTTTTGGACTGCACTGTGAACTAGCAACAGAAATTAAGTCATTATTACTTTCTTCAGTTTCTGAAAGATCAGAATCTGAAGATATAAGCGCTCTCATTTTTTTACACTGGTTTTTAATCAAAAGTTTTCGATCTTCAGCAGCAGGTTTTTTAGCTATCGCCAACCATTTACTCCCTAATTCAAAATCTAGAACAATGTTTTCAGAAAAATAACCTTCTATTGGATAGAGATACACTAACGCAAATTTTTTCGGAAAAGTAATATCCATAAGTAATTCAGAATATTTTCTATTAATAAATAAAACAAAATTATTGTAACTAGCAATATCAACAATAAAAAACATTTTAGTTTTTAAAATACAACTATGTTGCTGAAGATCTCTCAAAGTTGTATGCGATTTTCCACATAAACAATAATAAATAAACAAGTGAGCACAAAAATGTCTTGAAAGAACTCGGCCAGGCTCATGCAATCCCCCTAATTTAAACTTCTTACCACAAAATATACAAGAGACGTTGTTTTTGTTTCCTTCCAGTGCTTCACTCAACATCTTTGTGCCATATGCGATCAACAGCAATGAGAGCACTGAAAGGAAATACCTAGGGCTTTTGTTATCAATATCTACAAACAAAATAAACAAATTCTCATCATATATAGATAACTTTCTTAAGCATGCTATATGTATATATATAAAGATAATGTATGTCACTTACACTTAAAACACTCTCTATCTTCTTTTATATTCCCGTCTAAAAGACTTAATTCT
This sequence comes from Cryptosula pallasiana, assembly GCA_945261195.1. Classification (NCBI taxonomy): domain Eukaryota; kingdom Metazoa; phylum Bryozoa; class Gymnolaemata; order Cheilostomatida; family Cryptosulidae; genus Cryptosula; species Cryptosula pallasiana. The sequence goes on along the minus strand of OX183131.1, from coordinate 10,703,287 downwards.
CTATACTCCCTTAATTCAGGATTCTCTGCTTGAACTAAAATAGAAAATACGAATGTAGTTATGCTATTTTTTTGAAAAAATTCGAAAAATTTTTTATAAATTGAATGAGTATATAGTAAGTAATATTTTCATCATACTTACATTCAAATGTGTTCCGTTCATAGCACAGGAAGTTTTCGTCCTTCCCAACACATTGCTTGCTACCTATGAAACGTGAAGATGCTTTTTCTACAAAAAAATAACATAGTAAATGTAAAGTCATTATTATTGTACCTACAGACAAATTTACATTTTTCATAAAACAGAAAAACTTACTCATAGCAATATGTGTGCTAACTTCGCTCTTTTCCGTCTTCTCTTCATCTTCAAAACACTCCTCCAACCACCTTAGTGTTTCATCATCGGTAGAACTTAATAAAACAATAAATCAAGATTGTAATTATTTAAAAACTCTATATAATACAGTTGAATATTGAATAATAAAGTTTCAATAATATACTTACATAGCACTGAAATCTATTTCGTCTATATTTAATTCTAATGCAACATTTGAGGATGTAGACCTACAAGTAATATATATATATATACATTTGTATAAATTTATAAATGTAACTGCAACAAAATTGTAAAAGATAGTATAAATAACTTACTCATTTGTTGTAGGGATATTGCTAGCCATTGTTGTTTTGCAGAGTAATACTTAATATGAAGTATAAATGAAAACTGATACTGTTTAAAAAAAATAGTTTCTCTTATATACAAAACATTGAAGTCATTTATCAAGATTAATTTGTAGACTGATTTTCTGATTATTATTATGATAAATGATATTGTTTTTTAAAAAAGTGGAAGACAATTAGGAAGTTGGTTAAAAAAAATAGGAAGATAGAGATTAAATAGTTTAATAAGCTTAACCACCACAAACACTCCTGTAAACTGTCTTTCCATCTAGCTAAAATTTTTGAATGTAGAGCGTTGGATAAACAAATTTTACAACCTCTTTTAAATATAACTAGCTAGGATGAAACTTACATTTCATTTGAATGACACCTCACATCCTTCAAACATATTTTTATAGCAACAATTTTCATATAGACACATCAACAGCAAATCAATGATGCAGTGTAGTTCCATCTTTATATCATCAGACAGTAAATTAATATGTGAGAGCTTCAATTATAGTTTACACCATTAAGTATGAGTTCGGAATGTAATAAAATACTTTACAGGTACTGATAGCATTTAATAACTAGTTCAATTGCAGTTTATTGATATACTCTACTATAACACACACTACCACAAACAATCATATAGACACATCATCAGCAAAACAATGATGTAGTGTAGCTCCATCTTTATATCATCAGACAGTAAATTAAAATGTGAGAGCTCCAATTATAGTTTACAACATTAAGTATGAGTTAGGAATGTAATAAACACTTTAAAGATATCTGATAGCATTTAAATATGTATATGTAACATATAACTCTTGATTTATTAGACAAAACAGCTTCCTAAAAATAGAAAATATACTATGTATGTTGATACATTATTATTTCACACAAAAAACAATGAGATATTTTAAAAAAAGTAACAGTCTAACTAATAAAACAAGTGGATAAAGTCATGCTTTGCTCATGTTTTTTAGATGATAGCGGAGATAGCTAGGATTAAAAGTAAAACCACAAATCCGTTTTGGTGGAAGGCTGTATGAAACAATAAAAAACAGGAGATAGATGCAATCAAGTTCTCTTCCTTTTTAGGTTGAATTCGACCTATAATTCCGTCATCTATGGATGTTTGTTGTTTTTGTTTTAAATAGAAATAACATGATAATAAATAGTGCTTAGGTGTAACTAATGACTTTTCTCGAGCAACACACTTGATATTAAAAAGATCAAAACATATAGGATTAAGCGAGATGATGATTAATGTCTTTTCTGGAATGAGTTTATTAGTAAAATGACACTTGCGGGACACTTGCGCTATATTATAATTAATTACTTTTTAAAAATGACGTGTTAACATTACGTCAACTGAAATAATACCTAAAACGTCTCGCATAAATTTTGATCTGACTGAAAATGGACTGAAAACCTTCAAGGTGCGTAAAAATTATCGTAACTCGCTATAGCGGATATTCTAAGAAATATTTATTTTCTCGTTGGTAACTTGACGTAAAATATTTTGTAACGGATGTCACATGATCTCAATCGTTTTTTTTCAACTTAAACACTTAGTTACTCGTAAACATTTGATACTCGCTTGATTTCTTTGATAACAGTAATATCCCAATTGTGTTTATCGTAAATATTTCAAAAACGGATATTGCGCGTTTCAGTTGGTTTTTCCTGCTAAATTGCTTAGTTACTCGTAAACATTTGAAAATTGTTTGATTTTTTCGCTGATAAAACATGTTGCAAGTATCTTTTACCAAATATTACCGTGATTTTCAATCAGTTTTCCTTACTAGATTACTTAATTACTCACCAACATCCATAATTGTTTTTATTAATCATTGTTGCAAAGCAATGCTGTATTTAAATAATATTACTACGTTTCCAACCAATTTCCTTACTGAATTACTTAATTACTCGCTAGTATTTCATAATTTCTTTCACTAATAATTACAAATAATATTGTAAATAAATAATTTACCAGGGATATTTATGCTCAAGTCTCCTCTCTCTCCTCTAAACACTCTCTCTAGATATATACAAACACAGTTATTTTTATTGTACCTTGCGCAAAAACACCCCCTAAAACTTGTTTTTAGGCTGAGTCTTATGGGTTATTTTAGGGGGAGTTTCAGTCCTGGGAGTAGATACTAAATTGACACAAATTTTTTTCATATGAATTTAAAACTTAACTAATGTAGTTTTTTTACCAAACATCAGTACATCAAAAACATTATTGTAAAGGTATATTATATAGGAAGATTTTCCATACTTATTATGTAATAAATGTATATAATCATATAATGATTAATTTTTGATCAATATATTTATTCAATGTAGATATATCTCTTCTCTCCTCTCTCCTCTCTTTCTTCCTCTCTCCTCTCTCTCTCTCTCCCTCTCTCCTCTCTCTCTTTCTTTATCTCAAGATACCATATGTATGTATACATTGATTATCATTACAAGTTGTAGTGCTTTGTATTACTTAGTATTTACTGACTCTAGCTATATTATATAGGATGATTTTCCCTACTTATTATGTAATCAATGTATATAATCATAAAATGTTTCATTTTTGATCAATATAGTTATTCAATGTAGATAAAACTCCTCTCTCCTTTCTCTCTCCTCTCTCCTCTCTGTCTTCTCTCTCCTCTCTCTCAAGATACCATATGAGTTCAAATTATGTGAAAAAAGTATCAAAACTTAAATGCCATACATTCAAAATCTAGATGCCATATGAGTTCAAATCAAGTAAAAAAACAATCAAAACTCAAATACCACTTAAATGCCATTCAAACGCCACTCAAGTACCCCTCAAGTAAAATACAATAAAAACTCGGCGAATTCATCCAACGTCGTAACCCATTGCCTCAACCCCAAGGCCAGAACCACAAAAAAACACTTGGTAGGGAGATCTGCTCATATATTACTACTTATGTGAACCTAGCTTTGCAGCGGCTCGTACGACGTCGCATGCTGTCGTACACGCTCATAGAAAAGTTCAGCTGAACAAACATTCTTGCGACCGTCGTACGATAGAGAGTACAATTTTCTTCCTTTCTTTCTCAAAAACCACAGTTAGGTCGAGGTTACTCATGTAAAAATGACTGTCACCAAGAAATTATTATCGTTTAATTATAGTTGTAAATATTGATTATTGTTAATTATTAATTTTCTGAGTGAAAGATTGTGATGGTTGATTTAAATGTATAAATTCATATATTTTCTGTAATTCTTTTTATATATTAGCATAATTAATTAGTATATTATTATAAATTGAGATTCAAAATTTTATATCAAGAAATGGTGAAAAAATAATAATGCGCCATCGAACAACAGTTATAAATTTATTTAAAAAATATGGAATAATATTTAATGATAATATGAGTAAAAATGTAACAAAATTTTTAAAAATAATAAATTATTCGGTTTAATTGAACAACGATAATTTATTTAGTATGTATATAGTCGTTGGTCAGTGAAGACGCGCTTCGAGATTTTATTACCTCCCATTCAAGTGGGTGATTATATCTCTTGCGATCGTGAGTTTGCCAAGTCTGCGATCACTTGCGAGCCTCTATAATATGTATGTGAACCAGGCTTAAAGATATTGACATGTCTGTTTTGAAAGTTGCGCATTTGATTATAATGGCAAAGTTGCTGTTTTCGGGCAATTATTACATTGTGGAACCATATGAAGATATGACAGGGTTTAAAGATATTACACTAATTTTTAACGATAATTTAGTTCAATTTTGTTCGTTCCAATATTGTTGTTGATGCATGAAAAAACTTGAGATGTTCACTGAGATCACTATGTTCCCATGCTGCGAATTCGTTCGGGTTGAACTCATAAATCGTCCATTCGGGTCATGGGAATTCTGACTCGTACGAGTTGGTTCGGATTCATTCGTGTTGGCTCACTGCGGTTCCTCAAGCCGAATTCGTTCGGGTTGAGCATTGATTAGGATCATGGGAATCGTTCGTGTTGATGAATTCGAATTCGTTCGTGTTGCTCTTTTGAGAAAAAGGCATTAAACTGGCGATTTGGCAGTAAATCAGTTTTTGCGTATTTTCCAACTGCAGTTTTTACATACATCTAATAATAATCCTCTGCAAGTTTAACAACAGGTGAGTTATAAATTATTTACTATTTGCTCGGGAAACTGAATCATAGCTCTGTTTCATAAATGTGCAAACTAAATTATTATTATTTTTATACTTGCCAAAAAAAATTATTTTTTTATTATTTGGAAATAATTTATTTATTATTATTATTAATTATTTATCATTTCTTATAGCTATCATTATATTTATTAATTATCATCTATAATTATTACAAATTGTTGATTTTGTTATTATTCATGTACTTACTAGTTTATGCTGTGAACATTCCACAAATTTGACTCATATTACTACTTAGTAATACGAGCGCGGTTGTTTACTAACTCACTACAATCAAGTAATTATTGCGCTCGCTACTCACTGCAAAGGAAGGACAACTCCCGCAAATTAGTTCAATTCGAATTATCATAGGAACGGATTGGAATGCCAACCCGAATGAATGCTAACCAACTCGAATGGACGCCCGATCCGAACGAATTCGCAGCATGGGAACATGGTGTTTCACCATGTTCCCATGCTGCGAATTCGTTCGGATCGGTTCAGTGGTGGAAGTTAGTCCCAAATAAGCAGGTCAATGAGTTGATTTACCTGTTGCTACTAACAACACAACATGGAATGCAATAAATATTGCAAATGGATGGTTAACCTTGAGTGAAAATTTTATAAATTCTGGTCCTATGGTCCGAGCAAATCCATCATGACTTCATTTAGTTTGAACGGAGTGAATACACTGATGCTTGTTAGGTTTTTAAAAAAATGCTTGAGTATGGTCACTGAAATGTTGCAGTGCATTGTTGTACCACCACTCCCCCCCCCCCCCCCAGATGTTGGTAGATGAGCAGATTTTGTTGAAAGCATACAAATTTAGCTTGAAGAAACTTACTTTTCAAATTTATCACAAAAGGAATCGTTGAAACGAATCACCTGGTATGGTTTGTGTGATATACATGTAAAATAAGCCGCTGAATACCCCCGAGTATCTCCATATCAGCACCAAAAACAGAAAATTACTACTCTCTTTTTTAGTTTGGTGACACAGCTCTTCTGGAACTGAATCACCGTGAAGGTGAGACAATCATGTAGAGAATATCACACATGCATAAATATCTCTCCGGTTTCAATCTTTTCATCATACGGAAAATGTAAACAAGAATTGATCCCCTGTATTGCCATACAACCAACAGACAGAATGATGTTTTTGTTGCAGAACTGTTGCTGGCTGATGGTCTTCACATGGATGAAGAGGAGATGAAATCATTTGAAGTTCCAGTAAGTTCATGGAATAATATTTTATCACCTTGTTCTATAATTTGTAAAAATAGTAACTTCCATTTCACTCCTTGTTTAACTATTCCCAAAAAATCATCCAATCTCATGTGTCCAATTAATTGTCTATGTTTTTCTTGCAGGCATGTGGTAAGCATTATCGCTACCAGCTTTTTCTATGTTCGCATTATTTCACTTACTAAATCCAATGTGTTTAGCTTTCAGTAGAGATGAAATTTTTAATCGAAGATAATATTATTCACACAAGGATTCACTTGCGTCCCAGTTCACTCGGTGTAGGAATTTGAGTGAAAGCTTAAAACAGTCTCACTCTCTGTAGTAAGAAATTTTTGTGTATCCAACGAACTTACAGAGAATGACATCTTGGTTTCAGCTATGGATGATCGATTCACTGGCAACTGCTGGGATGAGTTTATGAAAGAAGAACAACCCGGTATGTTTTTATTAAGTTTTATGCATCTCTGTGAAATCAAAGTTCCGTCTGATTGACGTACATTTGTTTAACCAAGGCGTAAGCTTGTTGTACGATATATTATGTAGTATACATGTATATATTACCTATACTGTAGTACGCAATTATATATGACTCTTAACAGCCATTGATATACCTTTCATGTATATAGGACTCCAAATACTTACAAGTTACACTTACTAGCTTACCCAGCTGTTATATATGACTCTTAACAGTCTTTGATATACCTTGTATGTATATATGACTTTTAATACTTACAACTTACAACTACTAGCTTACCCAGCTGTTATATATGACTCTTAACAGATTGTTATACATTCAGTTTGTATATGTGACTCAAAACATTTACATCTTATAATACTTCACTCAAATACAACCTTTTTCCATTATACTGATGTGTATATTCCTATTACAGTAGCTGGACTCGATAGACGACACATAATATATGTTATAGCTATTTATGACTGCCCACTCAGTCACTCTTTGTGTTTGTTCCTGATGAACATTGCATGAGGTCAGCATATAATAGTGTTTTAATGTTCTTTTAGCATATTATGTAGCAACTGGTAGTGGATTTATTGTGAAGGATGGTGTGTTATCTCCCGGTGCAGATGATGCAGAGAGGTTTCATGGTATGTACCATCTGACAGCTTTTCAACATGGCATTGTGTCTTGAATATGAGATTTTCCAAGAGTTTCCCTGTATGGTTTTGTTATATATGTTATATATTGTCCTTAATTCTGTGATTCAAGTTGTCATATATTTTTTCATACCGCATTTTTCAGTGTCTTCAATTTTCTATCCTTGCCTAAACTATTGAGATGAGTCAGTTCTCAATGTGAGAACCGTTTTGAAAGACTTCACTACCACTTTATGTCCCAGTATCTTGCAACCACTCGCTACTACTCAACTTGTGAATGTTGTCTGCTTATTAGATCATCATGGATCAGCTGAGGGGAATACTTCTGTTGACTTGCCACCAGCCTCAGATTCTTCTTCTTCTGAAGACGAGTCTTCCCGTGAGTTTTACACTTTCAATGACTATCGCAACTAATATTTTGCTATTAGAAATAGTTTGACATTCAATATTTTCAATGTTTCAGCTTATGAAGGAATCGATGGGGGTCTAGGACGCAGATCCCAGTTCCGTTACCGTCTGAGAAATGGTAAGAAATGTCACAAAAATGTGTGTTGATGGCATAGTGTAGTTCTAGTAAATATTGGTTCACCCTCACGTTTGTTTCTGTACAACCTATTCACTAATTTTCCAATTTTCTGTTTTTTTCAGTTAGAGTTCCGGTCACAAGAAAAGGAGCGAAATCTGTTCGCACAGATTATTGTGTTTACTGCGAGAGACCGTTTACATCTCGACTTACAAAACATTTGGTAAATGTTGACATCAAGCAAGATGATGTGAAGGCAGCTCTCTTGATGTCCAGTGAGGAAAAAGCCAAGGAGCTTTACAGACTGCAATGTCTGGGAAATTACAAATGGAACAGAAAGGTGTTTGTTTATCTGATCACTGTGTCCAAAACTTCCCATAGAACATATATTGCTATTACCCTCCACTATTCATCTTCTCCTAGTTAACTGGATTTCTTCTCCAGCGTTTCTGTCCATGTCATGATTTCAATGGTTTTTGCTGGAAATATTCTTTGGCAAACTCATATCATTTTGTCTCCTCTAGATATTGCTGTTGCCATATGGTGTTTTTCCATCAACTTTTACCTTCACCTTTTTAGTAACAGACACATAACATGTGCGAGACTATGCATCTAAAAATATTCAGTGTTGTTTCAGCTTTGGTGTTGTTCTGCAGTTGTCAAAGAATTAAACCAACATTTTTTGCACGACATAATTAACCATCATTGTTTGTAATTTTCTTTTTTGGCGTCAATTGGTTATATTCTGTAAATACTACAGTTTGGTTATGTTTCATTTTGTGATCTATAGATTATTGAACAAGGCGAAGGAGAGCTTGCAGTAGTGCGAAGACCAACTACACTCACAGGAGCACATCGATTTTTACCTTGCAGCTTATGCCTAGGCTTCTTTAAGGATAAAAACTTGAAGACCCACAAATGTCCATTGAAAGGTATGAGTTCACAGTTTAAACAGGAAGTGCCTTGTAAGGCATTAACTCTCCAACATCTACAGAAAGAATTATAGCCATTCTTTCAAGTTTGAACAACAATACGTAACCCCACGAGTGAAATTTTATTTATTATAAGGTATAGCTTATTGCTATTTGAAACAGGAAAATAATTCATAAAAAAGACTGATGTTGTTTTAAAGAGCATAACCTGTGGTATTTTCTAGTTAGTGGTGCCAATTTATAACGGGTTTTTCCAAATTCATGCGTTTCGATATTTTTGCGCTTCGCAGCGCATGTTACCATGGCGTAGATGTATTATTTGTTGAACTCTCTGACAGTCATACTTTTTTCAATAAAAATGTTAGTTACGGGATTTTTTATTAACGTTGCTTGGTGGTATGCTGGCATCAACATGATACTACTCACATTTTAGACTCAACCACTAAAGGAAAACAAAAAATTGCGCTAGGTAGGGAAATGGTTGGGTCTTTGCTGACCGCAGACTCTGAAGAAAAAAGGGATTTGGATGAAATTATTTCAGGCTTCAAAGAGACTGATGCAAATCCAGGTGAATAATACTTTGTATTATCAATCATGCATATCTGTATTCATGATACATGTCATTCTAAGGAAACATATTGTAGTGGTTTATTGCATTCCATTCAAAATGAGCCCTTGAGACAATGTGATAATCATGTTTGCATTAGCTTGTAGCATTACAAAATAGGGAAAAGAAGTTTAGCCAAATTCCACTATTTCTGTATATGATTTCAATTTATATTAAAATGGAAAGTTTGAAGAGAGGTCATTGGGTGTCGTAGATGTGTTGCCTTCAATCGAAATTTTAACTCAGAGCGGTAACATTAGTCGCGTCATGAATGACGCATTCATTCTACAAACTTTTGTTTTTAAATATTTATTCCATTTTCAGCTGGCAATATTTTTTGTTTGTTAAAAGAAGGAAAGAATGTAATGCATGTCTATTCTCTTCAAAAAATCTTATCTATCTTCATTCGTGGTTTAGGATTGCAGAAAATTATCCAAGAAGACTCTTTATTGATGGAATTTGCACGAATGCAGTTGATGCGTCTGGGTGGAAATGAGCTGCGCCGTCGATCGGAAATGACACACCTTCGATCTAAATTATGCATGGTGGCAAGGTTCATATCTTTGGTGAGGGAGCAGGTTGCTGGTCCTATCAGCATGAGGGGAATTGTACACCCTAAGTATTTCAACGCTTGCTTGAAAGCAGCATTGTCCAAAGAGAACAGCCAACTTGGACTGACTATTGGTAACTATATAAATAGGATTGCGCATCTTAAGATATCTGATGCCATCAGAAACGATAATCTGGAGCAAAAGACTGTAAGCGAAAGTTTCCTGTATTTATTCGAGGCACACTGGAACAGTTGTGTGAGCTCTACAGCGAGTCGCCGTCAGAGGTTAGGAAAGCTTAACTCTGCTCAAGATCTGCCGTTGACCGCAGACCTAGAGAAATTAAACAGATATGTAAACCAAGAAATTGTAAAGGAAACCAGAAGCGAAAGATTAGTCAAGCTCTGCTTAGCAAAGCTAATAGTCTTCAATAAAAGAAGACCTATGGAGGTGGCAGAGATCAAGAAATTGGATTTTCTGCATCTGAAAAAGCAAAACGAAAGTAACCCCGAAGTGATGAAATCTCTTACTCACACAGAACGGTTGATTTCAAAAAGGTAAATACTTGAATCTCATTGTTTGAGGTTATACACTTCGGGTCGTCATTGATAATTATTCTCAACAGCGAACAGGCATCTGGTAAACCATTGTCATTATCAAACTTCATGTCATCACCATTAGATTTGAGATTGCTGCCACACATTGCTCCCTTGATTGACAGCATGTGTATACCTGTATTTTTGTACCTTATTAATAAGTAGGATTTCCTCAATAAATTATTCTGCTATGTTATTTTGGTGAACTGCAGGATGCATGTGCTTGAAGCTAGCGGTAAGTCGACAGGAAAAGTGCGTGCAGTGTATATCCTGGTGCCAGACTTTGTAAAGGAAAAGCTAGAGATTGTCAGTAAAAGTTCAGGAGACTTTCTATTTAGCAGCTATAAATTCAAAATTTTATTCAAAAAGTTTCAGTTGTTTATTTCTGTCGATAACCTCTACAATTTATGTCGTACACAGGCCAAATGTAAACAGCCCATTAGATGGCACAGCGACTCTGCGAGAAGTAGTACAGGAATGCCCAGGGCTGCAACGCCCTAATTTGATCCACTCACAGAAACTTCGGAAGTATTTAGCAACAGTATGCCAGGTTTGTACCTTGAATTGGTGTGAATGATGTTGGGCCTGTATCAAGATATATTTGTTATCTATTCGGCGAACAATACTGTTTTTGCATATTTTGTGTGGCTTTTGTGGGAGTTTTCCCACCTCAATGGGAAAACTCCCACAAAAGCCACACCAAGTATGCAAAAGGACTATTGTTCGCCGAATAGATAAAAAATATTCCATTTTCCCTAAATGGGAAAACCTAACAAATGTGTGTGCATGCATGTACAGCTGTTGCTGTGTGTGCATGTAATATGGACAAAAAGATGAGTCTGTGATTGTTTGGAGAAAATTTTTATGGATAGTAAATGATATTATTCGGCAGTAATATCTAATGCGTTGAATTGTTTACATAAAAACTGATAAAGATTACTATTACATCGTTTTATCCAAGTTTTCTTGTTATCTTTGCTCAGTTGTAAAAGAGGATGGACCTCCATCCATATGATAAAAATATGACTTGCATTCATAAACCTAGACATGGATGTGAGGCTAATGATCACTCTCACAAAATGGCATTTATGTTCATCAAGTTTTGTGAACTATTTTGTTCATTTCCCCATCTTCATTCCTTTACAGTTGGAACCTTGTGATTTATTTTAGCTGGTAGACATGCAGGAAAGCGAACTGCAGATGATCGCAGATCACATGGGGCATTCTATTAATATACATACGCGCGTGTATAGGCTCCAGCAACATAGTATTGAAAAGTCTAAAGTTGCACGAATTCTACTGGCAGCAGATGAAGGAACACTTCATCGAATGAAGGCACAAACAGACCTTGACCATCTTAATCTCTCGGAGTTGCCCATACCAGATGAAGCAGGTAGAACCTTTACTATATTTAAGAGCTTTGTAGAGATTATTCTTACAATAGGAACACAGAAATTATTTGCAGCATACTTTGTTCGTCGAACTTGTTCCCATTGTTGACGTTTGACTCGTGCTAAAATTATTATTTACTGTTGTCTGCCAGTGAAGGAGATATTATTATAGTAAAATATTACAGCCTTTTTATTTCTAGTGTTTTTGCATAAGTTATTCAAACTCATTTATACACAAATTATTGTTTTTGGATCATTCTTTCACAGATGATGAAAGTGGAGAGTATGAAAGTGAAAGCACGCTCACACTTTCTAACCCGGTAGCATCCAAGGAGCTTTCACTACCAGAGTCACCTTTCTATGATTCCTGCCAAGGTAGTGAAGTAGACTCTTCAGAAAAAAGTAAGCCCGTAGCTAAAGCAACAACTACGAACTAATTGTTGTGAGAAGTTATTAGAGCTGAAACAGTTGTGCTTTGTCTCATGCTTGTTCTACAAGGTATTGGTGTGAGCGGTGCTGAGGAACTGTAATAGCAACAACAGGCCTTGGAATCATGTGCCTCCACTTGCTTTTTTGTGCTTTTACTCCTCCACCTTTTGTGAGCACTGTCATTGTCTCTCTTCCCTGTCTATGCTGTGCATACTTTCCATCTATATCAATCAATGCATCCATCTGTTCCAAGATAGTCCACTTCTGCATAAATGTTGAAGCCTTTTTAGGGATAGTCTCCACCACAAAATCAGGTGGGAAAGAACCCTTGCTTCTACGTGTTCTATTACAGCATATATACAAAGAGGTCATATCTGCCCTTTTTGTTGGATAACCAGAGTTATCTTCTCCTGCTGGTTAGGAATTGTGGTGGAGATAATCCCAAAACTAGTTTCAAACGTAACATAAAAGAGGATTATTCTGGACTCTTATGTATGTTCTATTCACAGATTTGCTGTACCACTATCTTTCTCCTCTCCCAATAAAATAATTTGTATTACGAATATATGCTCCTCCCGATTATTCACATTCAAATCTTATTTCTCCTAACCATTCTATGCACCCCCCTAAAAAAATTCTTTATATCTTGAATCATTCGATGCAAGTTAAATGGGTCATAGTAACAGTTAATGGTTCCATTTCTACCATTTCTACAGCATTTAAAGGATCAGGTTTTGGTAGTCATATTTTAATTACAACTTCATGTGTGGTTATTTTATAGTTAGGCGTGTCAGATGGACCAAACAGGAGCTTGAGATTCTTGGCAATCACTGGACAACAGGAGAAGCACTGCCAAAGGGTTCATCACTCCAGGAGCTAATGCAACTTTTGCCAGGCCGCAGTGGCCCAGCAATCAAAACTCAATGCCAGAATCTCACAGTAAAGGCTAAGAAGGGGAAGTGCGAGAACCTTGCAGTAAAGGCCAAAAAGCAGAAGAAGCTCGTGAAATAGACCATATATATTATTTCACTGTTACCGATTAAATACAATCTGATAAATAAGGCATGGTGATATTCCTTTGATCAATCGCTATTGTTTTCTATTTGGCAACTCATTGAGAGCATGCAAAGTTTTGACCGTTCCTTCTTGACTGTGGCTTCTTTGACCCACAGCAGATAATATATGGCTGAGTTAAAGTGAAAGGTGAACCTTTATGGAGTATGACCTGAGGTCACCATTACTGTGTTATATATAAACCTTACTCGCTGTTGACCAAAATTCTCATAATTTATCTTGGCAATTTATGATTTGGAGAGTGATGACGAAATTATGTCCCATTCAGTAGCTTGTGCCTTTGTGTTTAGTGATAAGTAGTATAAATACACAATCTCTATCACATACACCATTCATGATGCTCTCTATCCACATTGATCATGAAAAAGCCGCTGCTGGAAGGAAATATGGCACCAGACCAACACCACTGCATTTGGTGCCAAAAGAAGATATTCATAGATATTTTAAAGTTGTCTTACCAAATCTGACATTAGGAAGACAACTCCCAATATAATTGAGAATAAATTATATCTGGAGAGGACAACTCTCAATAATGGTGTTTTTTATAAGTCATACATGTATATGTATAATCAATTTCAAAATATCTGCAAAGCTCGGAGTCATATATATATAATATATATGCCTCATAACCCACCCTTTTTGATGACTCGTAACAGGCTCGGTTGAACCACTTCTCCTACAAGACCAAGTTTGAATATATATATTATCATTTAGCATGAGCTAATGCACATAATGCGCTAGCCTATTGATTCATGTATTCTTTTGTGCCAGATTATGATTGCTTTTTTACACCTCGATGGGGGTATTCTTTCTATCCAATTATAGACATGTATTTTCAACTGTTTACTTTTCTTATAAATACCCTTGCATTCAGCCCAGCGGGCAGACGTTGTGTAGACTTTGAGTAGTGTGAGTAACTCTCGTGTAGCAAGCGAACTGTTTTGACCAGTTATATGTTGAGTCTTTACTCGATCCTTGCCGTCAGTTGCTACCGTTCTCGTATTATCTACTTTGTGTCAACCCTTCAGTTTTGTGCGTCAGATTAGACATTGTTTGCTTTTGTTGGTAATAATAAACCATTGTTACCTACAACTCTGTGATATCTGTGAGGCCGGTTGCCTGAACACAGTTGTGTCTTCTACACAGCAGCATCCGGTTGTATCTAGTGCAAGATAAACCACACGGAGCCGTACTGCCTTGCAGTAACGCTCTTAGTACAGTGCAGATAAAGCCGGACAGTATAGCCCTCCTTGTAGTGCCAGTAACGGTCCTATCCAGTGACGGAGAAAACCATTACAGTATTATAAATTCTTTTCTCAGGCTGATGATCAGATGTAACAACACAATAAGCTGGCCATGACTATGCTACAAAAGTTTGTGAATGTTCTGGAGCCTATCAAGCATGTAACAACCCTTCTAAGCAGCCAAAAGTGCATCACAGTGTCTCTAGTGAAGCCCCTTCTCTACCAGTTGTTGTCTGCGAGTAAGCCTGTGGAGGGGGAGAAGAGAATACTTCATCAAGCCAAAGCGACGCTGCACCACACGACCTAGAAGACAGGTGAGTCAACAATACTCAGCTTCAATTGGTAATTGAATTATATGAACCTAACATGCATTTGGTTCAACATAAAAGATGAATTTTTATTAATTCAACTCCAAATAAAAATTAGTGTTGTGAAAATAAATGGTGTGCAATACCAGGCAGAATGGAAGTTGTGAGATTTTTCCTCATTGTGAACTTCTTAGCCTAGGTAAACTTTGATCCAATTTGCTGTTGCTGGCATCAGAATGTTAATCACAGTTTCAATCAAGCTTGATCTACACTAGATAGAACCATGCATGTATCAGTTAGACTGGTAGCAGGCTAGATGAACCTTCCCTGCTTAGACCAAATATTTAGTCAAATTATTCGAAGTTGCGTACCCATTCACATTTTTTCGACAACTCAAAGTTGTATTTACTATAAGTTTGATTCTTCCAAATTGAATTGCTTTCTAATCAATATGTTTCATGAACAGATGGAAGACCAATGATACAGTTCTCCTCGACATCTGCAGCTTTTGTGAACCACGGACGAAGGAGTTGACGCATCTCAAGCAGAAACAGAGAGAGACTACTTGGTCAAGGGTAACTCCCGACCTCAAAGCAACCGTCAAGGAGCCAGACTTTAGCAGTGCAGATGACACAAGTTGCACAAGTGGTGACCGTCTGCTCGCTACACTACTACCTGGGTTTGGGGCGCAATCAACCAGTGGTGTTGACAACCCAGCTGTTCTGGAAGTTGACGCCTATAAGCGAATGAAACCATGTGACATGAGTGGAGATCCTCTCAAATGGTAAGGAAGCCCATTCTCATCAGCCCCCCCCCCTGCTAGCTAACTACTCCTTGCCTCATCTGTGCCTTCAAGGAACATCAGTAGCCTCAGAGCGAGTATTTAGTACTGCCGGTGACATTACATCTAAAAAACGCAACCGCATAAACCCAAGTGTGGTAAACATGCTTATTTTCCTTAACAGTAACTACAAGTTGATTGAGTAGAACCTCTACTTGTCATTGGAGTAAAGCGAGGTTGCAGTAGTAACTAGTATGGGATGAGAGTACAAATTGATTCCCACATGTATTATTTTTGGTTGTTGGAAATATCTTGGGAGTTGCGCTGTTAGTGTTGTATGGAATGGTGTTGAAATAATAATAAACATCAGATTTTACTCACAATATATTTGAAGTTGGAGTAAAGTTAGCTGGTTGCAGTAGTAGTATCGGATAATAGTGCCAATTGATTCCCGCTGTAGTATGTTTTGGTTGTTGGAAATAAATCTTTACGTTGCTTTTGTTGTAAAGTGTCTCAATAAATGTTGTATTCTGTTCACCATAATATAAGACAAAAAACACAGCAACATCCAAATAGAGTAGAGGTTGAGTATAGGATGATAGTGCGAATAGAAAGGGTCTCCAACAATATCATATAATTACTACCTATGGTTTTCTCATTATCATTGCACTGTTTGTTTTGTACAGTGTTATAAAACGTAATCTTTTCATAATTTGAACAAAAGACCGCATATGGAAACAACCAAAAACTGTTTTTCACGTCTCAGTCTTGTCTCGGGATTTTTCGTCGTCTCGGACTCGTCCCGCCTCGCTAGTTTTGTCTCATTTGACATCACTGTTCTTATCCCTCCTGCATACTTTATGGATTCTGTTTCTTTTAGGCTTAAACTAACAACTGAATAATTTTGTATCTTTAGGCAAAAGGACTTGGGTATCACCCCCCCCCCCCCCCCCCCCTCTTTCCCTCTCTTCCAGGAGAGCGACTTTGCGACAGCAAGTGTTTGTGTGTCAAGTGGGTGACAAAGTTGGATGGCTCAGCTGCATCGATTCCTTCAGACTTGAGGTCAACAATTCACAAATAAATTATATACAAGAGCATTCACTTACCCATTATCTCCAATCCAATATACAGGTATATTACATACACAATATCTCCAATCCAATATACAGGTATATGACATACACATTATCTCCAATCTAATATACATGTATATGACATACACATTATCTCCAATCCAATATACAGGTATATGACATACACATTATCTCCAATCCAATATACAGGTATATGACATACACATTATCTCCAATCCAATATACAGGTATATGACATACACATTATCTCCAATCCAATATACAGGTATATGACATACACATTATCTCCAATCCAATATACAGGTATGTAACATACACATTATCTCCAATCCAATATACAGGTATATGACATACACATTAGTAGTAATATATGAGCAGATCTCCCTACCAAGTGTTTTTTTGTGGATTAGACCTTGGAGGTTATGCAATGAGTTACGGCGTTGGATGAATTCGCCGAGTTTATATTGTATTTCATTTGAGGGGTACTTGAGTGGCATTTAAGTGGCATTTGAGTTTTGATTATTTTTTTTACTTGATTTGAACTTATATGGCATATAGATTTTGAATGTATGGCATTCAAGTTTTGATAATTTTTTACATAACTCGAACTTAATTTGAACTTATATGACATCTAAATTTTGAATGTATGGCATTTAAGTTTCGATAATTTTTTCGATAGCTATATATATATTTATGTACATTGAATAGAAATTAAATATTGTATGATTGTATATATTAAAATTTATATTCTTGAAAAAAGCCATAACATAACTTCAAACGAATTAATAGATGCATATAAACATTCATCTGTTTGAATATAGCGTAAAATATTAGGCTTAAACTCAAGCATTAATTCTTCAGTCCATTGGGCTTTAACTAATCTTTGTGTGAGATCTTGATCCCATACCTTTCTCTTAATTTTTTTTAAAAAATGGTTAATATTCACCATTTTAGACATTTTCAAAACTGTCTCAAAATTGTTTTGAATTGTTAGTTTTAATAATGTTTCCTGATCGTCAGCATTCTGGTGTAATGAATGTGGTTGGTACTGTATGGGTAGCTCTCCGTATAAAGATGCTAAATTTAGCAAATGCTGTGTTATACAGAATAACGCAGCTTGCAATGTTAATGGATATTTCGCATTTCCCTGCACAGCTACATTTTCTTTGATATACTGGTGATAAATCTCTGGGAGGAAGTCTGTTATTGTATATGACTTTGAACTCATAATGAACTAAAATAAAAAAGTTATGTGTTAGTATAGGTTGATTAAACAGTGTTGTAAAATAATTACATTTTAGCTTCAATTAAAATAGTTTTTCTATTAATTCTTACCTTATCACCAAGAAAATCAGCTGTAGTAGTTGATACTCCTGAGATTATTGTAGTAGTTGATGCTCCTGAGGTTATTGCTGAAGAGAATGATTTCTATGTAGAGAGAGTTGTTCTTATATACTATAAGACACTCCTACTCATTAGCTTATAACCATTAAAAACACTCACGCGAAAACTCTATCAGAATAGTGTTATTCGCGTGGAATATTCCTGTTTCATTCGCGTGAAAATAATTTTTTTATTCCCGCGAAAGCAACGTTTTCCATTCGCGTGAAAATGAAGTATTTATTCCCGCGAAAGCATTGGTTTGTATTCGCGTGAAAATGAAATGTTTATTCCCGCGAAAGCAACGGTTTCCATTCGCGTGAAAATAAATTAGTTATTCCCGCGAAAGCAACAGTTTCTATTCGCGTGAAAATAATTTATTTATTCCCGCGAAAGCATTGGTTTGTATTCGCGTGAAAATCATTTATTTATTCCCGCGAAAGCAACAGTTTCTATTCGCGTGAAAATAAACTATTTATTCCCGCGAAAGCTATGGTTTGTATCCGCGTGAAAATAAAATGTATATTCCCGCGAAAGCAACAGGTTCTATTCGTGTGAAAATAAATTATTTATTCCCGCGAAAGCTATGGTTTGTATCCGCGTGAAAATAAAATGTATATTCCCGCGAAAGCAACAGGTTCTATTCGTGTGAAAATAAATTATTTATTCCCGCGAAAGCTATGGTTTGTATCCGCGTGAAAATAAAATTTGTATTCCCGCGAAAGCAACAGTTTCTATTCGCGTGAAAATAAATTATTTATTCCCGCGAAAGCTATGGTTTGTATCCGCGTGAAAATAAAATGTATATTCCCGCGAAAGCAACAGCTTCTATTCGTGTGAAAATAAATTATTTATTCCCGCGAAAGCTATGGTTTGTATCCGCGTGAAAATAAAATTTGTATTCCCGCGAAAGCAACAGTTTCTATTCGCGTGAAAAATAAATTATTTATTCCCGCGAAAGCAACGGTTTCCATTCGCGTGAAAATAAGTTATTTATTCCTGCGAAAACTATGGTTTGTATCCGCGTGAAAATAAAATTTGTATTCCCGCGAAAGCAACAGTTTCTATTCGCATGAAAATAAATTATTTATTCCCGCGAAAGCTATGGTTTGTATCCGCGTGAAAATAAAATTTGTATTCCCGCGAAAGCAACAGTTTCTATTCGCGTGAAAATAAATTATTTATTCCCGCGAAAGCATTGGTTTTCGCGTGGACAAAATACTGATTCATAGTTATATTATAAAGAAGGTTGGTATTCATAGGATTTAATCAGCGCAACTTTACCTATTTAAGAGCCACTGTTTTCACACAGAAAGCATCCAGTTCTACAACAGCTAGCGGAGAAGCAACATCTACTAAACCTTCTATTGCAACTACTAGGAGCTCACCTTCTTTATAAAGGTAAGAGTAAAAATATTTATTTTCTGTTAACTAACACAACTAGCTGAAGGCTTATGATCTTTATGATCTTTTAAAATTAATTACGAAAAATTAAACAGAATGTTTTGTTTTTTTAGAATGAATACTCAAGACGAAGGAAGTCAACCGATGAATGAAGAAGCAGAACCCCAGCAAACCTTTTCCCCATCACCTTCTCCTATCTTTGACATGCCAGAAAGTCAATTGGTGGTTGATGAACCAGAATCTCAACAAGATTTTACATCATTCACATCTCCTACTAACAAGCTACCTTCAAAAAGAACATCAATGAGGAAACGATCTTTTATTGATTTGACAAAAGATGATAATGAAACTGGCTCGAAGTGCAAAAAACTAGTTTTGACGGATGTTGGAGACGAAACGCTTTTTCGTCACACCAGAATACCCTTTCAAGATGCTGGAAGTAATGAACTAACCACTCTGACGTACAAGAGCGCCGGGTTAATAAACTCTCTCTCTCCAGATAGTCTAGAAAAACTTGAAGAATCCATGGAAATCCGCGAACTACCAGTACCAACAGTTATGGAGGTGTTGTCTGTTGAATTTTGTGATGAATCAAAGTGCACTATGATTTACAACTACTGAAAGGATAAAAAGATAACTCGGGTGAAGAGTGATGTTTCAACCGAAATGGGGTTGCTTGTTAATAAAGCGAAGCAAACACGTCCAATTGTTTTAATTTATATGGGAGAAGGAAAGACAGGAGATGCGATTTTTCGTACTGCTGAATATCAAGGATGTAATCGAAAGATCAACGATCCATTCAACTCATTGTACGGCAAGAGTTTGAGACAAATACAGGCTTATTTCAGTGTTGCTCACCTACACGATTTTCCGACAGGAAGTGTTATAGCTTATGAGAATCCTGGAATGCTAAGAAAATGTGATACTCGTTGGAACAAGACTGCTGATGTTATAGTGGCTAATTACAGATGTATGGTGAAAGGAGAGCTATTGATTGGAGATCTTAGCATCCCTGCTCAAATAGCTTCATCTGTGGTGGCGGAAAAAAGTGGTGTAATCGTATTCAGAGGACTAAAACAAAATACGAACAACATGATTTCCTACGACATCATTCTACTCTCAGCTCTTCAAGCTTTCATTCAAGCCTCAGAACTGTTTGATACTTCGCTGCAGCACACCTGTCTCTCCTACTTTGATGAAAATGAAAAAGAGAATTGTCCAGAACAGCACATCGGAGTCTTAATCGATAACACAAAGGACGTGACTCGTCTTCTATGATGGTAAGTTTCATATCTATTTAAAGAAAGATCCGAAGTATTTTTGTAAAATTAATTCATATAACTATGTATGATAGAGTCATTAGTTACTATGTCTTTTAGATATAACTAAAGAGCGCTCCTGAGGAAGAAAATGAGAAGATCTTATTTACTTCTTGCTTGAAACATTACAAAATAATAGTTTTTATAGGTTCTGTAGAGTTTAGCACAAATAATGAGATAAGTTGTATTTTATTCATTTTATTTGTTATATCAAATAAAAATCAATTATAATAATTTATTTTAACAATTTACTTAGTAAATTAGTTCCTTGTATATATATGTACACCATCTATTCCTTCTACTGTATTATCTTCTATGAACTCGAAGTTAGGATAGGACTGTATGATAAATCTCCGTATTGAGTGATCTCTCATCTCACTATCTCCTATGTCTCGTAAACTTCTAACAATTTCATCCATACTCCATCCTCTACTCTACTTCTCAGTAAACAAAAGTATACACAATAATCGCCACATACAGTTGACAAAAAATTTTGTAGTTGTGTTTCATTACTTCGTATTGTTTCATATCCTCCATGAATACTTAGTATTTCATTTACATCCGGATAAAAGGAAACAGAACGTCCAAATGAGTCAAAAAAATCCACCTCTGATTCATTAGCGTACACAGCCAACCAATGCTCTCCAGGTTGGTGAGAATAATGGGTGTTGAATACGAAACATCCTGTTGGAAAATTGCAAATTTGCTTCCAAAACTGTTCTCTAGCTCCAACATGAATTCCTACGCTTTGACATAAAACGTCTGAAGATAAGATCGAACGAATTTGCATGGTATTCATCTCTAACTTTCTGTTTAAAGCACTGCGTCTCCCCCGATAGTTAATTGAAGAATGCTATCCATCTCCAGCACACCGTCTTTTACAAAGTATGCTACCAAGGATAATCCATCAGTCGTGTTAGTGCTAAAACGAATTTCCACACTTGTTGTGACATTTTTCATAGAGTGAAATCCTTCTTTAAGAAAATCACCAGTCAAATCAAATCCATAAAGTGTAGTACCATCAAGGTATTGTTCTTTCGTAATACCGAGACTATCACCTTCAAGCAAAGTTCCGGTAGCGTGTAGAAACTGATGATATTCTCTTCCAAAAACCCCTCTAGCATAATTTGGCTCAAATCTTCTTCCAATTGGGCAATCACCAACTCTCAATACAATACTATCAACATTAGCGTGTGTCATTCTATATGGATTCAAGGCAAAACGTCCGTTCATTGCGTTGTGATTAACTAAACCTAAATAGATCTGTTTAGGTTTTTGTTTGTTTTCTTCCAAAGTGATGTCAATCTGCGCAACCCCAGCACGAATTCCATATAGTTTTATCCGTTTTCGATCAACTGGATAAATGTAGTTGTGCCCTTCCAACGCCAAACTGAGTTGGGAGTTTTGTATTGTAGGATTCACCTTAACTTTACAAAGATGAAGTTCAAATTTATCAATTCTAATCTTTGCTCCTCCATTAGGCGCCTCATCTGCAGCAAACAAAGCTAGTTTGCCGGAGGCACGCTCAAACTCCAGCTGCATAGTAGGACCTGGAATTATTAGTTTTTTCTGCTGAAATAATGCAAGATGAGGTTTTCCAGTTAATTCTATTGTATTTCCACCTATGATTAGAGCTCTCCTCTTTTTCTTATCTGCGGTTTTATGATTAGCAGCGTCTTTGCTAGTTGAATCATCATACATCCATCCTTCCATCTTACCTTGATATTTCTTTCTTTCTGCACTGTTTTCGAGTAGTTGTGAAAAGTAGGAGCGTAAACCGTAGTTGTTAGCGTATTCAACAGTGGTTCCTTCTATCGACATTTTCAACTCACTGAATAATGCATGCATTGAATCCCCCATCCACACAACCGCATCATTATCATTACCTGCAATATCGACTCCATCATCTTGAACAACCGTGGCTTCAACTTGCAGAAACGAGTTGTAAAGATCTGTGTAATGTTCAGTGCTCCCTGACAAGGTTAACTCAATACTACCATAAGGATCTAACCTATCAGGTCTGATGACAACATATTCTGATCTTTCTACCGATATGTTTGTTGGTTCCGTAGCAAATACATCCAACGTTGGATTTATGTTGTAGGAAGAACCTTCCAACTTATTACCTGTTGTTCCATTTAGGCTAGCCATCTTTTGCGAATGATGATTGCTTGAGGTGTTACTGCTTAATGAATATAGTTATCAAGCTCTGCTGTCTTTATAGCGGATTCTGCTACTATTAAAATATGCCACGTTTACCAACACCTCTTCTCTTCTTTCCACCTTTTGTTTTTCTCCTTTTCATACTATCTAGACGGACTGCATTGAGCACATCACCCCCCAGATCATTCAACTCTGCCAACCCCCTCTTCTTTGCTGATGCTGCAAAGCTTTGTCCATCGATGACATCACGCGCTACATTTTCACCTACAGACAATGCTCTTTTCCCCAAACTAATTGCTCCTCTTTTCAGCATTGGTGCTGCGGATTTAAGTATACTTGAAAGAATACTACCAAGTCCATTTCCTCTCATATTAGGCATCACCCGCCGTCCACTATACACTCCAATTCCATTTCCAGCTTGCATCTTGTAGTACTCATCAAAAAAATCTTTTGAGTCCTCAGGGGTGTATCGTACCAAACTCATTATAATATTTTCTCTCTAAAGTGAACCGTCAACACAACCTTTCCACCATCAAATGGTATTCGTTGGCCGTCGTCTTTCGTTATAAGTACTTGAATCAGATCACTATTTAGTGATGAAGCGTCAACATAGTGAGGATTTTTAAATTCTTGATACACAACACTATTCTTCTTTCCTTGAACCGGAACTACTCTCAGTAAAGGTACATTCGTATCTCCTACCATTCTATTATCAACAATGTTGGAATAAACATACAGAGATGTTAAACCAGAATTTATATCAGGGGGTGAGATATTATTGTATCTACCATGAGGGTACATAGTTTTTGGTTCAAATCCAAAAATATACGCTATATCTTTGGAAAAGCTTATGGCAGTATCAGGATCGCTGTTAGTTAGTAAAGTAGTGTTGGTGATCTTGTTGTAGGAGATGGCAAATTTTTTGTCTAAATCCATTTCACTCATTCTCTTTCGTATAATCTCCTCCAACTCCTCCATACTATCATATCTTCCATTACCGATTAAGATGAAGGACTTTTCGCTTTTACCAGAGACATTAGTCTTTTCTAGATATATTTTTCCTTCGGTAACATTCTTCCAATTATTAGAATAAGACATATCTAGCAGACCTACCTCCAATTTTCCACCATTGATAACCAAATATTTATACAGTCTCACTGTAAATTCGGAATTGTTATTATCAGGAAACTCTTCACCGCTAGAGTTTGAGGGTAAAGTTATCAGCATCGACATTTTCTCAACGTATGATGATTATATCAAGCGTTCTTTCCTTATAAACTATTCATCTACCCACTCGTTGAACTTTTCTCCGTACCCTAACCACTTAACCAGAATCTGTCTTTTACCTCTTCTCATTCTTCTTCCCAATATCTTTTCAATTCTGAAAATCGTGGGTTTTTTTACTTTTTGCAACTCTTTTTCGTAAAAGGTGCCATCAATCATCTCCTCAGCCAAATCTTTCACCCTATATACAACGGGTTTTTCATCAATAAGTACATCAGTGATTATAAAAATTTCAATCGTCCAATTCGGAGTGTATCCTCTTTCAAACGCTCCTCTTGCCTTACTTATTCTCACATAATCCCCAATCTTTAGTTTTGCTTCTTGAGCTAAACTATGTTCACCTCCTTCATACACACGATTCCATACAAGTTCCTGATTTTGAAAATTCACATCATTCGGTCTCATACCTATAGCACCATGAATTGTGTTGTTGTATGCATCAACCATTTCTGGTAAAACATCAATGTATCTGTCATCATCTTTATATGTCAAATATCTATATATCTTCTCTTTTAAAGTTCTGTTAAAACGTTCCACCATCGATGCCTTTATCGTCTCATTTTCGGTTGTAAAGCGCTTGATTTTTTTTTCTGCCAGGAGAGTCTTTACATTGACATTGTCAAACTCTTTACCTTTATCAGATTGTAAAGCTTTATAGTTTTCCCCTTCTAGTATTCTTCTCAATCCTCTTGCCACTACCTGCCCTGATTTGTTGATGAGTGGCACAGCCCAACCTTTTCTAGATAGAGAATCAACAGCGGTCAGTAAAAATGCCGTATTATTATTTTCTTCTTTTCGAGATCGAACATCCATCAAATCTACCTGTAACTGTTCTCTTATTCCAGCTACAATTGTAGGACGGCGTTTAAACTTAGTTACAACTCTTTTATGTAACGTGTAGGCATCCTCACCACTCAACCATTCACGGATTCTTTTTTCCCCCTCTCGCTTTCTACGAGCTTTCAGTAAAACTCTAGCTCCGCGTAGAGATGTATGTAATGCAGGATTATAATACAACTCTTTTAGCGTGTCGATGTCCATGAATTAGTACCTGGAATGACCAACTTTTTCTTCTGACTCTTACGTGTTTGATGCGGGGATTTTCTGACAGTTGTGATTCCTTCATCAGTTAGCAAGCTTTTAAATCTACTGTAATTGGTATTTCCCGATTGTATTTTACCTCCTTCAGTTAGAACGTCTCGTAGTAAAGTTTTGGAAGTCTTAGGATTCAACCAATGTTCTCCAATTTTCAGTCTGTTCTTGTCCGAGTCGAATCTACCAATTTTACTCAGATTATTCAACATTCTGACAGCAATCGTTTGATCACTCTTTTTTGTTGTTAATTCAGTTGTTTTTTTTTCAAACTCTCTTAAATTTTCGCTTTCACTATCATGCTCATCTTTTCCATCAGTAAGAAATGTATTTCCAAGTAGGGTTGAGTCTTCAGTATCAAACAACCTCCCTTTTATTAATTCCATCTCGATGTCATCATCATCATCATCATCCATTTTCACTGATTCTAACTCAATGTCTTTATGAGCATTTGGTGAAAGGGTATTAGGTTTATCATCAATAACTGTGCTATTAGCTAAAGGAGAAATAGACTCTATCTTCTTTTTCTTAACGGGACTCCAACTATCCTTTTGTGTCTGATTTTGGTTATTTTTAACCTTTTGGACATCAGACAAATACCTACGTAGGTTTTCAACATTTTCATCTAACTTTTCGTGTGAGGATAAGTCAGAATCATAAGCCGTTTCCAGTAGATCATTTCGCTTTCTCTTCATATTTCTCACTGTTATAGCTTCCATAGGATTATAATACAATGGAGGTCTGGTCTTCTCTTCCTTTACCACTGTTTTATTCTCCTTTTTTTCCGTTAATCTATAGTATTCATTTTCAGTGAGTATAAAAATACGTTTGGAGAATGTTAAAGGCTGACGATTCATCTTTTTATTGATGACAAAACAGATACAATAGGGTTTATAATAGCATCAAAAAGATTTCCTCTACCAGTCTGAATCAAAATTTTACGCTTATCATCAACTGTCCCTCTACCACTAAGTTTATGTAGTTCCTTCTTGTAAAGCTGCAACTCAATAAACTGCTCAGAATCAAGAGGAACATTACCTAATATAATATTTTTAACACTTTCTATCAATGATTGAAACAAATCTGAGTTAGTTTTTTCGACTATAGCGATTTTTCCTTTCTTACTCAGTTCATCCAGAGCTAAAATTGCCATTTTATTTCGCATCATTCGTGTTGAGACTTTCATCTTTGTCTTCTCCCTCCTCCTAGCACACTTTGAAATAACCCAGGAACTATATTGCTGATGATAGGTCCTAGTAGAGCGCCTAAAAATCCTCCTTTTTGCAATACAGCTTTCTTATCATCTAACGTTGATCTTCTTACTAAAGCGCTAATATCCTTCGCGTTCCGCTGCAACTGATTGTACTGAGATGTTGTCAATGGTATCGTTCCATTTATAATAGCTTTAGCGCATTCCATTAGAGTCATAATAAACTCCTTTTTGGCTTTGGCTATAACAGACTTTTGAATAGCAAAGGTTGCATTGTTGAGTGATAACAACACCGCAGCATTTCTTGTTAATTTTTTCTCCAAATCTTTAGTCATTATAACTCTTTCGTGTTGCGTCGTTGAATAACAAAATATGTTTGAGGTGAAATGAATAGTAATTGTATTTATATCCTTTTACTTGGGTACATATAATATCATAGGGAGATCCGATGTAAAATTTCCCAATAGTCTATGTTGATCATTCGTTTGTTGAGTCGTATCTATTCGTAAATAAGAGTATGGTTTTTTTGTTGCATCTTCAAAAGCCTCTTGTACATATTTTACTTTTGATGGAAAACATTGTCGAGCCAAATAGGAAATAGAAGAAGCATCTCTAGGATTTTTAAAAAGAAAAAAATAATGACTATTCAAGGAAATTGTACGATTTCCTTTTAAAAACAGATTCTGAACAATAAAAAACACACTTATGTTCAAATGATGACTATGTTTTGTATACAAAGCATTGGCATCGGCTTTACCAGAAACTTCATCCATGAGATCATCAATTATCAGCCATCGATTTTTACCATCTCTGGGAAAACTCACTGTTATATCTATCATCCCTTCATGAAAAATCACTCCTGGTACATCATCAAAGGCTTTTTGGTAGGCTCCATAACAGTAGTGAATTTCTGTTGGTGGGGGATGTGCTATAGTCTGACTAGCTTCAATCATTCGAAAAATCGCTTGCGTTTTTCCCGATCCAGTTGGTCCTGCAATCATTGCTGTAAAAGGAGATCGCATCCTTGGATCATAATCTTCAGGTTTCCCATTCATCATAAAAAGATGTTCATCAACCAACAGTAGTTTCATTTATGATTCCAACAGGAGAGTTTCTCGCTTTTTGTATTTTTTCCATAGCTTCTTCATACATACTAAACTCAGTAACACCTCCAAAAGTGGAAAATCCTACTACAAATACCAAAATCATCATAATTATCAACGCTTTACGCTTCATATTCGGTAAAACATCTATCATACCACGTGTAGTACCATCAACAGTATCAACTTCATTCATCGGTCTCATCTCAACATCATCCTCTGTCGACATCTTAACTTCCAATAACAATACAATCATATCACGCTCCATTTTTATACAATGTAAAAAATATCAAAAAAAATCAAATGCCATACATTCAAAATCTATATGCCATATAAGTTCAAATTAAGTAAAAAAATAATCAAAACTCAAATGCCACTTAAATGCCACTCAAATGCCACTCAAGTACCCCTCAAATGAAATACAATATAAACTCGGCGAATTCATCCAACGTCGTAACCCATTGCCTAAACTCCAAGATCAAATCCACAAAAAAACACTTGGTAGGGAGATCTGCTCATATATTACTACTCACATTATCTCCAATCCAATATACAGGTATATGACATACACATTATCTCCAATCCAATATACAGGTATATGACATACACATTATCTCCAATCCAATATACAGGTATATGACATACACATTATCTCCAATCCAATATACAGGTACATGACATACACATTATCTCCAATCCAATATACAGGTATATGACATACACATTATCTCCAATCCAATATACAGGTATGTGACATACACATTATCTCCAATCCAATATACAGGTATATGACATACACATTATCTCCAATCCAATATACAGGTATATGACATACACATTATCTCCAATCCAATATACAGGTACATGACATACACATTATCTCCAATCCAATATACAGGTATATGACATACACATTATCTCCAATCCAATATACAGGTATGTGACATACACATTATCTCCAATCCAATATACAGGTACATGACATACACATTATCTCCAATCCAATATACAGGTATGTGACATACACATTATCTCCAATCCAATATACAGGTACATGACATACACATTATCTCCAATCCAATATATAGGTATATGACAGATGAATAAATATACTAACGACATTATTTATTTATTTATTTAGTGAGTGGGTGTCTTGCTTGTTTTTTATTTCTATAATAGTTTCTGTTTTATAAGCTTTTGCATGCAATGGATGTTCTTTATTGTTAGTTTCATTTTGTTATTGATTAAGGACATGAATAGTAACTGTCTACATTAATAGAAGAAGACAACTACCAATTTTTGTTTTTTTTCTTGTTATGATTTATTTGAGACATATATGTATTAGTTTGATCAACAAATAACCCTTTTGCCTGCTCAGGAGTTGTCATGCCTTGAACTATCAAAACCCTAATCGTGATGTTATTAGTCATTTGTAGTCAACAAAAAAGAAATTGATGATTAACCAAAAACCAATTTATGCTTTTGTAAAGTAGCCACATGAACTTTTCAAAGATTTTCCGCAGGGCTGGGCTCCACACCCTGCTACAGGTGGCACTGGTACACTGAGTCAGTGGGTGTCTGATTATTCATCACATGACCTACATAATCGGCAGCCCACACAAACAGCAGCCTATAACAAACACTTGACCAGTTAACCATAAAGTTGCAATGCCAGCTGATTGTAGTATATGAAAACAACGACTGAGCTGAGTTGAAGGGAATAAATTATTTTTACACTCGTACCTTTAATTTAAACATTCTTCCTCTTTTGATGTACAAATTAACTCATCTGTTTAACGTGCATAATATGAGGGTAAGATATTAGCAGTACAAGCAAGTAACTGAAACTGTTGGTTTGTTTACTAATATTATACTTGGTAGAGCAGAAGATTACTAGTCTACATATAGGATGGTCGAAGTAGACTGAGGAAGAGAGTCGTCTTCCCTTAGCATGAGGGTTTGGTGAGTCATCAGCACCTCAGCCATCCTAATTAATTTATGATCGTTGGCAAATGTGTCCAGAGCTGTGACCAAATCACCGAGATTCAAATATTTGTTGACTCAAATATTTGAAAAATGATTTGTTTCAAATATTTGATACAACTGGTGATTTGATTTGATTTGGTTACTTTTCATCATTATTTGATTTGATTTGCCCCTTTTCACACGATTTGACCAAATATTTGCAAAAATACAACAAATCATCAAAAAAACCAGTGATGATGTTTGCAGCTTTTCTTAATGCTTGTAATTGACCTGAGATTGTAGTATTCAATTGTAGCAAATAAATAAACGCAGTGAAAAGAAACTACCTAATTATTAGCTTATAGTAATCAAGGATCATGGAAAAATATGCTGCCTTTTCTTTTATGTATAAGTTTTCATCAGCAAAAGTTGAATTATTAGTTGACTAATTTCTTTTCTGACTTGAAAGTGGTGAGTGTTTATGAATGGCGACCAGGTTATTTACTTATCTGTAGTGAGTAATGCATTAGTTGATGACGTACTATAATGATGGCTGTTTTGATACATATGCAAACTAATGCTCAGTGTTTGCTATTATTTATCAATTATCTAGTATCGCTGGTACTATTAGCAATGTAGGCTACCACAACGACAGTCTGTTGACAATGAAAGAACTTCAGAAAAGTATAAACTATAGTGGTTGATTGTTTTGTTTACTGGGTGTGAATTTTATCTATTGCATGGCTAGTTCATTTGGCTAGTCTAAGCATTATTTTGGAATTTAAATGATAATATATATCAGTAGGTATACCGATAAATAAAATGCTCGAAAGTGTACGAAGGAAAATGCAAGTTTGCGAAAGTAATCAAGTTAGAATATTGTTTTCTAGAGGTCAGCTAACCACACATTGTGATCTAAATTTGGGTCAATTTGTTTAGGCAGCCTATTAAAAGCTGAAGGTTTTTTTATTACATTTCTAATAGTTTCAGTGATGATTTGAAAAATTTGCTGCAAATGACGCTCCAAATATTTGATTTGATTCGGGAAAACGCATGATTTGATTTGAAATTTTTACTCACTTGTAAAAATTTGATTTGAAAGAAAATTCAGATAATTTGATTTGATTTGAGTCATGAAAATCGTGATTTGTCACAGCTCTGAATGTGTCCTTGACCTTAATAAGTGGCCACTGACTTTGGTGGACAAATATCATCTCTAACAACCACAATGTACCTAATTTTATTGAATTACGCTGCGCACCATTGAGACCAGAATGATTTAGCTAGCCTGTGCACCACAAGCCAACATTCTCTAAAGTAGGTGTCTTTGCTATCCACTTTTCCTGCAGGTTACACAACCCCCTTGAATTCCATGGTTTGTAGTAGATTTAGTTTCAAAAGAGACAAAATTTTCTCTGCCATTGAAGCCTGTTATCAGCCTACAACTCTCAGAGGTCATACAAGAAGGTGTACAGAGTGGATATCTAGTCTAATCCATAGCAACCATGGCATTTAGTGCACACCAAACTGTTTGGGTTATTGCTTCCAAACACAACCTACTATATGACTGGCTTGTGGTGGTTTGGTATTGGTAACAGCAAAATATTTTCTTGGGTATTTTATTTTGCCACATACGCTAACTCTATGTAATAAATGCAGGTCAGCAAACTTGTAACAAAAATTTTTTTTAATGAATATATACATGTATTATTCTTGTTATTTTCTCCTTTCTATATACAAATTAAACAATTATTAACCAGGCAGGGAAATGTGATAAAAGTACCACGTTTTCATTTTCAGTTTGCCCACCTCTGCTTATCGCTATATCAGCAAACTGTTTATTTGTATTCTAGTATTGGTATTATGTTACAGTAGCTAATTAGGTTGCTTATATCGTTCTTCTTCGTAGTTATCTTCTCTGTAATTTCTCTTCAAGTTGTGGTAAGCCAACTCCCACCATATGCTCGTATTAACCTTGGAGTTGTCAACTACTGATCGCTCTGGAGGAAAGGTTTGGGGTGGAAAACACCTTTTCAACCGGAAATCTTCGCCTCTGTAGCGAACTTGGCAAATGACAACGAGTTGTTAGTGGTCATTTTTTTCCTGAAGACGCTAATTTACTACTACTGTTTAAATAATAAGTGACATTATTATTTATCACTAAAAGAGGCACCCACTTTGTCCCGAAAGCTGTTGGTCTGAGGTATACGAACTGTTGTTACTGAATCAACAACAATGATGTATATTCATGCTAACACCACCATCATCATCATAGATGCAATTAATACTAATTGTTAATTTAATTATTATTATTATTATATATAAATATTATTATAATAATTATAATCATCGATCATCATCGGATCGCGGTGGAAATAAGTAGTAAGAAGAACGAAGATGATGGTTGTCACCATCATCTTCTTTCTCGTAATAATAATTACAGCACCAACTATCATGGTTGTTGTTTTAGTAATAATAATATATAATAATAATAATAAAAATTATTATTATTATTATAATAAAATAATAATAATTATTAATTATTATAATAATAATTATTATTTTATAATAATTATTATAATAATAATTATTATTATTTTATAGTAATAATAATATAATAATAATAACAATTATTATTAATAATTATTATTATTACTAATAATTATTATTACTACTTACTATTATTATTAATTATTTTTTTACTTGTTGTTCTTATTATAATTTGCAATGTAACGTTGCAAATTATTATTATAATAGAACAACAACAACAAGTAAAAAAGTAATAATAACGTTGAACGTTAGTAATTATTATTATGTAGCTAGCACAAGTGCAATTTTCAAATCAGCCTTGGGACGTTAAAAAACATATCATGGCGTAGAATCATATCTTGCAGTCACAATAGTAGTAAACTTTTTTGTCTCTCATTGATAGTTACTGAGAAAATGAGTTTTAAAAATG
Organism: Cryptosula pallasiana; assembly: GCA_945261195.1. Classification (NCBI taxonomy): domain Eukaryota; kingdom Metazoa; phylum Bryozoa; class Gymnolaemata; order Cheilostomatida; family Cryptosulidae; genus Cryptosula; species Cryptosula pallasiana. The sequence goes on along the minus strand of OX183131.1, from coordinate 10,670,679 downwards.
ACCCTCTCAGCAAAAAAATTACTTTGTTTCATGTTCGCATTGCGGTTAGTTTTACGCCTCATTATTGATACATTAGAGTGAAATCCGTGACGAAGACCAAGCGAGCGTAATTAATTTGCGGTTAGTTACTAATTGCTTCATGATAATATATATTAAAAAAAATTACGTTTTTATTTGGCAAGGAAATTATTAAATCTATTTTCCTACCTCCAGATGTAAAGGAACTATAACAAATAGTATATCAACAGGTCGGTAATAAGACAGGCTAGTGATATAACATAAACTAAAATCATATGGTCCAGCGGCGCACTGGGAAAAGTCACGTTTACAACGTCATTTCCAGACAATTTTTCCCAAAACTACAGATATGTAAGAAGTGCAGTGATTGGTTAATCTTGTTCGGCATATTGTATCCTATTAAACCCTTTTAAAATTTTGTTTCTAGCAGCCTGTGGTCCCAAGTTATTAAAAATTTAGTAATTCCCGAATATTTGGAAACTGAAAAAAAATAGGTGCTACAAATATTTATATCGATGCTTTTGACGTGTGACGTCATGTTTCGTGATCAGTTTGTGGACGCTATATTATGTAGGAAATACTACTATCTATTACTACTTGATGATTGATGCTTAATAGATTTTTCAGGTATATAAAAACTAGCCAGTGCAAATGAATTTTTCAAATCAGCCTTGAGACGTTAAAAATCATATCATGGCATGGATTCATATCTTTCCGTCACAACAGTGGTAAACTTTTTTGTCTCTCACTGGTAGTCATTTACTGAGAAACTGAGTTTTAAAAATGACTCTCTGTGCACCAAAATACCTTGTTTCATGTTTGCACAGAGGAGAGTTTTACGCCTCATTATTGATACATTGTAGTGAAATCCGTGACGCGTGACCGAGTGTGCGTTATTAATTTGCGGTTAGTTACTAATTACTTCATTGTAATAATGTAGAGAAAACGTAATAATTGCGATTGCTGATTTTATGAAATTCCCGGCGTTAACGATATTAGATATGATCATTAGAAATAATCAGGAATACTTCTATGACACTTTTCTCTCTGAATATCGCCGGCAACAATCTCGGCAATTATATCACAATATCGAAAATAATAAAACCGATGTAACTCCACATCAAAGGATGAGTTTTCCGGGTTGTTGAACCTTTATTCCTCGAACAAACTCAACAATAAAATAGTATTGGCTGATCCAAGTAGATAAAAAAGATGAACTGAACTGTACGCAGGGGCTTTGCTATTTATATAGAAAAATGCACACTCTGCGTGCGTGATCATTACCCCAAAGTTAAAATCAAATACAAAATAAAAATAATCGTACAACAAATTACATAAGGTATTTCTACATTAAATAAAACATATAAATAATTTATAACCTTACAATAATATTTGATTTTGCAACAACTCTTTTAACCGTTTTCTCGTTACAATAAAAATACGCTCATAGATTGTTCATAAAATCGGCGATCGCAATTACGTTTCCTCTACAATAACATATAAAAAAATAACGTTTTTATTTGGCAAGGGCATTATTAAATCTACTTTCATACCTTCAGATGTAAATGATCTACAACAATTAGTATATCAACAGGTTGGTAATCAGATAGGCTAGTGCTATAAAATGACTGAAATCATAAGGGCCCACGGCGCACCGGGATATTGATCGTTTACAACGTGGTTTCAAAACATTTTTTTTCAAGTCCACAGCTATGTAAGCAGTGCAGTGATTAATTAATATGGTTCGGCAAAGTGTATCCTATTAAAACCTTTTAAAGTTTTGCCTCTCGCAGCCTGTGTTCCCAAGTTATTAAAGATTTGGTAATTTTATATTTGAAAACTGAAAAAACCATGTGCTACAAATTTATATATTGATGCCTATAAGTATTGGTGGTTATTAATTTAATTTTATTATTATAAAATTTAGCTAGCTAGCACAGCTGAACTGTTTCTAGTCACAGCCTCACTGCAGAAATTGGTAGATGTGGGCCACTTAGGAATTTTATGTTGTGTTTTGTTGTTGATGTTTGGAAGGCAAGTCATGGTCTGACAAATGTGTTTTCACTTGATGGCCTGCTGACTCAAAAATAATTTGGGCAGCATTCCACTAAAAAATTATCAAAAATATACAGTAAATCCTCTGGGCTGTCAATGCTGACCTTTTTTTATTCTAGATGACTACCTGAGAAACAGCAAAAGCATGTTTTCCAAGTTGTGCTTGCAAATGGCATCTCATGCAAAGCTTCTTGTGATCCCCTTAGTCTTCTCACTAGCAAGTCCTACTTCGCGAGGATGACCAAGAGTCCTCATCTCAGATATGAAATGGCAGGCACTCATATTACCCCATATTAGTGTTGCGATGATCTGCAACTCATGCTTGTCGAAGAAAATACAGAATATGCGCCCTCTTATAATTAATCGTTCCAACCTAGCGCTTTCAAACCGTTTTTGGGAAATGCTTGGTCAGTACAACAATCCGTTACAAGTGAATTGTTTTCAGTAAACTCTTTGAGTCCTTCACGTGAAACTTCACAACATTTACCGAGTTGGCCAACATGTTAAAGCTGAGATGATCACCCTTTGTCCTCCTCGTAAACTAAGACTTGCCAGCTGGGAATATCAGGTGATCACAAGAAATTTTGCGTAACACGCTTTTTTAGCAAGCACAAATTTTGGAAATATGCTGTTGCTGCTTTTCCAATGGCCATCTGGTTGGACTAAAAAGTACCTATAGACAGCCCGGAGGGTTTAATTTTTGATAATTTCTTAATCGAGTGTTGCCCCAATATTTTTGAGCCAGTAGGCCAGAGCTTGAAGTCAGATTTGTCAGATTATGATATACTCTCCGAACACCAACAAAACATAACATAGAGTTCCTTAAAACGTTTCTAGTATTTAATTTATTTATCAATGAAATAATAGGGTTTTAACTTATTACCGTACACTACCTACTACCAACAATAAATGAAAGAAAATGGTAATTAGCAATGGTAATAATTTAAACTTGACTACTACTATTACATTCTAATAAAAGCAACAGCGTGTTTCCAAAATTTGTGCTTGCAAATAGTCACTCAAAATTTCTTCTGATCACCTGTTGTCTCCAATCTGCAAGATCTAATTTACGGGTGCGACAAAAGGTGCCATCTCAGCTTTGAAATTGTAGCTCATATTATCCCCACAGTAATTGTTGTGAGGATCTACAACGCAGACCTCAAAAGTTTGTAGTAAAAATTTATTGTGTTAACCTAGTGTGTTCGCTCAATAATCTGAAAGCGCTAGGTTAGCGGGATTATTTTATTACAATGCACATCGTCTTTATTTTCTTCGGCAAACACAAAGTCGTAGATGCTCACAACACCTACACGTGGGATAATACAAAGTGTCTGCAATTTTAGGACTGATATTGGGATTATTTGTTGCCTACTTAACACATTCATTACAGGGTGCTTTCTGTGGTTTTCGTGGTTTTTCATTATTTTTAGCGGCCAACTCGATGCAGCTACAACAGTGAAACAAATACCAAAAAAACGATAAGATTCTCCTTAAAAATTATAGGGGCATTATCATGGACACAGAAAAAACCAAAACAATTTTCCCCGCCTACCCTTTTGGGCCCTTATTGCGACATAGCAAGTAACCACGAAGCTAGGCCGAGGGGAGGCCGATGTATGGATTTGCATTTTACACGAGAAATATTTGTCCTAGACACAAAAAAATTGCAGCAATGAAAAGGTGGCAAAATTTTGTTCTAAAATGATTATTTATTTGCTAGGTTGGGCTTTGAAAAAAAAGCCTCAAAACCTCAATCAAAAACCACAAGAATGCCATTGCGCAACATCTGTAATGGCTTATTAATTGGTTTTTATGAACTAGAGAAAAAAATACTTATAATGCTTGAAAGTCAACAAAAGACTGCCAAGACAATGTTTCAGTGGTTATCTCTCAAATTTACGTTTTATTTTGCCAATGGAACCCACTTAAATACTTTAATTATTTGTCCCAAAATGATGTTGTGGGTAATAATAATAAAAAACAATGGCTACTATTGATAAATAATTAACAACCTTATATTGTTTTGATATTCATAGAAATTGGTGTATATGATCAAAAGACCATGGGGATTCTGAATATCAAACTTATTTTGACAGCCGCTACCGTTTTGATGGGAAAAATTAGCTCCGAAAATGAGTCCGATTTCGGTAATAATTATTATAAATAACGAAAAGTTAAAAAAATTCCTAAGTCAGCCGAAACTTGTCCAATCAGTATGAAACTTGGTGAATATGAGCGCTAGGATGTGTATTTCCTTCGTTTTAAAAAAAATTGTGCTAAATATCTTAAATAAAAAAATAATTACAATGAAAAAAATGACGATTTTGGTAATAATAAATAATTATTAATTATTATTACAATGAGTGAGAAACTACACTTACCGTGCTCGAAATTTCACCAAAACTGGTCACTATGCTCAAAACATGGTGCTTTCAATATCCTTATATTTAGTTTTTTGAAAATCTATCTATAAAAAAAAAATTCTAAAAAACAAAAGCAACCGCATGCACCAAAAATCTGTGCGCCATTGCTGGTTGCTAAGGAACAAAAACCAAAAATAAAAAATTGTAAAAGTCAAAACTAGCCTAATGCCATGTATTAAAGATAATTTAGAATTATACAGCAAATAATTCTGAATGGAATGATACCAAAATGTAAGACCTTACTTTTACTTTGCTCACATGGAAATTGTGAACAGACAATTACCGGTTTACTGTACTCATTCCGAGTGGGCTCGTGTCATGTAAGAGATGTGTTAAATTAGGTTGTGCTGATTTGGGGACTCAGACGATCATCAGAACTTTCTCGTAAGACTCTATTTGCTAGCTCAACTTTTAAAAACGTGTTGTTGCTGTTTCTATGGTGGTCATCTGAATGAAATAAAAAAGGCTTGTATCGATAGCTTGGAGGGTTTACCTTTCAATTGATTATTTGTGAAGTACTGCCCACATTATTTTTCAGCCAGCCGGCCAGGATGTGAAGACCGATTTCTCAGACCATGACGTACCTTGAAAATATCAACAACCAAAGCCAACATAAAATTGCTAAAAGTGACCCAAAATCCACCAATTTTCTGCAGTAGGCCTGTGGATAAAACTCCCACAGTGATGAAAATAGTTCACCTGTGTTAGGGCCACCAAGTTGAATGAAAATTTAATGGTCTTGTTAATCGATTAAAAAGTATGTGAAGCCATCAAATGTTAAAATTACAATGGAAGTTGGTTATAACAGCCTCACTTACAACAGATTATTGCATATAACAAACTAAACTTCAGACTCCCAAAGCAGTAAAGTGCATAATGCTAGAGATCATTTACAGTGACCTTTTTATATAAGGAACTGAAGCATTTGGCCCACTCAAGTTTGTTATTGGAGACTTTCACTGTGTTATTGTCTATATAATGCTTGAACGTTTCTCTCTCCAATTATTTCAGTTTTCACTGAAAAGCTTTTGAGAACAATAATATTGTTTTGTTAAGTGTTGTCATGGCAACAAAATATTCATGAAGTTAGTGAGAACCGTATTTAGGCCCCCTTTTTTATTGATATAAAGTTTTTGTAATCTTGAGCAGGCCTTGTCGTAACTTATAGCTTCACCATGTAAAACCGAGGCATGTAATAAAAGCACAGGCATAGTGAGCTCTGCTGACATGTGGTAATAGCAACGTGTCCTGCATTTAAATCATAAATATACCAGAAAATACAATACTGTAGTTGGTACAATGTACTAACTACAGCAACATTGTAGCTTGCTGGTCGTATTTTGTCAAAAGTATTGGGAGATCTTGATTTAGTAGAAGTCTCCTACTGTGGTAACATTTGGTTTGTGTTTTTATGGTTTGAATAAAGCCCAAATTTTCACAAAAGAGCATTTATCTAGTTAACTGAATGTATGAAGTGAAAATTCATTGATGTAGCTAATGGCCCACAGAACCATTAGTAAAACATGGTTAAAAGTGCTTCTATATGTTGTGGTAAAGTGTACCATAATTTGAAGTAATTTATATCTTGATACTAAATATTATTTGTACACAAATATCAGTAGGTACGATAATACTTCATCGATAATCATCATGTTGTCATGTTACATTTTTAAAGTATCTCTATTTATTTGCTTGCTTTGACATTTTATCATATTGCATAAATATTCTTATCACATATATTGAAAAATAAATTACCTGACATAATTTTAACACCAGTTGATTTTCTCTAGCTAGGTGTTGTTACTTCAATGCCTAGAAGTACAACTTCTGTCTAATCAAATTTGGTGCCAAAAGGATTGTGAACAATTTACAGATGACATACTTTGACTGTTGAACCCAACAACTTATCAATAATGTATTTGTATGAAAATGAAACAACTCATTAGTCTTCAGTTGACTTCATCATATATTTTGATGTAGCTTATTTATTTAGTGAGTCACATGAAAATTCATTACTTTGACAGTGGATGATAGATATTGTTAATCTGTTTTGTTATAGCCAATCAGTATAGTATATTGTAATAGATCCTTTATTACATTCGCTGCTTGTTATACTTTTCACATGAAATCACACTAGAATTTGTTTAATGGCACCTGTATCTGCATGTTAAATGAATGTATGTAATCATCTTTTGTTATGTTTTGTAGTGATTAATCAGAGGATGATGTTGTGAAGGTTTTCTTGTGATACAATATCTAACCTATTATCTAATCTTGAAGTTCATTAACATTTGGTGATTAAAGCTTTTACAATGGCCAACAGGTGAGTTAAATACTTATACATATACTATCCTTTCTCTTTCCTCATCACAATCATTTCCCTCCTTCCCACTTGAGCTCTCCACATGAGCACCTTCGTCTCTTCTCTCCCACCTTATTCTCTCTTCCCACCTTATTCTCCCTTCCCACATTATTCTCCCTTCCCAGCTTATTCTCTCTTCCCACCTTATTCTCCCTTCCCTCCTTCTTCTCCCTTCCCACCTTATTCTCCCTTTCCATATTATTCTCTCTTCCCACCTTATTCTCTCTTTCAACCGTATTCTCTCTTCCCACCTTATTCTCTCTTTCAACCTTATTCTCTCTTCCCACCTTGTTCTCTCTTTCCACCTTGTTCTCCCTTCCCACCTTGTTCTCTCTTTCCACCTTGTTCTCCCTTTCAACCTTATTCTCTCTTCCCACCTTATTCTCTCTTTCAACCTTATTTTCTCTTCCCACCTTATTCTCCCTTCCCACTTTATTCTCTCTTTCCACCTTATTCTCTCTTCCCACCTTATTCCCTCTTCCAACCTTCTTCTCTCTTTCCACCTTATTCTTCCTTCCCACCTTGTACTCTCTTCCCATCTTATTCTCTCTTCCCACCTTATTCTCTCTTCCCACCTTATTCTCTCTTCCCACATTATTCTCCCTTCCCACATTATTCTCCCTTCCCAGCTTATTCTCTCTTCCCACCTTATTCTCCCTTCCCTCCTTCTTCTCCCTTCCCACCTTATTCTCCCTTTCCATATTATTCTCTCTTCCCACCTTATTCTCTCTTTCAACCGTATTCTCTCTTCCCACCTTATTCTCTCTTTCAACCTTATTCTCTCTTCCCACCTTGTTCTCTCTTTCCACCTTGTTCTCCCTTCCCACCTTGTTCTCTCTTTCCACCTTGTTCTCCCTTCCCACCTTGTTCTCTCTTCCCATCTTGTTCTCTCTTCCCACTTTGTTCTCTCTTCCCACTTTGTTCTCTCTTTCAACCTTGTTCTCCCTTCCCACCTTACCCTCTCTTCACACCTTATTCTCCCTTCCCACCTTATTCTCTCTTCCCACCTTGTTCTCTCTTTCAACCTTATTCTCTCTTCCCACCTTATTCTCTCTTCCCACCTAAAGCTACGTTCACACTATACGATTCTCGGCCATGCGATTATCTGGAGGAATCGGGAGTTGCTCTCCCGATTATTTAGAAGAGTTCACACTTGCGATTTTTTGTGCCCGATATTGCATGGCCTTGACATGTTGTCAAGATACTGCATTTAATTGATAATTACAGAGCATCAGATTATTATTAATAATATAGCTAATATTATCAGATATTTAAATAGATTATACCATTTCTTCACTCATCAATAATAGGAAATGAATTACAAATAATAATAATAAGTAATGGTAAGTAGTATACTCAATTATAATGAATAATAAATAAATGATAACTTTTTTCAATGCAATTATTTATTATAATCATCATGGCGCTGGTTCTTGTTTTCTATTTATATTGATAATAGTTAGTATACCCACCTTAATATTCTACTAGTAAACAAGACTTGCAGTTGATCAGGGAAATATTAAAAAATATTCTAGAATTGGTTAAAATAATAGTTATCAAGCAGCTGCAAGTTTCTTGAAAAGCATTAAATTGAAACGCTGTGATGTGGATGTTGATTGGCTAGACAGGCCGATAATCGTACAGAGAACCATCACTGCCCGATGAAAAAAAATCTGCCACCGATTGTAAAATCATTAAGATTTTACTGTTCACACTTGCGAGCCGATTTTTTGCTCCTATCACTCGGCCGAGAATCGCATAGTGTGAACGTAGTTTTATTCTCTCTTTCAACCTTATTCTCTCTTCCCACCTTATTCTCTCTTCCCACCTTACCCTCTCTTCCCACCTTATCCTCTCTTCCCACCTTATTTTCCCTTCCCACCTTATCCTCTCTTCCCACCTTATTTTCCCTTCCCACCTTATTTTCTCTTCCCACCTTATTCTCCCTTCCCACATTATTCTCCCTTCCTACCTTATTCTCTCTTCCCATCTTATTCTCTCTTCCCACCTTATTCTCTCTTCCCACCTTGTTCTCTTTTTCAACCTTATTCTCCCTTCCCACCTTACCCTCTCTTCCCACCTTATCCTCTCTTCCCACCTTATTCTCTCTTCCCACCTTATTCTCTCTTCCCATCTTATTCTCTCTTCCCACCTTATTCTCTCTTCCCACATTATTCTCTCTTCCCACCTTGTTCTCTCTTCCCACCTTATTCTCTCTTCCCATCTTATTCTCTCTTCCCACCTTATCCTCTCTTCCCACCTTATTCTCTCTTCCCACCTTATTCTCTCTTCCCATCTTATTCTCTCTTCCCACCTTATTCTCCCTTCCCACCTTACCCTCTCTTCCCACCTTATCCTCTCTTCCCACCTTATTCTCTCTTCCCACATTATTCTCTCTTCCCATCTTATTCTCTCTTCCCACCTTATTCTCTCTTCCCATCTTATTCTCTCTTCCCACCTTATTCTGTCTTCCCACCTTGTTCTCTCTTCCCACCTTATTCTCCCTTTCAACCTTATTCTCTCTTCCCACCTTATTCTCTCTTCCCACCTTATTCTCCCTTCCCACCTTATTCTCTCTTCCCACCTTATTCTCTCTTCCCACCTTATTCTCTCTTCCCAACTTGTTCTCTCTTTGAACCTTATTCTCTCTTCCCAACTTAATCTCCCTTACCCCTCTTCTATTTTCCTTCACCTACCCTGTTGTACTTACATCCTGTGTTTCCCTTACCAAAGCTTCTTCTTCCTCATTCTCTCATTTTCCCAAATTCTCGCAGTCCTCTTCCATCATCTTCCTCCCCGTTTGATTTTCTCTGAACTCTGCCCGTCCTCACCCCCTAGCTCTCCATGATATCCAAACCCTCTCTGCTCTCTTCTATATGTTAGTTATTCATGGAGTCACATATCATATTATCTGTTTGAAGACTTACTTTGTCAGCTACTGATCTTCTTGTTTTAGATGGATATACAGTATATGGCTGATGTGTCTGTATACAGTCAATATTACATTTGGTATGTCTGTTATTTATTCTATTTTGTTTGTATATGTACTTATATTGTACTTGCATTGTATATGATACAATATATGTACATTATATTGTACTTGTGTTGTATATAATACAGTATATGTACATTATATTGTACTTGTGTTGTATATAATACAGTATATGTACATTATATTGTACTTGTGTTGTATATAATACAGTATATGTACATTATATTGTACTTGTGTTGTATATAATACAGTATATGTACATTATATTGTACTTGTGTTGTATATAATACAGTATATGTACATTATATTGTACTTGTGTTGTATATAATACAGTATATGTACATTATATTGTACTTGTGTTGTATATAATACAGTATATATACATTATATTGTACTTGTGTTGTATATGTAATACAGTATATATACATTATATTGTACTTGTGTTGTATATAATACAGTATACAATACATTATATTGTACTTGTGTTGTTTGTAGGAGCACAAGTAGAGTTGTCTGTAAAAAGTACAGGATACCCAGATTACCTGTACAAAGGTGAAACAGTAACTATCACATGTACAGCTAGTGGGTACACTACTGTTGGATATGTAGGACTAGTTAATGGTACCTCCACTGATGATACTGCTACTCATCATGGCTGTACTCCCGTGCTTTCCAAATGGAGTCCTGTTGGTGACCTAAATACTGTACCAGGAATTGCTTCCTTAGACGACCAATCCTGTAGAGGTGCTGCTGACAACTCTCCTCCATTCACAATCATTCTCACAGATCAAGTGACTGAGTCTATGAAAGGACTCAATCTCGTATGTTTAGCTTATTTAGATGGAGCTGATAAGTTGTCTAGTGAGGGATTAATTATCAGTGATGTAAGAGGTAAGGGATAAACAATTTATAAATCAAGCAGAAGTTTTTAGTTATATAAATTGTGATGTGGGTCGGTAGGGAAAAGGGGAATAAAATTTTCAACTGTCCACAATAATAATTTCCGTTATATTTACCCACAATCCATCAGTTTCCAATGTCTCGCATTATATTGGATTGTGTTGAGTGTATAATCCAAAATCTACCCTGCATTTGAGAGAAATGAATATATATATTATTATTCAGTAATCACCTGGCTGTTTGGCTGTTAAGTGAATGCATTCATTTTGCTCACAATCCTTTCTTATCACTAAACAGTGATGATGAATATCAGGGATTTAGTTGTTTTCACTGAACAGTCTTTAGTTTCATGGATAAAAGAATTATTTAAAGTCAGTAAAGCTTCAGTTTTGCCCTCTTTAACCTTATACCAATACTTATTTTGGTTGACTGATAATCTGATTGATATTTATGATTTCCGTTTAAAATTTGACAATTTTTCAGAAATTTTATGGCTCAAACTACCTACAAAATGTTATTATAGTTTGCCACAAACAGACAAAGGAACAAATAAGTGCTTCATTGCAAAGACTCTCATCTACAACAGTAATGTGAGTCAGTTTTGAGAAATGATGTGAAGATTTGTTTAATAAATTTGAAAAAGAAACGGTTTGTTTTCTCTGGTAAATGTAAAATGAACAAATAAAAGAGAGTCCGCCAACAGGCAGCCAAATTGTGTGAAGTTACTTTCATTTTAGTACAAAGCAGCCAGTCAGCTCGAATGTGCTAATCAAAACTCGGGTAGCTTAAAACAGCGAACAAAAAACGAAGTTCACACGTTCACAAACAAGTATGATAAACTTCACTGTAGCAACCGCTCACTCATAAGCTACATGTACATCTACCAATCAGCTACCGATTTGACCCAACTGATCGGAAATGATGACATAGTGTTTCCCCTATTTTTTTGCTCTACTTGCCATTCTCAAGGAAAGCCAGTTGAAGTCGCTGTATTTGATGTCATAGATAGCCATAAAATGCTTTGCAACAACAAACAAGGGCACTCAGGAACGATTGCTCTTCACATGAATACTTGCGCTCAAGAAATAATTTTATTGGAAACACTGAAACTGTGAGGAATGATATGATTGGACAAATCACAAAGTGCCAAATGGTTGTTTGATCCTGATCAAAACTAGCCAATTGCCTCAAATAGAACACTACCGATTGTTTTAGTCCATTTCACTTGAAACGGAACCGAGGAAATCCTCAATCTGTAGGCAGGCACAATCAGCAGCTAATCGATAGATGTACATGGGGTCTTTGTTCTCATGCATACCCTGTTTTGGATGATCATTTGTATTGTGCAATAAGCTATTTTCAATGCCCACTGATTTCTGTTAGAGCTAATTAAAGAAGATCATTTTTATTGCTGACTGTTTTTGTTAAAGGCGTACAGGTTGGCCAGTTAGCTCAGTGTCTCACTGGTAAAAACAGGTGCAGGGTTTCTCAGCAAATCCATTAAATTTTCACTGATTTCAGTCTACTGTTTGACCACAGTTAAGCAATGTTCAACAAACGATTTCTTTCTTTCTTTTCTCCAAAGTTTATTGCCCGGTTTATACGAGAGCCCTATCGTTGTGTTTGGAATACTCCGCAAATAGTGCTTAACTCAACTCGGATTTATAGACGTGCGCTGAAAGTCAATTGATCCTAATCGTACAGCAAGGCATAATAACACAGCAATGCTGTATAGAAAGCACAAACAAATTACAGTTTTTCAGTATAATCAACCGCATGGTAGGTGGATAACTTGGTCATTTGGTAATGGGGATCCGGCACGCAGTTTCTCTTTGTAGATGCAACCGGAAGCAGTTCAATTGCTAATATAACTTATCATTAGAATTTACGACTTGCTTGACTGTTATTTTAATTTGAGACATTTAAGCAGCTAATATGACAAAAAAAAATGTGATCGAGGAAGCTTGAGGGATCAGTATAACCTCTAATTTTTTCTTTTGAAAAATATTTTGCTTTATTCACTTGAAAAATTAATTTAATAATGATGCTCATAGATAGTATGCAGTTAAACCAAAGTATCGTATTTCGGGCCTAACTAAGTTTGCCAATGTAAATAACTTACAATGCGCCCTGTCAATTTATCTCAACAACAGCGATATACTATTATGCTTGATTTGCGCGGCGCATCCTCACTATTACAAGCTCCATCCCCATCAACTGCTCGTAAATCGTTTGTTGCGGATTTCATAACTCCAGTCAACGACTAGCAATAATAATAATAACAAACTCTTATGACAATCCCAAGTGTACCAAAAATCTGGTGTACCCTGTGATATGTGACTAATAAATAGCAATTGTTTTTAAAAGTTTGTTTTATATTTTTTAATTTTTAGGGCAAATGAATAATAATTTTTTTGATATTATTATTATTATTATAAATAATCATCATCATAATAATAATTATTAATTAAACTAAATGAATTAATTTTCTTTTGAGTGAAACTTGTAATTTCCTAATCACAAGTTGGATCAAATTTGTGCTTGAATGAAAATTATTTAACACTGAAATAAAATGAATAGTGTTAATCCCTGATGACAACAACACACAATAAATAAATAATAAGTAATGAATAATAATAAATGGGAGATAACTCTTACGAGCTCACTCTATATTTTATATAGCGATCTATAGTCAGAATTGTTAGCGTTCATAAAAAGTAATTATTCGAGTTGATTATAACTGTTTATTGTGCCAAAAAAAAATGTAGTGAGCTAAAACAGACATGGGAGCTCCTGCCATTTCAATATATCAGTGAGAAGAAACTTCTAAAGCAAAAAATAAAAATAAAAAGTAGCGGATTTTTGAAAATCTTAACGATATTATCATAAAACTTCAAGTAAACTTCCGGTATCATCAAATTAGCACCCCCTGGTGAGCACCTAAAATCTGCCGGGTCCCCATTGACAATCTTCCATGTGGTTTCTATTTTCCTGTCAATGATTACTGCTACTGCCTGGCGAAATAAGTGTTTATAAAGTAATTGATAATGATAAAACGATCATATTAAACAAATAAAAATATTTATGTGATTATTTTAAAAATGCTGATATTAGTAATTATAGAAACAAAAATAATACTAAATAAAATGATAATGATTATTTATTATGCTTATTTTATTACTCAATCCATGCAATAGTGCATATTTACTCATTATTGTTCGAAATACAGCGAAACCTGTATAAATCAATGATAAAAGGCCAAGAAAAAAAATCGTTCAATTAGGGATGGTATTGAATTGCCTAAAGATGCGCTCGGACTATAAATATAGGTACAATAATAATAAAAAATGGTATTGCAACTAATAATATGATAATAATATGGACTCCGAACATTTCTTTGACTAGACGCACATTGTGAATGAATTTTAATAATAATGACAACTTAAACTATTGTTATAAATTAATAAGAATAGTTATTCTAATAATTTATTATTTTGATGCTAAACATAACAATAAATGATTGTCAATTAGTTTATTGTTTTATCAATTAATGGCAATAATGATTAAAAAATACCAACAATAATAGTTACTAATTTACCGATATCAGCTGCATTTTTTATCCAGCTGAACAAACGTGTTTAGACAGCTTTGACTGGTTATTATTTAAGGCTGGTAGTTTATAGCTAGCCTTGGGTCTTTGTTACATTCCAAGAATGTACACATTTCAGTAATCACAAACTCACAATTTGAAGTAGCTCAGGCATTGTAGTGAATACATTTACTAAATTTCTGTCATTCATTATTTGACTTTAATAGCTTGCGATAAACGGCTGACAAAATATTCTTCTATCCACATCATGCATTATCTAACTCTTTTCACGGATGTTGCTTGGAAACTACACCTGAAAAGTGAAAACAAAAGAGTTTCTCAGGAAAAACTGGATATGACAATATCACCTCTTGTAAAGCCATTTGCAATGTGTAAATGTTGAGACCTTGAATGTGGCATCAAACAAACTGGTTTATTGATTTCTACTGCGTCGATTTATGCGCGGCGTTTCATTGCAGTCAATTAATTTGTTCATTGCGTTGAAAGATATAATATCCAGCGAAAATAATAATTAAAATTTATTAGTAGCAGCAGTACTTGTTATTATGAATATTTTTCCTGATGTAAATTGTTTTTGAAGTTTAATTATACATTCAAGGATTACCCACAGTATAAAGGGCATATACAATAAATGACTAAATGAATATTTCATTTTTGTGTACAACACGAGTAGCACTGCAAGTATTTCAGCTAGCCGTGTTATGTTGTGTAAGCCCCAGATTTGGGGCATTACATGCCTTATTATGTATAAAGCCATTCAGTATAAGGCAGCGTTATGATATCAACAGGGCAATGGTTCATAGAAGCTTGGCATATTATATATGTGAAGTTTTGTTATCTAACTAAAAGTGTAAATCTAGAGAATAGCTAAGAAACTGGCCTATTTGTTTGTGTAAAACATTGTTTGTTACATTTATATGATACAACATGATGGCTAGTTTTATGTCTGCATACATTTTTGTTAGTTTGTTAAACTACTTGTCCGTGTTCTAACATCGTTTGTGTTATTTTTTATTAGATCTATCGGTGGATAAAGCTGTTTCTAAACTCTTTGGTGAAATTATTTTGCCTAGTTATTGTAAATTAATAATTTACACAAACAAGATATATCAAAAGATAAAAATGCTACAGTATATAATATCCGTACCCGCAAGTGAACATTTGACACAATTGAGAGTACCTTTCTATACAAGTAATAAGTTATATGTTATATACAACCAAGTTATTACATAATAATACTCAGTTTATTGCATTCACTGCAGCATCTGTCCTCAGTTAAATCTCCTTGTTCAACCACATCGGTTTGTAGTTAGTGAATTGTTGATACTGTATTTAATTACAGCTAGTTTACAGGATACAGCAGTGATGGTTTACTACTCAATTATTTATAGCTTGATATTGTATTGTAGTTGTCCCTCCTGGCAATCCTCAACTGTCCATCTCTGGTGAAGAATCTAAAATAGTAGAGGGAAAGGAGTTTAACTTTACATGCAGTTCATCTGGTGCAAGTCCCGCTTCTGTTTATAGATATGGTGAGTAATATATAATTGTATTGTATCTGTTAGTTATGTAATGTATTATATTGTCATATATATTTATAGTTATGTATTATATTGTATTATGTATATTTATAGTTATGTATTATATTGTAATATATATATTTATAGTTATGTATTATATTG
This sequence comes from Cryptosula pallasiana, assembly GCA_945261195.1. Taxonomy (NCBI): domain Eukaryota; kingdom Metazoa; phylum Bryozoa; class Gymnolaemata; order Cheilostomatida; family Cryptosulidae; genus Cryptosula; species Cryptosula pallasiana. The sequence goes on along the minus strand of OX183131.1, from coordinate 10,654,637 downwards.
TATTATATATATTTATAGTTATGTATTATATTGTATTATATATATTTATAGTTATGTATTATATTGTATTATATATATTTATAGTTATGTATTATATTGTATTATATATATTTATAGTTATGTATTATATTGTAATATATATATTTATAGTTATGTATTATATTGTATTATATATATTTATAGTTATGTATTATATTGTATTATATATATTTATAGTTATGTATTATATTGTATTATACATATATAACAGAGATAATCAGGAAAGGAGGAGTTATTGTTAACACCAACACATTCACACCTGGAGAAGCAGACAGAGATGGGCTCACACTTGTATGTACTGACACTGTACATGAGGTACTAAAGGATAAATATCCAGAGAGAGTTGTTGCAGAGATGGAGCAGAAGCCGTACTGTAAGTCAATAGTATGGAATACTGCCGATATTTTCATATACATAATACTGTATAGTTAGACACAGGCTAGATATTTTATATCTATCATGTGTAAAATTTCTTCGTTTTCATTAAAATATATCGCAATGCTTACTAAAAGCATTTCTTCGTTTATTTTATGACTTTGTATTTTTTAGATTTATATAAAAAGCAGTCGCATCTTCCAATTTTGTTTGCATTTAGTTTTCTACTCAAGGAAATTATGTAGTGATTTGGTCAACTAAATGCTGATGTTTCCCAAGATAGATTTTACTAGTATAGTAATTGAGGGTAGTATGGGGACTATAAGAGTACATACTCCAGGAGTCACTAGAGTTTCAAGGTAATTGACTCTATTGGCTGTAAATATAAATAGGCTGAGGGCTTTTGTCAGTTCTCATGTAGGACCCCCCAAACATATACTCTCAAAGTAAGCGCAAGGGATATCATCTCCGAGCCCATCGGTGACATTTACTTCTAAGATTACAGAGAGGGTAGTTTACCTAAACACCGTCTTTCTCATTTACGTTACAATTGTACAACTATGGAAAACTTTTAAAGTCTATGGTCACAGTATCTACGGATATACGGATTTCCGTTTTTTAAAAACACGAAAATTATTGTCACTTTTTTACTTGTTCAAATAAACTGTTTCCGGTAATTGAGTCGTTTGAGAAAGACCGTCACTATCGAGAAAAAGCAAACTATATTCTGTTCATGGGGATTGTGAATGTTACTTTCAGATCTGGCTGTTGATGGTGAAGAGAACATAGCTACATCCCTGAACCCTACTGGAGACAATACTTTGTACTGTGAAGTGTCTGGTTATGCTGGAGATGCAAAGATAACATACAGATGGTCCTCCTGTACTGGTTGTACATCTACTGATAGATCTCTAGTTATACCTGCCCGTTCTGATGATGTAGAGACAATAAGTTGTACTGCTTCTCTAGCATGTAAGTATCCATTTACTAATAAATATACTATAGATATATTGTGTATATCTGTGCGCTTTTATTACTGAGTTTTTGTTGTAAATTCTTCAGTTCTTAAATATCTCTTGTGTTGAGTATAGTTTATCTATTTTTGTTTGTGAGACAAACATCTGTTCCCCCACTTTATATATGCCTACTTCCAATATGGTAAGGGGGTTGGAGAGACTTCTGTATAAATAACTATTGGTGGACCTGGTTGTATGGTCAGGGTTTGGTTTCAATCTGAAGGTTTTTGGGGTTTGTTGTTTTCATGTAGTCCTAACGCAACTACTATTTGATGGACATTCGGGCTTTCAAAAATGGCCAAACCATTTTTCCATGTTATAAAGGTTGAAGTTATTTGTGTTGTGATTGCTGAGTACTTGACTTATAATCAATAGTATTATTATTATTACTTTTATCCCATGATATAAGATATCATATAAATATTATGTGATACAAAAGAATAAGAAATAAATACTCCCGAACAGTTATAAAAACTTAGATTTTATCAATGTCAGGGGATACAAGTCAGAAGAATACCACTCGTTGCTAGTAGTTGAAGTGTAGAGCTCAATGAAACATGTTCCAGAACAGTTGGTTACTGAGTCTTCTAGTCAATTGAGGGGGAGGAGGTAAAGTGAGATGGGAGCTGAGTGAGGTGGTGAGGGCTGGGGTATAGCAGGGTGAGAGGGAAGTGGGGTGTCTGTTGGGTAGGGTATGGGTAAGAGAAGTAGAGAAAGGGGTGGATGGAGGTAGAGTATTCTGGGGGTAGAGCAAGGGATGGAGATGGAGTGGGGCCAGGTTAGAGAGAGAATGGGGTAGAGTGAGGGGTGAAGGTTAGAGTTGGGTGGGGTTAAAGCTAGTCAAGGGGAGGAGCTAGACAGGTTGGACCAGGTCAAGTTTGAAGGTGCCCTTGAATCCAATGGTTATTATTAGTAGTATTTGATGTAATATATGATATCATGTTGTATCATATAGTTTTGTATAGTTGGTTTTGTACATAATATAATGTTGTTTTATTGTTTGCTATACAAGTGTGAGACTACAGATATTATCTATTGATGAGTTATGATAGTGTTAAGTCTATGGTAGTTTGTAGATGTCAATGTGATGTATCATTTGTATTTTACTTTCTCTTCAATCTCTTTACTCTTTTATATATAGATTGTGTATTTTAGCTCTACCTGCGGTCACAATCACATGGAATGTTACATGGAGTAATGAAGCCACGCTACCCACCACTACGTCTCAGACTACTGCTACTACTAAGAAACCTCCTCCTCCTATCTGGTTAATTGTCGTCATAGTAGTCGTTGTAGTTCTTGCACTTACTGCTCTGGTAGTTGGTATAATCTTGTACAAGAAATTCAAGACTGGTACGTGAGACTACCCATACTCTATTATAGTAATAACATGTAAAACTCATTAATTTGCTCACTGCGTTATCTATATTGGCAGAAGGAAAACTTGAAGTATACCTCTGCTGTTTAAGTTTTACAGAATCATTTATTGATGTTATTCACATCAATTAATTGCTAACAATAATACCACCAAAGTGAAATATTTTTCTGCCATCCAATAATGCTCATTGCTTGACAAGTTGGACTAGTTTGACTGGCTTATTATTATTATATGTAACCAAGTAGTGGATGCAGAAGTTTTGTAGCAATATTTTACAGGAAAGTGAACTGTATTTTGTAGGTGTAGTCATGTTATGTATTGTAAAATTATTTCTCTGTCTATTTAATTTGTTTCACATTTATTTACTTGCACTCCGTATATGGTTTTGTGTTGGCTTAGAAGATTCACTCCTGGGTTCTGTAAAATTGAATATTTTTTGTGGAAAGGCAACAGTTGTCTTCAATAGTCATATTTTTAAATCCACTGATAGAATTGTACAGTGAGCTGAACTGCCTCAATGCAAAGTAATCGGTTGTAGTATTGTTGTGGATGGTATTTGTGTGATGTATATATATATAGTACTTCTATTGCAGGTAAAGATACGACTGACAACGGTAAAAATAATAAGAAGAATGGAGATGCCGAACAGATGCAGCTCAGTGCAACGTATGTATACAATATGTTACCATGGCTACAGTGACCCTATGGCTGTTGTTTGTAATTATCACAGCTGCACCAACATTTTCTTTTCTCAAGGAAGTCATGGCTTCATTCCTGTTGGGTACTGCCATTTTAATAAATCATAGTTAAAAAATGATCTTTTTTTTATAATGGTGTTTTCCATTTTTGATTTTACATTAATTGTGCAACTTTGGAAAATCGTTTTTGATTATTTATTGAATATAATTGGTCATACTTTATAACTAATTATTATTAAATCCGTTAGGGTTGTTCATTGATATTTATTATTATGTAATATTTGTAGTAAACGTAATAATGATAATATTTGCAAAAAGAAATATCACTGTCTGCTGTAGAATTTAGCAGTAACTCCTTGGTTTGTAACGTTCGATTTGACACAGTGCTATATAATTGTTGTTTTTGAAATTGTAGCTTCATATATTTTAACGGGACAGGCAAATGATAATGAAAAAAGTGCTCCAAAATGTTGCTTAAGCTTAGTTTTCAAACCATAATAATAAAAAAAGTGATCATGAACAACTACAGGCCATTCTATATCGCGCATTATTACCATCTAGGTCCATTTTTGATTTGTCATTTTTAAGAGCTATTTCTATCGTGGGTATTTCCTGCGTTGAGCTGTTATTACAGACGATACCAAGTAGCATTAGCTTCTCATTAGACTGCTTGAGGTGCAGCACTGGCAATTTATCGTCGATGCTCTTTGGGGTTTGAGGTAGATGGTTTTGGCTCCTTAAATTGGAAACTAATAGCAGTAACATGATAAATAGCCAGTCCTGCACCTTTACCTCAGTCCTTAGTTTTGTTACATAGGTTGGTGCCTCTAACCATCTACTATTGCTGCTGCTATTCTATTGCTGTATTGTTTATTGTTGTCACCAATGTTGTACCTGTTTGATGTTGTACAGCCAAAAGTCTAATGTGCCTGGAAAACCCAAACACCAGAACAGCTCCAAGAAACCCAACGCACCCAGTAAGTTATACGTGCCTTCCTTGCCTTGTCCTTGTGCATCACTTTCCTCTCTCTCTCTCTCTCTCTCCATCTCTCTCTCTATCCCCATATACACGCACCCTATAGCTATAGTAGTGGGGTCATTGTTGGACAAGCAATTGGTTTTTTGTCTCTCAGAGCGGTGTTGTTGTTGCTATAGCTTTCCCTTGCTTCTTTTTGGTATATTTCTTACGTCAACAAGTACTAACAGTGCAAGTTAGTGTCTGATGTGTTACATGCGCACACATTGCTATCAATCAGTGGCAGACCTGTAGCTATGTAGTGGTAATCCCTAATGGAATAGGTTGCCACCACTAGAGTTGCTACTATCCATTGCTACCAATTGTTACCTCTAGCACATTGTTAAGACGTTTGTTAGGCCATCAAGTGTTGGTGGGCTTTGACTGTGTGAGGCCTCCCTCTGTCTACCTGTTACAGTTTATCTCTCACCTAACCATGTGTTATTGATACAGTTGTACCATCTGCCTGTGCCAACTGCATTCTAACATCTCAAAGTTCCAGCTCTTCAGTTTCATTGGCAAATCGATTGTATGTCTATCTAGGCCATTGGCTACTATCAGCTAGTAGATAGCTACTAGTAGTAGGTACTAGTAGACAGTTGCTACTACATGGCCACCCACATTGATATAGCTACTGTCATTACTCTGACCATTTGGCAAAGTTCCAACACAAAGTTTGGTTTTTATGGAATTTGGTCAGCCAGTTGAAGACTGGATGCCATGATAGCTCTCTTGGACTACTGCTTCCATAAGCCTGCCGATCGATCGATAAGCTTAGTTACTTCCTCATGCGAGATAAAATTAGCTGCAGACTCAATCAACTGCGCCTCAGTGTTTAGTTGCCCTCTCGGCTAGCTAGTAGTTAGTGAATAGTTATTCTGCATACGCATTGACTAACTTTTTAAATGATCAACAGACGTTGTCAATGGCACTTATTACGTAGTGAATGCAATAACACCCCGTCATGTATGCACAACTACATGTCAATAACCACCTATTGATTTTGTATTGGAGCCCAACAACTGTTAGTTCCTCCATATCAGGTTTCACCAACGGTGTTGGTTCAACAAACTGGTTTAATGGTACTACATGTTATATATGCAGTTGATACCATATACTGTATTTGTCTCTAGGTAACAAAATTGTACCATAACTTCAGGTACGAACAAGGTTGTTTTATTCTATGATAAATGGTGAGCTTGTAGAGCTAGGCTGTAGTGCAGTAGCTACTTGTTGTGTCTTTGCCTTTAGGGCTCATGTCTGTCCCAGTGTCCTCAGGCTAATGTTAGTGTCCTTTTTGATTGATCCATCACCGCATATAACGTTGCTGGTGATTTAACAAACTTAAATGGAATTTAACTACTAATTGAAAAATTGTCCTGTTATTTAGTGGTCTGTTCTAGCTTTCGTCCAAAGACAAAATTATAGCAGCATCAATTCACAATTTTTCCATCCTTGATTGCAGATTGCCTTTTTTATCGCAGATTTCAAATATTTGTGAAAATTTTGTCCACAACTGTGATATAATGGATCATTAAGATTCTATTCATTACAATTCAGGGTGTTAATCGGCACAGTCGAGTGATTAATTTGTCTAATATTTGTATTATTTTCATGTACCAAGTACTATATTTATAGGTAATTAATTGAAACGTTAATTTCAGAATGTGAAATTCTCTCTAGGTAAGTCTAAATTAGTACAGAGTCATTGCAAAAGTGATGATTTTTTACACATCACTTTACAAATGTCCCCGTATGGTTGAATATTCATGGGCAACCAGGAAGTTGTTATTCTAATAACATTTGGAGTAAGAGGCAATAGTGAGATTGAATGCTGTCGACCAACCGAGTCAGCGAGTCCTGTTTCCCCGAATGGGGTCTGCGCTCGTAAGATTACATGTGCGAGAAGTTGCCGTGTTTCTTGTGGAGTTGTTTCCTCGAAGCCGTAATTATAGCATGGAGCTGTTTTCAGTAAATGTATTAACGAGTTGAAAAGGACGTCTAGGGCGGTAGAAGTTTGATGTTTTTCTTGGAAACAGAAATTTTTGGAGTTGGGATTTTGAGATGAATGATTCAGCTTGAGTTTTAATAACCATCGCAGTCCCCGTTGTTTTCGCTCCTCAGTTATCCTCTTGCCCACGTCAGTCAAAAAGTTATACGTTTTTTTTATATTTACCCATTGTATTTGCTAAACCGTTTAGATATCTGAACATTGCCACAGCTCTGTCTCCTGGCCACAATTGATGTGTACTGCCCTACTCTGGTGTGAGAGAATTGGTCTACAAATCTCTATTATAGATGTTGTAATCCACTTGCGTGTATTATTTATTGATGTGTTAGTCATCTATATAGTGATGGGGGGCATTTGTTGTGTCCGTTACAGTAGTAGTTGTGTTAGTAGTAAGCTAGTAGTCTAGTAATACTGGTAGCAGTACTAATTGTTCATTGTTGTTCCAGATGATTTGTATTTGTGAACTGGTAAGGTTGTGGAAGCATGGACCAGCATGCCCTGTTATCACTCGTTGTGTTATATGTTGTTTTACTACAGTATACTTTACACATCTGCTTTGCATCTCAACTCCCAACTACTTCCTATTCCCTCGGTCTCACTTGTCCTGCGCACCATCAGCCTCGCCTACCCATCATTCCATGGCAGCAACGACTCTTTTCCCAGCGGTGACCATATGAAGAAGTTCTAGCTTTTACCTTATAAATGCCAATAAACAGTTTTCCGATTTTAATTTCATTTGACTGCTACTGAGAAATGTTTGGAATGAAGTGCGTCTCATATATAATGTTGTATCTGGTCTGTGTCTCCCCTAATCCCCACGTGTGTCTGTGAATTGGTTGTATCACTGTTGTGGTGTGCACAGTAGACACTACAGCACACACTAAAGTATACACACTACAGTGCATATTACAGTAAACACACTACAGCACACACTACATGATATACAACAGCACTGACACACCACAGTACACACTGCAACATACACATTACAGCGCACTACAATACAAACTACAACACTCATACACTACAGTACACACGCTATGGTACACATACTACAGTACACACACTACAGGACTCACACACACTACAGTACACACACTACATTACACACTACAGTACACACACTACATTACACACACTACATTACACACTACAATGTTTACTTGCAGATACTACTAGGTAATGTTATAGACATTGACCACTTCCATTGTAAGCATTTTGCTCCTGGCGGTGCCTCTACATTAACTGGCTCTTCACTCAGTTGTGCTCCGTTTGCTGAGTGGTTCCAATTTGGTTGCTTGGTTTGCTGTACAGTTCTGTTGGTAATGCTGTGCTTGGTTACCAACCAACCAACCAGATGCTTGATGCAGATATTATTTTTGCGCACGCAGCACTTTTGGTTTGCGTATTCCTGGCCAATTTATCCCTCATGTGAATTATTCAATCCCTGCCGTCAGCTGAATGTCCTTTGAATGTTTATTGAATCGGCAGCGTTACTGCAAGTCAGGATTCCTCCTTCAGCTCTGACACAGTATTTAGCCTGGAGAATCCTGTATTTAGCCTCGGCTCTAGCCTACCTACCGATGCTTGCAATCATTGTCACATGAAGTTAGGGCTTTTCAGGCCATCTAAATGCATTCTGTCCTTTTACTACTGGAGTTGTCTTTTCTGTTTGCAGAGCCTAAATCGCAACCGCAGTCTAATAACCATAAAGGATCTTCCCAGGTGAGATACCTGTACAATACCTCTCTGTACAATACCTGTCTGTATAATACCTGATATGTGTTATCAACTCCATTTGCATAACTTGACTGAGCTAAGAGTGCTGTTGACCTTTGTCTGAAATAACTCAATGCTGTTGTTTTGTTATTGCTAAATGTACCTAAAACTAGCTTGTAGGTTTAACTAACCTTGTAGTTTTTGGTTATTTAGTAGCAAGGGTTTACAGATAGGGTGTTTTAGTCTGTGTTAGCGTACTTTATTCTTCATTGCTTGAAATGGTGCTGTGTAGCTACCAAAGCCAACTTTTATCTGTATGAGTGAGGTAGTGGTAAATAATAATAAATAATTATTGATATATCATGGAATATTTTATATCATTTGATTTCTATTTAACACAGCTTTGATTAAATCCCATCAATAAATATCATTATTCATAAATTTCTTGCTGCACATAATTCTCACCAGACCATTTCTTAATCACTCATTGTTGTTTGACAGCGTCTATGCCCAATTAACTCTCAAACATCTATTGCTTGTAATTATTTTCGTGTTTCTTGAGCAAATATTTAATAAAATTTCAAATCATTTTGGTTTTTTGTTGCATAAATTCTTATAGTTTGCATAAATGCCTGATTTGATGATAGATTAACGAGCTGACCTTCATACCAGTTCACAGTCTGAGCTGGTGAGTTCGGAGTCTCACAAATACCAGTTTATTGTTACTGACCGCTCTTGGGGCTATAAGAGCAGTTAGTTCAGCAATTGGTTGCCATCTTCTGTGGCCTATTTGGCTTCTTATGTAAAATTTATTGCTCAAACATTCAAAATGCTGAGTCGTTAAATTTTCACTCAAACCAACTATCTACTCATTAAATTGTTAATTCTTGCTCATCTCTCATTTTCTCTTTCCATCAAATAATCATCTCTTCGTAACATCAATGAACCTGAACTACCCAGTTTGGTATTATTTGGCGGAATGCCAAATGGCTGCCAGTTTTGATTGAAGAGCAAGTCATTTCATGCTCTATTCCAGGTTTTTCACCTGGTTGGTTTATTTTTAGCCGGATGAACTGCTTTATGCCGAGCTGGACCACAGTCAAAGCAAAGCTGAACGAGTGCAACCCAAACCTGTTCCTCCCCCTGCTGAGCCAGTTGTGTACGCCTCCATCGACCTCTCCGCCACCAAAAAATATAAGAAAGAGGGCGACGCTTACGGTAATTTAGGTAGACATAGAATTGACGATTCACCTACCATACCAAGAGCAAAGCCTCCACAACCTCCAACAGGCGTATAACCATGTCTATGCAACCATGTCTATGGATGATTTGCTTAGACTTGGCTCTTTAAACTGATGTTATTCACTGCTCATTTGCTCTGGGAGAAGCAGTAGGCTCTTTGTTTACATTTCTTGTATTTTGTTCTTGAAAATTTAATGTTTTACATGCTTTTTCACCATAGCCTAAGTTCATACGATAATTTGTACTATTTAGCACTCCCTATCTATATTTGGATTAGATTTAGTGACACATTCTACTAAATCGTTCATCGTTTGTTGGGAAGATTTGTATTTCATACTATTATTTACGAGTTTTACACAAAATTCAAAATAGTAGCTCAATGCTTGTATAATCTTCCACATGAATTGGTTTACATATTTTATATATTTGTATGTATACCAGCAATCAATCAAAGGCTTTGACTGTTGCATCATATCATTACGGTGTTTGTTAGCATACGCCATTATATTATAGCTCTCGTTCACTGCTTACTACAGATTATCTGGGCGCATACCCGTTGTTTGCTATTTGCTTCATCTGTAAATTCATACATTTCGCATTACCAACTTTCTGTCAGTTTATAATCACATTTCACTTGTTAGTTTTTGAGTTTTTGATGCATTTTGTAACACTATTGTAGCTTTTATAATAAATCATATTTCCGTTTCGGAGAAGTTGGGATGTTTGGCACCTGTTGTGAATGGAAATTGTCCGTCTCCAACTCATCGTTAGCAACATACTAGCATATCCAGACCAGAGTTGCTGGTCGACCAGAACAAATGTAAAAATTTCAATTGCAGATATTTTTTGGCTGCGTCAGGGTTAGGCTATATTTTGCAGTACTTACGCTTTTCATTGTCAATGTCAATACCCAAAAGGAACATCCGCCTGCCTTGTTGGAAAGCTGGTTTTGTCCAACAGATGATGCCAAAGGACTCGCTGAGTAAATAGACAAATTTATTCCCACATGTAATGAGTCACCATTAGATTTCCCAACAGTATAATTAAAATTTAATTCCTAATTGTATGACACAATCACTACTTCTATCATCACTAGAAAGAAAGGTTTTTTCATTTCTTTGTTAGCTCACATCTTGAAATGTACCTGAATGTGGTCAATGATGATGTCTACAATTCAAGAATCTCTAAAAAATATGTAATTTTTTTCTAATTTCGCAATTTGCTCTATAATAATTATTACAAAATACAGTCGTATACTACCGCGATGGCCTGAGAATGTCGTATAATATATTTGCACCTGTACCATGTCTTATTGGTGCTGAGGTGGGGTCGGTTGAGATAACCCTTTCCTACAGCCTGACTTTGTGAACTACAACCACTATTTGTTTGTTATGTAATAACAAAATAATAAATAGTGGTGAGATGGCTGGAATGCTTGTCTATGTCATGGTTGACCAACTACTTTCTAAATTTTTTCATTGGTTTTTTAGTGGTAGGCCACCACGACATTTTCCATTCAACTGTCTCTTTCAGCAGTTTTTCCTCTGCCGGGGTGAACTCCAGTAGGACTGCTAGCGCTTTAACCAGGTGCACCGACTCCGAGTCTCTGCTTATTAAAAAACTGAACACTACGTTTTTGAGATACTCAAAGTTGATATCCTTATGTCCGCAGAATCCATTCACCTGCAATAACAAATCAAGACTTCACACCAACACATATAAAATTGTGGACAGGCAGGCTATAGAAAAAGGTGTGTAGAGCTTTGATAAAACGTGTCAAAGAGCACCTGCTCTCCCATGACTCACCCATTCAGGAAGTGGCCAATAGTGCATCAGATAGAAACAAAACATCTTGTGAAAATAATTGATGGGTAACTGGTATTGCGTGATGAAGATATAGAGTTGTGCAATAATTTTCTGCAGGTAGTGACAAGTTTCCTACTAGAAAGAAAGTCGTATACTTTACCTCAAGAACCAGATTAAAATCAGTCAATTTGAACTAGCAACTTGGCACAGTGCCAAATTAAGCATCGAATTGTTTTAGCATGTGCTCCTTCCTACTATACCATGCTACACAAACTTCAAGTACTCTACACAATACTTAGGAGGAAGTTGACTATTTATCTAAAGACTTCTTAAACCCAGCTAAACCTTTTCCATAATCTGTTTGAAACAATGCCTTTATCCTTATTTCATTAGCATACAGCGTTTCCATGGTAACAGAATAACAATGAATATTCCTATACACAGTGTTGCTTTTGACAACCTGCTGTATAACAAGCATCGCTATGACATACCGATGGCATGTCTTATCTCTAAATTTAGTGAGTTGTTACTGCATACATCTCAACCAGTTCCTAGTACTCATTCAGTGCATCCACCCAGTCAACTCTTGGTTTATTGCCTTCTAATCAGGCCTACACATTGTTACTCAAATGCTTGAGGATTTTAGAACCGTAGTTGGTTAGCTAATGTAGAATTGCCTCACCTAACAACAGCCGATGGCTAAAGGGGATTTAACTAGCTGACTAGACGCTGACGGCAGCTACAGATAGCATGCTGATAGTTGTTATGATCTAATATTGATAGGGTTGCCTGCCAACGAATGACTCATTTATTGAACTCTACAAAGGCGGCAGTGCGAATACAAACAAAAGCTATACAACCTAGTCAAAGGCCTTATTTAGCTTGGGAATAAAAGATAAACCAATACCTCATGTCTATATTGCTGGGCTACAGCTGTACTACTACTAGCAGTATTCTCTACTGTAGTCTGAGTATAGTGTCTAGCAGGCAAAGGAATGTTATCTTCCACTGGCGAGTCGTATCTGTAAACAACAACAAACTGTTGCGCATTGTTGACTCATTATTTATTTGAAAAGGGAAACAGTGACCGATATAAATATCTGTTGACAATCATCAAGTGACATGTAAAAGATGATTTGTTATCTGCGGTGATATGATTGATTGTCATGTTTCGTATAGGAGGTTATAATTTCATGCTGAAGCACACCAATGCGACTAGTGTGCGCAGCTAGTTGTTGAAAATAGCGGCCAACAAGGGAAACCGACGCCATTATCTTAAATAAAAAGCATTAATTCTCAGACTATTCCCTAGTTTTTAATCTTTTCTGTCAACTTATATCGTGATGACAAAAAGAAAAATTTAATAAGCAGATTCATGTTAACATTCATAAAGAAAGTAATCCCGTGACTCAATAACCACAGGAGTATTGTTGGACCTAAGACTATGCGGGTGCTGCCAACAAACTGAACGACAGCGGCTGGCAATGGACAGTTTGGTCGAGAAATTAGTTTAGTAAAAGCTTGGAATGAAGCGAATCAAGTTATTATTCATACCACGAGAATCAGCGCCGTAATTGGAAGCGACAATCATTGGAAGGGTTACACGCATGTCGACACAAGCGACTTGCGACATTCAACGCATGTAACATCAGCCCTTGGTGAAGTCAAGGGCGTCTGATTATGTTTGTGGTTTATGAATGATCAATCTTTTGACTGTCACCATCATGGGCGCTTGTTCAGCATTCCAAGCACAGATTTTAGCATAATGTTCAACGATTGCCAACCCAGCAATAATCTCGTATAATGCAATGCATTGCGACAAGTTTCGGAAGAAAGAAGGTCAGAACAAGTACAACTGGAATACAGTAGCACCGCTAAAATTGGAGTACATGTACGATACATGCCTTGTTTGTTAAATACAAAAAAGCGATAAGTGTCGTACAAATATTGTACAAAGAGAATAAGTAACGGTATTGTTTTTGTTGATTGGACGAAATAATTGCTCAGTTTCAAACAAAATGCTGCTTAGGACCGAACAAAACAGTTCGATGCAGAGCTTCAGCGTGAAAAATTGACTTCATAACAAAAGGAGCCAAACAGAACAACTCCAAGTTTGGTGAACTCCACACCGTACACACGCACCTGTCCAAGTCAGCTAGGGCTGGACTGGATCTCACTCTATCTATCAAATCTTGTGACCTGCTGGGGCCAGCCTGTGGTCCACCGTCACCCATCCCTTTCAACTCTCTCTTTATTGTCTTCTTCAAATCATTTATAGTCCGCTGTTGGATCTTAACAGACTTTGTCTTGTCAGCGATTGTTTTCTCTTGCTCTGTGAGCCGTTCAGTGAGAGTCTCACTGCAGTGGATAGAGTGATAATGAGAATAAATAAATAACGCATAACAGTAAGTTGTTGTCACTTGCGCTACAGATGAATAGTCAAAAGAAATAATTAGTGTAAGCCATAAAATTATCTCTCATTAATTCTATGGTACAAACACTCAGAATAAAACAGTTTAGCCAAGAGCACCAATCTTTCAATGAATTTCTAAAATTTAGGCTGGTTTTTAATTTAAAATAACATCTATAAACAATAGCAATGTTTTTATTAAAACTGGCTAAAATAATAAAGGTGGCAAGTATAGGAAAAGAAAAAATAATTAGACTTGTCTTCTCATGGTGAAACAAGGAAGTGAATCGGCAGAATTTCAAAATCAAAAACAAATGGCAACCGTTTTTTATGTAGGTCAAGCAAAGAAAAGATAAGCGCCACTTCGAATCCCAATAAAAAGAAGACAACTTACAGTTATAATAAAAATGCACAAGAGAAAGTAACTGCTAATTTTTATTAACAAAGATTGGATAACTACGCTAATAAAAAATGAAAGAGATGACAACTGCTATCATTAACATAGTGAAATATTCATACAACTGTGAAACAAAATTCATTGAAAAAGACAAATAGCTAGATGCTAACAATTATTGAAATTTGTGATAATTTGCATGTTTTGCATAACCCGGGACAAATTTTTTTTGCTAACAATGGCTGATATGGAAGTTTTCAGATGGATATTTATCCTAAAATATCAATAACAGCGATGATGGTGACCAAAAGGTGTCAAGTAGCCATAGTAACTGATGAAAGGAAATGATGTCATGTATTTATCTCATTAACAACTCACATTTCCGCTGCCTTCTGATGCACGTTTGCCCTGATGTCATCGGACACACGGACCTGCTCTTCTAATAAACTCATTTTCCCCTGCAAAGCTTCAAATCTTACATTAGAGCTTCTCTCCATCTCCTCTACACAAACAAGAGCTGAACATAGACATCGGTGGGCGCATGCATAGCATATACTAGCGTAGACATAGACATCAGTGGGTGCATGCATGGTGTATACTATTGTAGCATCAGCATTGGTTTGAATACAAAAAAGTTGAATTTTTTCTATACATTTTTATATCAGCAGTTTTATAATAATCGAGATTTAAACAAACAGCGTGGCCACTTCAAATTTAAGAAAGTGTTTCAATTTGAAGCACTAAAATTTGGCAAGAAAATTTTCCTCACAATAAATCCTTTAAACTAAAAAAAATTTTGCAAATTAATGGGGTTACATGGCCGGGTTTCAGAAACAAATTTAACTAAAAAATGCGACAGCTAATGTTTTGTTAAAATTATTTCATCAATGACAAGATCATTTAATTTATTATTTATTTTCACGCATTAAAAACCCTTCAACAGAAATAATAATTACCAGTAGACTGAAGTCTCTCCTGGAATGCTGTCTTGTCCTGCTCATGGTGTTGTATCGCTGTCTTCAGCTCTATCTTACAGGTCTCTAATTTACTTGACAGGTCAGCGTTGCGTAAGTATAGGTCATCCCTCTCTACGCACACAAATAAATGTATGCATACAGTACGAGATTCCAGACTATAGCTACAGTTTATTAGCTGACAACCCACCAGAGTCTGTGGCTTCTAGCTTATGTTCCGTCTCTTCTAGAAGTTTCTTCAATTGCTCATTCCTGGCGGTAAGTGAATCGACTTGAGTCTCTAATTTTACCAACTAAAATAGTACAAGTAGGTCACATCTAGAAAAGTTCTTAAAATAAAAATTCAGCTGTACTCGATAACAAGGGATGAGACATGTGCTACTAGCAACTAGCCACAGCAAATAAAAATAGCCTGAGGTACACTGTAATGAGCTAAAAGAAATATTAAGAGTATTCGTGACCTGTTCGTCGAACAGAGTACAAAAAATAATAGGCATTCGTAATTCAATACGCCGCATATGAAACGAAACATTAGTTTAGAACATAATAATTATTCAATGAACTTTAGTTTAACAAACAAATCATAAAAAAGATAATTCCAAATTTGCAAAACAATCGAGAAAATAATAAAAATTGAATCGCTATAAACTGGAATAGTTTGTAAAGCTGCCCTTCAATTTAGTAAATTTTAAACAATTTTGCAACAATGTTGAATTATTTTTTTAAGATATAAAACCGGTCTATGAAAATGAAAAAATCAACTCACTCGTTATAATCCCTTTAGCGTTCAGTTTCATTCGCGACCTACGAACAATATAAATAAATACTCGTTGATTATTTTTTTACTCAGTGAGCTACTTTTTGTTGACCCACGAGTTCTGAACAAAATGATTATTTATTGATTGAATATATTGCCGGTCTGACTATTTTTATTGCAATGTGTTCGGCGAACAGAAGTCGCGAATACTCTTATTGATTATCCATCCAAATCTTGCAGCAGGTCAAAAATTAACCTCTGCACAATTACTGCATGAGTACTCTGAACAGCGATGATAATACAGTGAACAAGAGCTTAAAATGAATTCCAAAGTTGTGCGAGACTAGCATAGGGTTTTTTAACTCTCAGTCTTTTATCTACAAAGGCTATACAGTACCTGAGTGCTAAGGCTATATAGTATCTGAGTGCTAAGGCTACACAGCACCTGAGTGCTAAGGCTATACAGCACCTGAGTACTAAGGCTATACAGTACCTGAGTACTAAGGCTATACAGTACCTGAGTGCCAAGGCTATTTTGAGATGATTCGTGTTCATTTTCAGCAGCAGAGAGCCTGTCCTCTAATTTGCTGATGCAACCGTCTTTGGCAGCAAGTTCAGAGGTCAAACGTTCAACTTCCTTCTTCTTAGTTCGCTCCATTTGCCTGAGCTCCCCTGAAGAAACACGCAATGTACAGGAATACAGTCTATAGACTCAAATCTATGCATGTAATAGAGCTTGTGGGTTTGCATCCCATCTTATGGAGATATTAGTTGAGAAACTTCAGCTAAAAATATTAGACTGGTTCCGAATCTCCTGAATGGGCTTGTCATTATAACCTGTGAATAACTACAAATACATGTTGTTGAATTTTGCTAAAATGTCTAAGGGTAGACGACTCCAGGCATTCCAGGTGCTCACAAACCATATAATAAGCTCCATGATATCATACCTAGTAGAAATATATTACCTCTGAGAGCAGAGAGCTGCTCGTGTAGATCACTTAGCTGTGTTTCATCATCAAGTTGTTTATCGAGGGCTTCTTCTCTCATCTTATCCAGTTGCTCTCTAAGCTTAGCTGTAGACTGGGTCTCATTAGCAAGAGATAACTTGAGGGTGGCATTAGCTCGTTCCAACTCAGTAATCTGTTTAGCATGGTTCTCCACTAATTGATTTCTCTCTTTTTCACTCGTCCTCGAATGTTTCTGTAGAGTCTCTTCCTACAATATCGACGAGTTGAACAAAAAACTCAAATGGGAACTTCACAACTCAACAAAATTAAGCATTGACCAATAGCATTCAAGTCCAGCCATTCATTGACCCTTAGCATTAAAGTCCAGTCATTCATTGACCAATAGCATTCAAGTCCAGCCATTCATTGACCAATAGCATTCAAGTCCAGCCAATCATTGGCCAATAGCATTCAAGTCCAGCCATTCATTGACCAACAGCATTCAAGTCCAGCCATTCATTGACCAATAGCGTTGAAGTCCAGCCATTCATCGACCAATAGGATTCAAGAAATAGCTGGGCAGATACAATGTGATTATTACTGACCAATTGCATCATGTCTTTTTGCTTTTCAGCCAATAAACGGCTTTGTGTTTTATGTTGAGCCTGCAGTGAGTTGTGTTGTTGTATTAAAGAAGACAACTCCGTACGCAATCCACTTTCTTCCTGTGATACAGAGAGCAGCTGATCCAATGCCTACAGAGATGAACAACTGACATGATTGAGTCTGTCGTAGCTTTGCAATCCATAATGCCAAGACAGCAACACGCCCTCCATTGCAATTGAAATTTAGACCACACGCAATATATTACTAGATAACTAATTTGGTGATGTCTACCTATATAGCAATAGAATTTTACTAGAAAGAATGTATTCACAAGTAAATGCATGAATTTTGTTCAGATGTTATAAAAAAAAACTTGATTATTTCAGTTATTCCAGCTGTAAGAGCTGAGCTATTACATTAGAGTTATCTCCCTTAGAAAGACAACTCCGCCAATAACAATGTCAACCGCTATATAGAAATTACAAGGCATGTATACAAGGAGCCAAATGGACAGCTAGGCCCGGCGAATATTTTTGTGTTTTCAACCCGGACTGACAATCTCTATACATTGATCAAGTAATTAACAAAGCTGCACATCGATCACTTCATACAACGTCGTACAGTAGAGTCACCTGTTGTTTGTTACTCTCTAGGTCTGATTTGACATCTCTATTCTCTTTGAGTAAAGCAGAGAGTTGTGTGTCCTTGTAGGTTAGCTGTTGTTCTAACTCCTTACTGTGTGAGTGAGCCCTGCTTAGTTTGACCTTGAGCTGCGAGACTTGACCTTCACTGAAAATTAAGCATGGATTTAACTAGTCGGTACACATTACACTGCAATACATAGTATATACGCTTTAGATCAAAACACTTACAACTTCACACAACCTCGAATCAACAGACACCACCCACCTTTCTGTGTTGTCGTTGAGTGATTCTGAGCTAATCCTACTAGACAGTTTGGAGTTATCCCGCTTTGACTGCTGCAACTCAACATTCAACTCATCTATCTATAAAAACCGTCAGACAGTTTCCTCAAAAATACACAAAGTTAGTTAATACAACGCCTTTGAATAAATGGCAACTCATCCACAATGTATGATTGTCTCCCCATGATAGATAAACCAAATACTTATGAGTGGGAGGGGGGGGGGGGTGACAGTACCTGAGTCTGCAGTGATGTAATAGTTGCCTGTAGAGAGGTTTCTTTAGTTTTGTAATCTTTAAGTTGATCAGTTATTTGGGACGACTCCTCTCTATACTTGGTTAGTTTACACTCTAAGTCTACTATGACTGACTTATCAGCAGCCTCCACTTCCTCTAACTTAGATAGACTGAGAACCAACTGTTTAATAGTCTCCTCTTGCTCAGACAACTCGGCTTTTAACTGCAGCACCGATCTGTCAAAAAGCTGACTCATAGTAAAAGAAAATCAGCAAAGAATCGTAAGAAACAGTTGAAAAAAACTTTTCACACAAAGCTTGGCAATAGCAATCAGAAAATGATAAAACCTGTAATCGATCAGATAGCGCACCCAACACTTACCGCTCACTAGAATGCAGACTATTTTCTAACTCCCGTACTCTGACATCATCACAGCCTCCTTTCTGTAATAATCTCTCCTCCAGCTCTTTAATCTGTTTATTTTTTGCGCTGATTTCTTCGCCATATCTGAGAACTGTAGCAGCCAAATTCTTACGCCGTCCTGACCTCTCGATATCATTAACAGGATGTGATGTAATCCCAGAGTCTCGATCTACTGTGGAGGGGTCCGGGCCCTGCGTGTCTACAAAAAAGTTGTTGCTTTAGTGGGTAAGCAGCGCCGTGCCATACAGGAAATTCGGAGTACAAATCTTTGTTGAAACAATGCTATGTGAGACTTTTGCCGAGAAAGCGCATTTCAATGGCAAGGTAAAGCAAGTCTAGCGTTATGTTCCGGTGAGTCTGTATTCCGGTGGGTCTATGTTTCGATGAACTATCCATAAAAAACGCAACAGTGGAGCATCAATAAAATAGACACCAAATTTTATGTTATTTTTGCAAATTTATTTTACAAAGAATGATACTTTCATTATTGGTTATTATTATTCAAAGTATATTATTTCTCTAGAAATAATCACAAAATTATTACTATCAAAGTTACAACTTAACGTTAATGCAATCATTTTAGCCTCTTCCTATTCAACCGTGACACACCGCTCCACAACAGTCTTTTCTATGAAAAGCAATTCACCGAAACATAGAGCCAAAATCGCCGTAACATAGACCCACTGGAACATAGAGCGTCCGCGAGGTGAAACTTTACACAGAAAATGTGGAAATAATAATAAACCAGCGAGAAAATGTACTTTTTTTACAGATTACTTCATTTAATTTCATGAGTAAGACGGCTTAAAAAAACAAAAAAATTGTAATAAAACCTTACTGGATTGTTTATTCTGATGCTCATACTTACCTTGGCAAGTTGAATGTTGAACAGGCGTAACATTTTCTACAGGAAGTGATGTGTTTTCTTGACAGGTAGAAGTACTGTGCGATTCACTATGGGGTATATTAGCTGTTGTTGCGTTAGAAGAATCTGTTGAATGTAATAATTGTCCATGGCTGGCCACAGAATTACCTGTAGCTACGGTCTCATCATTGGCGATACAGGTATTTGTATGAAGTTTATCATCTTTAGTAGATGTCAAAGTTTGTTTATTTTCTTGAGTTCCTTCCTTACTTGGTGATCCCTCTGACTCTATCCGTTGTTTAAGTTTTTTAAACATTTCTCCTGGTGTTTGGTGGAAAGGTGACACTAGTCAGCTGTAACACCAGATCGAAACTTACAAAAAGTAAGTCAACTTCAAACATACTGATAAAAACAATTGAAATTTTTATTGGATTTCAAGCTACCAGTAGAGTTGGATAGATTAAAAACTGCATCTTTTAACCAATTGGGATACCACTAAATTGGATCAAATAAAATGCTAAATAAATTTTTTCAACGAATAGTAATATATTTTATAGTCAAATCTTCATTCTTTATTGTTATTTACAACTGCTCAAGCCTATTGTTATTTACAACTGCTCAAGCCAATTTTCTTTTGCGCTTAGACTACCAAGACTCTCAGATGCTTTGTAAAATATTTGTTATGATTATTAATAAACTAACCAGTTATTGCAGAAACTCAAACTGAATAGCTGGAATAAATTGTTACACAAATACGTTATTTTTGGTGTTACATCCGACAATGATTCTGTAGGGTACGTAACCTGTTTTGTTTTACATAGAAATAACAAAAATGTGTTACTTTCTGTCTATTTTGTATATGATATTTCTGTTGCAGGTGAATCAGGTATGAATGTATTCACAACTATAGAAAAAAACAGCACATAACTGACTGGGTTTCAAACCCAATTCATTAGGTCAACAGCACTATGCCCAGTGCCAAAGGTTAGACACACTTGGTGTAATGGTTAATGTACTAATTTGAGTTAGAGGGTGGTGTTAAAAGGGCTTAGGTTTAATCCTTGCACATAATAATAATATCAATTCCCATCTCAAATCTGCAAAAGAATTAACAGAATGATAATTAATAATAACAAGATAATTAATAATAACAAACACCAAAAAAATTGGTACGTCAGTTCATTACCTCAGTCAGGTGAGGTATCATTTTTGAGCAGTTAAAAAATCCAAGGCTTCTTGTCCTCTATTCTAGGGTTCCGATTTATAATTAGAAACTGACAATTTGTTATACGATCAATCCAGCCGCTCAAATGCTATATAAAGTTATTCCCACAATTAGTATCATTTCTGTATCATGGACCTGCCTTGAGGAGTCCTATCCCAGACTATATTTGTTGACTTCAAGTTGGTGTGGTACAGAGTAATGTATGTGAGTAGTTAAACCTCTGTTGTACTGTTGTTAATTTACTGCATTTTTCAATTGTCTTGATGAAACTTCAGGTTTTTATGGTCACTTCAAGATAATTTGTGTTATTTGTTCAACCAGGCAAGACATGAGCCACGGAGTTCATATATTATCTACTTCTCTCTCGGCAGTCATACATATTTATATGTAGCAGATATGCTGATTTAAAAGTATTGCACAAGTTGACTTTTAAAAATTAGATATTGTAGTTTATCCTTGGTATAAAGGCGCAGAGCAAAGCAGGCGGTCTGAAAAAGTCATTGATGTGAAAGAAAAAAGGTTTAGCCCCACTATTTAACCCTTCTGGGACACCAAAAGTGGCTGAGTACACCTAGAAGATTTTTTCTATTTCAACAATTAAATGCACCAAATCAGATAAGAATTACTGTTGTTCTCAGTGGTGAAGGTGTCTGATATGCATGAGACTATCGCCAGGTCTGAGTCGTAGTTTTTAAAAAAAGTAAATGTGATACTATAAAATCGAAAGGTTTTCATTTTAAATTTCATAACTATACTAATTATTATTACAGAAAAAAGTAGTTGTTGTAATCATTGCTGTTGAATAAGATTTCGTGGTCTTCAGAATCAAGTCATGGTGGGAAGTATGTAAGTGGAGCATATACATACAACAATAATAACTATTATTATTATATTTTTATTAATAATAATAGTAGTAGTAATAGTAACAGTTTGTAATAATAATAAAATTTAACAGAAATAACAAGTAAAAAGAATAGCTAAAGTAGCCACAGCTTTTATGCTCATTGATCAAAATAATAATAACTCATTATTATTACTTAACTACTGCAATTATTATTAATACCATAGCATAGATAATGATAACATATAGTACAGGAAAATGGTGTGACTTCCTGTGGACACCTGTAAACAAACAATCATAGCAACGATTCTGTAAACTGTGTACATAACAAATGTATTGTACCTCTTTCTTTGTTTAGCCAACCTTATACCACTAAGGCTATTTTTATACGCATTTGAGTTGCCAATTGTTAGCCACTCTTCTTTGTGTATGCCATTAGGGCTAACTGCTACACAAAAGAATCTTACATAGCACTTGGTATAAATACAGCGGCTGAGCCCTTCACTAGACAGTGTAATCTTGGAGGCTCAGCTGGCTCTTTGTTCGTAAAAATAAATATACCAGTATACACTCACTCAAGTTTAACTTGAATCTCTCACACCCATACAGACTAGACCACAGGCCCACTGCAGAACATTTGGTGGAATTTTGATCATTTTTCGGAACACAACATAAAATTCCGAAAAATGATCCAAATTCCACCAAATGTTTTGCAGTAGGCCTGTCGGACTAGACAGATCTACCGCTTAAGAAAACGACTGCTTCAATGACCTATTGGTCTGGAAGCCCTGTGTTGTCTAAGAGTGGCAAACGGAATACAGACCTGCCTGGCAGGTGTTGCCTATCAAATCCTACCTTCAAGCAGACAATGCTGAAGGATAGGTAGTGGT
Organism: Cryptosula pallasiana; assembly: GCA_945261195.1. Lineage (NCBI taxonomy): Eukaryota > Metazoa > Bryozoa > Gymnolaemata > Cheilostomatida > Cryptosulidae > Cryptosula > Cryptosula pallasiana. The sequence continues at coordinate 10,631,842 of OX183131.1, read as the reverse complement.
ACTAACAGTCTAGTAGCAAACTGGTCACAGCAAGCAGATAACTCTGCCTACCTACCAAGGGGTAGTGCAGGTGGCTACCGGGGTAACCGACGTCGTTACCATAATAAAATCCTGCACCATATTATTATATTTATTATATGAATTAATTCAATAACAATTAATGTATATTATTTATTACCATTTATTATTATTATTTATTATTAAAAAATATTATCAAACACACTACTACTACTGCTATTGTTGTTATCATTATTATTATTATTATTATTTTATTATACTAAATTATTATTGTTTTATGTTTATTTAATTTATCACCATTACTATTCTTCTGAATCTAAACATAATAAAAATAATAATAATAATTGTTGTAAAATAATAAATTATTATCATTATTATATCATCATTATTATTATTATGATAATCATAATGATTACTGCTGTTGTAATAATAATTAATATAAAAAAATAATATAATAAAAAAAATCATTTTGTTAGTAACTACAACTAATTAAATACTATTAGTATCATTGATGATAATAAACAAACAACAATAATAATAATAATCATATCCATCCAAGAATAATAAATAATAATAATAATAATTATTAAAATAATTATTATAATAATAATTATTATTATTATATTTTTTTTATTATTATTGTTGTTAATTAATTATTATTTATTTATGAGCCATAGAAAACACAGAAGTAGTAAGTAGTATGAAAAACATAACAAAAGAAATGCTGCTAGTAGTAATGGGAATAACAAATTATTGTTTCCATTTATACTAGTTGCATTTAATTTTCTTATGTTATTTATAAATAATAATATGTTATTACACTACTATGTAATTTTTCAACTTTCCAGTCAGCTTCCGTTTGCATTTAAGCGAACACTTATTGGACTCGCCGACTATAACCAGCTAACTAAACTTTTGCCAGAACTTGCGGGTTTCGAAGAGTGCCCCAGCAAAGCGGTTTGTCACAAAAAAATTCTTTCAAGTTTAAGGAGTTGTTTCTTCTTGTATATTAAAAAGCAAACAACTCCAACCAATTATTGTCTTTTCCTATAGGGAAGTTAAGCTGATTGTAACCGCTCCAGTACAAATGTATAAATGTAGCATTAGGTTAGATGCATGGACCTATTTTTTCAATAGGTCCATGGTGAGATATTGTTTTATTATGCAATAACAAAAACTGATATTGTGTCTCGCACAAAATAGATGCGGCAAAACATATAATATGACATACACTGAAATATATTGATAGTAAACAGCGACTGTTTAAAATTACTTAAAAGGTAATAAATATCTTTAATAAGTTTAATGGATGTATGCAAAATTATCCAATCTCTAAAGCTGGAAGAAATAACTCGTTAATAAACTGATGGAAAGGTAACAAACAGATACAACCCAACAACAACTAATAGGGAAGGACTAAGATTTGAGCTGTAGTTGCATTTATCTCCCGTACACGAACAAGACCAAGTTTGCTGTAACTTTCCAGCAATTCTCTCTCTTTTTCTTTTCGAATGAGCACATTCTGAATTACCGTAGCTCTTTCCACATGATCTTCTCACTAAAAAAATTTAAACTTTTAATGAATCAAACAGAATTTTAAGTTATTGTTTGCGATTGATCGTGCTCTTTGATGGTTTCTCACCAAGGGTAGCTTTGCCACCAAAGAATTGTCCAGTAACCTTTTGCTTACTGCATCCATTGTCATTTATTGCCCCGTACATACGAGAACAATCAACTTCATGCTCTTGATTTCCTGCGTACTCATCTCCACATTCACTATTATAGCCTTGGCACTGGTAGCAGGTTGTGCCTGCCACGATCACAGCTAAGAGTCCCAGGGCTAGATGAAAAGTCAAGCAAATTTTTTGGAAGTGGTAGCAACAGAAAATATGAGGCAATGACTTTCGTGTCAAAAAATGTAGCGATAGCTTGCACGCTTCTACTGAGAACTTTCGCTCATAGATTGGCATTATGCCATATGTTCAAATCAAGATGAGAATGTCAGTGATTTATTCTATCTTATAAAAGACTGATAAAGATATTACTATTCTTACCCGCTAGCAGTAGTAATACAGCATTCATATTGTAAAAGCCTTAACCCTAACGCATAATATTCAAATACTAGCTCATAGATGCAACGCTCGTATGATATGAAGGAAGCGTACACCAGAGAGGTGAACACACCGCTGTAAACTGTTTAGTAAATTCTACTAACAATGACACTAAGCAAACACAATCATTCTGATTGAATGCCATTTTACATTCACAATAGTTACGCCAATCTGTATTGATGTATTCTAGCACTTGGTTGTTTCCATAGCGTAGAATGTGAATCGCTTTTGTAGAATGAATGTTTACAATGCGATCGCATGCGCCAAGAGAAGATAACTTTTTATTAACATGATTAGTGAAAATAGCTAACAACGATTCTACTAATTGTTTTCGAGGCAAACACGGCTTGCTGGTGCCGGTGAAATCTGCAAATAATATTTATTCCAAACCTCTTTTGTAAAAGTTTTGAAATATAACTGCCAAGGTTATTAACCTGAGAAATTCATGTAAAAAAGATTCAGATGCGAAATAGTAGTAATATATGAGCAGATCTCCCTACCAAGTGTTTTTTTGTGGATCTGGTCTTGGGGGTTATGCAATGAGTTACGACGTTGGGTGAATTCGCCGAGTTTATATTGTATTTCATTTGAGAGGTATTTGAGTGGCATTTGAGTGGCATTTAAGTGGCATTTGAGTTTTGATTATTTTTTTACTTGATTTGAACTCATATGGCAGCTAGATTTTGAATGTATGGCATTTAAGTTTTGATACTTTTTTCACATAATTTGAACTCATATGGCATCTTGAGAGAGAGGAGAGAGAAGACAGAGAGGAGAGAGGAAAGTGGATATATTTATATCTACATAGAGAGAGGAGATATATCTACATTGAATAAATATATTCATCAAAAATGAAAATGATATGATTATATACCTGATTACATAATAAGTAGGGAAAATCTTCCTATATAATATAGCTAGAGTCAGTAAATACTAAGTTATACAAAGCAATACAACTTGTAATGACAATCAATGCATTCATACATACATACATATGGTATCTTGAGAGAGAGAAAGAGAGAGAGGAGAGAGATCTTTTAGTTTTCTAGCAATTAATGTATATATGGTCAATTATGTACATATTTATGGGTATATTTATATCTACATAGAGAGAGAAGAGAGGAGATATATCTAAATTGAATAAATACATTGATTAAAAATGAATCATTATATGATTATATACATTTATTACATAATAAGTAAGGAAAATCTCCCCACATAATATAGCTAGAGTCAGTAAATACTACGTAATACAAAGCACTACAACTTGTAATAAATACAAAGTAATAACAGTTAATGCATAGTTTGTTCCTTTATAATGATGTCTTTGATGTAGTGATGTTACATCTTAGGAAGGAAGACTTCTGTTCTATGTGCTTTTAATTTCGTAATGAACTAAAATAAAAAAATTATGTATTAGTATAGAATGATTAAGCAAAAATGTAAAATAATTACATGAATTTGAATTATAGTTCTAGTTACATTGGATAGTTTACATTATTAGAAAAGGGAAATAACTCACCAAGTTACATTGTTCAACTTGTTCTTTCTTGAGCATTATTTTCACCAAGTGCTTTTGATTCTCTTTCATCTATCTAAAACAAAACAAAAAATACTTGCTTTATAAATATGTTGTAAAAAAATACACTAATTACACCAAAAAAGTGCTTTTTTTTTACCTGAAAAAATGTATATGTTCAACATTTTGTTGTAAAAACTACGCTAATTACACCCAAAAAGTCCTTTTCTTTACCATGAAAATGTATATATTCAGCATTTTGTTGTAAAAAATACACTAATTACATCAAAAAAGTCCTTTTTTCACCTAGAAAATGTATATATTCAGCATTTTGTTTAATTTATGGTAAAAATTAGTAAAACTCACCTATAGTGATATGATTGCCTTGAGTTATAGATTAGCTTTTTGAACTCTTGTTCTGGACAGTTTTTTTTCAGCATCATCGAAATATAATATAAGTAATTTTTAGAGTCTTCATTGGTTTGGTATCATCTAAGTAGGTGGTAGATCTTGAAAGAAATTCTTGCTGTGTTGGAGAAGTGTGCTGTCTTCATCTTCATTGGTTTGGTATCATCTAAGTAGGTGGTAGATCTTGAAATGAATTTTTGCTGTGTTGGGGAAGTATGCTGTCTTCAAAATCTATGTAGTTTGAGTCTTCATTGGTTTGGTATCATCTAAGTAGGTGGTAGATCTTGAAAGGAATTCTTGCTGTGTTGTAGACTGTCTTCAAAATTCATGTAGTTTGAGTCTTCATTGGTTTGGTATCATTTAAGTAGGTGGTAGATCTTGAAATGAATTTTTGCTGTGTTGGAGAAGTATGCTGTCTTCAAAATTCATGTAGTTTGAGTCTTCATTGGTTTGGTATCATCTAAGTAGGTGGTAGAGCTTGAAAGGAATTCTTTCTGTGTTGGAGAAGTATGCTGTCTTCAGAATCCATGTAGTTTGAGTCTTCATTGATTTGGTGTCATCTAAGTAAGTCGTAGATCTTGAAAGGAATTCTTGCTGTGTTGGAGAAGTCGACTGTCTTCAAAATTCATGTAGTTTGAGTCTTCATTGGTTTGGTATCATCTAAGTAGGTGGTAGATCTTGAAATGAATTCTTGCTGTGTTGGAGAACTAAGTAGGTGATAGATCTTGAAAGAAATTCTTGCTGTGTTGGAGAAGTGTGCTGTCTTCAGAATCCATGTAGTTTGAGTCTTCATTGATTTGGTATCATCTAAGTAAGTCGTAGATCTTGAAAGGAATTCTTGCTGTGTTGGAGAAGTAGACTGTCTTCAAAATTCATGTAGTTTGAGTCTTCATTGGTTTGGTATCATTTAAGTAGGTGGTAGATCTTGAAATGAATTCTTGCTGTGTTGGAGAAGTGCGCTGTCTTCAAAATCGATGTAGTTTGAGTCTTCATTGATTTGGTATCATCTAATTAAGTCGTAGATCTTGAAAGGAATTCTTGCTGTGTTGGAGAAGTATGCTGTCTTCAAAATTCATGTAGTTCGAGTCTTCATTGGTTTGGTATCAATTAAGTAGGTGGTAGATCTTGAAATGAATTTTTGCTGTGTTGGAGAAGTATGCTGTCTTCAAAATTCATGTAGTTTGAGTCTTCATTGGTTTGGTATCATCTAAGTAGGTGGTAGATCTTGAAAGGAATTCTTTCTGTGTTGGAGAAGTATGCTGTCTTCAAAATTCATGTAGTTTGAGTCTTCATTGGTTTGGTATCATCTAAGTAGGTGGTAGATCTTGAAATGAATTCTTGCTGTGTTGGAGAAGTGCGCTGTCTTAAAAATCGATGTAGTTTGAGTCTTCATTGATTTGGTATCATCTAATTAAGTCGTAGATCTTGAAAGGAATTCTTGCTGTGTTGGAGAAGTATGCTGTCTTCAAAATTCATGTAGTTTGAGTCTTCATTGGTTTGGTATCATTTAAGTAGGTGGTAGATCTTGAAATGAATTTTTGCTCTGTTGGAGAAGTATGCTGTCTTCAAAATTCATGTAGTTTGAGTCTTCATTGGTTTGGTATCATCTAAGTAGGTGGTAGATCTTGTGTAGTAGATGATGCTTCTCCGCTTGCTATTGAAGAACTGGATGCTTTCTGTGTGAAAACAGTGGCTCTTAAATAGCTAAAGTCGCACTGATTAAACCTTATGAATCAGCATTTTTTCCAATGCTTTCGCGGGAATAAAAACTGTTTGTTCCCGCGAAAGCAAGGGTTTCCATTCGCGTGAAAATAAATTATTTATTCCCGCGAAAGCAACGGTTTCCATTCGCGTGAAAATAAACTATTTATTCCCGCGAAAGCAACGGTTTCTATTCGCGTGAAAATAAACTATTTATTCCCGCGAAAGCAACAGTTTCTATTCGCGTGAAAATAAACTATTTATTCCCGCGAAAGCAACAGTTTCCATTCGCGTGAAAATAAACTATTTATTCCCGCGAAAGCAACAGTTTCTATTCGCGTGAAAATAAACTATTTACTCCCGCGAAAGCAACAGTTTCTATTCGCGTGAAAATAAATTATTTATTCCCGCGAAAGCAACGGTTTCTATTCGCGTGAAAATAAACTATTTATTCCCGCGAAAGCAACGGTTTCTATTCGCGTGAAAATAAACTATTTATTCCCGCGAAAGCAACAGTTTCTATTCGCGTGAAAATAAACTATTTATTCCCGCGAAAGCAACAGTTTCCATTCGCGTGAAAATAAATTATTTATTCCCGCGAAAGCAACAGTTTCTATTCGCGTGAAAATAAACTATTTACTCCCGCGAAAGCAACAGTTTCTATTCGCGTGAAAATAAATTATTTATTCCCGCGAAAGCAACGGTTTCCATTCGCGTGAAAATAATTTATTTTTTCCCGCGAAAGCAACAGTTTCTATTCGCGTGAAAATAAACTATTTATTCCCGCGAAAGCAACAGTTTCCATTCGCGTGAAAATAAATTATTTATTCCTGCGAAAGCAACGGTTTCCATTCGCGTGAAAATAAATTATTTATTCCCGCGAAAGCATTGGTTTGTATTCGCGTGAAAATAAAATTTTTATTCCCGCGAAAGCAACGGTTTCCATTCGCGTGAAAATAAAGTATTTATTCCCGCGAATGGAAACCGTTGCTTTCGCGGGAATAAACAGTTTTTATTCCCGCGAAAGCATTGGAAAAAATGCTGATTCATAGGGTTTAATCAGTGCAACTTTAGCTATTTAAGAGCCACTGTTTTCACACAGAAAGCATCCAGTTCTTCAACAGCAAGCGGAGAAGCATCATCTACTACAGCTACTAGGAGACCATCCAGCATCAAGGTAAGAAATGCTAAAATAATTATTTGTCTTTAGTTAATTAAATCATCTCACTCTAAGTGGTGATAAGGTAAAAAATAATCAATAATTATTTAACACTAGTAGAAAGCTTTAATTATTTATTTTTAAAATAAATAGTAAATAATTATTTAACACTATAATAATTTCAGTATATTCACATCATTAAAAAACTAAGTTCTTTTACCATTTTGCAGGTATGATGACATCACACTCCAAAGCACTTCTTAAGCTCCATATTCAACCAACTACAACTACCAACAACATCGACACTATCTCCACTACAACCACCAATTCCACCACCAACGGCATTCACATTGATGATAGAAGACCCAATCCTAACACCTTTAATGATACATCTTCCTGCTCAAACATCAACACTCCTGCTGCTATAGCAATGAAACACCATGTAAGCAACCAGCATCGAGGTAAGAAGTGCTAAAATAATTATTTGTCTATAGTCAATTAAATCATCTAGTTCTTTGGAACTAGCTTTTTATTATTATTTTATTATTTAGATCACTACAACCACTAAGAGGACTCTAAGTAGAGTTAAGGTAAAAAATAATAAATAATTATTTAACACTAGTAAAAGGCTCTAATTATTTATTTTTACAATGAATGATAACTGTTTTATGTTGATAATGAAGTAAAATAATACAATATTGAAAGTTTTAATCATTTTTTGGTTGTAAAGTTCAAAATCGACCTGTAGTTCAAGGCATCATTTAATAAGCTAACCTATTTTTTCTCTCGGACATACGACAATTCTGTCTAGCAATGTTAAAATACTGCGATCTTGAGAGGAAACAGGGTAGGTTCTATGAGCATAAAATTATCTAGGAGAGATACTTCTATGGTCAAGAGAACGACTCCATATCGTAATAGGAGGATAACTCCATAGTGCAACTAGTTGAGTTCTTCAACTAGTGTTAAATAATTATTTATTATTTCTTACCTTAATACAGAAAGTCTCCTAGTAGTTGTAGTAGATGTTGATCCTTCAGTCACTGTTGTTGAAGTGGATGCTTTCTGTGTAAAAACGGTGCTCCTTATATAGCTAGGTTGTACGAGGTACTAGGTACCGATTGACACGAGTTGATTTCAATGAAAAGCCTTTATAATATATAAGCAGGAAAATTCACGCGAAAACTAAAAAAATAAAAAACATTCTTCGCGGGAGTTTTCCGTCTTATATGTTATAAAGGCTGTACGCAAAAAACTCACGCGAAAACCGAAACTCAATAAAAACTTCTTCGCGGGAGTTTTCCTTCTATGTACTATAAAGGCCTTACGCGGAAAACTTACGGTAAAAAAAATTGCGTGAACTTTCTGCATAAAGCCTTCATAACATAAAAGAAGGAAAACTCCCGCGAAAGAATTGTTTTCTATTTTCCGTTTTCGCGTGAGTTTTCCGTGTAAAGCCTTTATAGTATATAGAAGGAAAACTCCCGCGAAGAGAATTTTTTGACTGTTTCACTTTTCGCGTGAGTTTTCCGTGTAAAACCTTTATGACTTATAAGAAGGAAAACTCCCGCGAAGAATTTTGTTTTTAGTTTCGGTTTTCGCGTGAGTTTTTGCGTAGCGTCTTAGCCCGTGCAAAGACGGAAAACTCCCGCGAAGAATGTTTCTTTATTTTTTTTAGTTTTCGCGTGAGTTTTCTGCGTAAAGACCTGCTTATATATCATAAAGGCTTTTCATTGGAATCAACTCGTGTCAATCGGTACCTAGTACCTAGTACAACCTAGTACAACCTAGCTATATAAGAAGCACCGCTTTTCCACAGAAAGCATCCACTTCAACAACAGTGACTGAAGGATCAACATCTACTACAACTACTAGGAGATTTTCTGTATTAAGGTGAGAAATAATAAATAATTATTCAACACTGGTTGAAAAACTCAACTAGTTGCACTCTGGAGTTATCCTCCTATTACGATATGGCCCGACCATAGAAGTATCTCTCCTAAATAATTTCATGCTCATAGAACCTATCCTGTTTCCGCTCAAGATCGCAGTCTTTTGGCATTGATTGACAGAATTGTCGTAGGTCCGAGAGAAAAAATAGGTTAGCCTTAAATGACATCTTGAACGACAGGTTGATTTTGAACTTTACAGCCAAAAAACGATTACAACTTTCATTATTGTATTGTTTTACTTCATTATCAGCATAAAACAGTTATTATTCATTGTATTTAATATGAAAAATAATTTTTACTGATGATGATTATTATTATTATTCTTATTATTGTTAATATTATTGTGATTTCATTTGGTTTTCATTGTTACTTTATTGAATTTTGTTCGTCTTGTGATCTAAATAATAAAATAATAATAAATATTTATTTACCACTAGTTGAAAAACTCACCTACTTGCACTATGGAGAAAATAGCCTCCTACAACCAAATCCGTTTGTGTTACAAACCCTGTCTTTGGATATTGATAAATCGAACCTCAACTAGAATTCACTCCTAGGTAATTTATCTTTACTAGATAATTTTATGCTAATAGTATCTAAGTTATTTCTTTGTAAGATCACAGACTTTGACATTAACAAAATTGTGTGTTTGTCCGAGCACTAGTAAAGTACCTGACTCTAATTATTTATTATTAACAAAATAATAAGTAATTAATATTTAATGCTAGTTGAACCTAGATATAAATTTATCTCTACTAGATAGTTTCATACTCACACAAACTGTTTCTTCGCTACTTTATGTATATGTAGATAAAGCCAATGAAAATAAATGAATCAATTGTAACAATCAATTTTTTTGTATTTTGTAGACACAATGCCTACTTTGGATTCTTGTTTGAGACAAAACGCAGTAGCAGCAAAGACTATAAAACATCTGGATAAGATCCAATTGAAGTAACTGCAGATAACTAAAGGAAAAACATGTGCTACAGCATACAGAGTGAACAAGGTGTGTGTAGATTATTACTCAGTCTCATTACACTACTATTACTAAGAATTATTGTAGGTGTTGGATAAAAGATTGAGCAGTAATTTTAATAAATTCTAACCATTGTAAATAATACTTCAACTCAAATAAAATTAAGGAAAATTGAATGGAATAAAAGAATATTTCACCAAATACCCCAGTTTTCTTGTGGATATATACAAATAGATGAATATCTAGCTTCATCTATTTTTTTCATTTGACTGTGATTATTTCCCCTCCTTTCTCCTCTTTTCCTCTCTTCTTTCTCTCAAGATACCATATGAGTTCGAATTATGTAAAAAACTATCAATACTTAAATGCCATACATTCATAATGTTTTTTATTGTAGTTATTTCCCAAATACTGTAAATTTTAACCATTTAAAGGTCTAATTTGACGATTTTCCAAGATATTTTATAGTATTCAATATACTTATTATGTAAATAACTAAAAGAAATATTTACGCTCAAGCCTCCTCTCTCTCCTCTCTCCTCTCTCCTCAACCAAATACTCCTCTCTCCTCTCTTGCAGTTATTTCCCAAATACTGTAAATTTTAACCATCTAGAGGACTAACTTGGTGATTTTCCAACATATTTTATAGCATTCAATATAGTTATTATGTCATAAATGTATATTATTCAATCTAGATATAAATATATCCATAAATATGTACACAATTATCCATATATACATGGTTGTATAAAAAACTAAAAAATCTCTCTCTCTCCTCTCTTCTCTCTCCTCTGTACATAGCTATAAAATGTTAATATGGACATGAATTTGGACATGCACATGTACATAAATATGAACATAGGTATGTACGTAAATGGATATGAATATGGACATGTACATAAATGGACATGAATATGGACATGAATATGGACATGAATATGGACATGAATATGGACATGAATATGGACATGAATATGGACATGTACCTATTCATGTCCATTTATGCACATGTACATGAATATGGACATGTGCGTATTTACTGACTCTAGCTATATTATATAGGAAGATTTTCCCTACTTATTATGTAATAAATGTATATAATCATACAATGATTCATTTTTGATCAATATATTTATTCAATGTAGATATATCTCTCTCCTCTCTCTATGTAGATATAAATATACCCATAAATATGTACATAATTAACCATATATACATGAATGTATAGAAACAAAAAATCTCTCTCCTCTCTCTCTCCTCTCTCTCTTTCTTTCTCTCAAGATACCATATGTATGTATGTATGCATTGATTGTCATTACGAGTTGTGGTGCTTTGTATTACTTAGTATTTACTGACTCTAGCTATATTATATAGGAAGATTTTACCTACTTATTATGTAATCAGGTATATAATCATATAATGTTTCATTTTTGATCAATATAGTTATTCAATGTAGATATATCTCCTCTCTCTCTATGTAGATATAAATATACCCATAAATATGTACATAATTAACCATATATATATATATGAATGTACAGAAAACTAAAGAATCTCTCTCTCCCTCTCTCCTCTCTCTCCCTCTCTCCTCTATCTCTTTCTTTCTCTCAAGATACCATATTTATGTATGTATGTATTGATTGTTTGTTACAAGTTGTAGTGCTTTGTATTACTTAGTATTTACTGACTCTAGCTATATTATATAGGAAGATTTTCCCTACTTATTATGTAATCAATGTATATAATCTTATAATGTTTCATTTTTGATCAATATATTTATTCAATGTAGATAAAACTCCTCTCTCCTCTCTCCTCTCTCTCTTCTTTCTCCTCTCTCTCAAGATGCCATATGAGTTCGAATTATGTAAAAAAATTATCAAAACTTAAATACCATACATTCAAAATCTAGCTGCCATATGAGTTCAAATTAAGTAAAAAAATAATCAAAACTCAAATGCCACTTAAATGCCACTCAAATGTCTCTCAAATGAAATACAATATAAACTCGGCGAATCCATCCAACGCCGTAACTCATTGCATAACCCCCAAGGTCTAATCCACAAAAAAACACTTGGTAGGGAGATCTGCTCATATATTACTACTCGAAATAAACAGATATTGTTTGTACCAGCAACTGTCTAGTTTCAAGCCCGTAGTCTTTGTGACATAAGCTGCAGAATCTCTGTCACAGCCCTTAGACTGTCACTCCTTGCGATATATGAGTGTTTTTTCTTGGTCAGCAACAGAGTGCCTTTTTGTGAAACAAAGATTACGTAAAAACAAAAACCTATTTCATAATTGAGCGGATCGAACAGTGTGGGAGTTGTCTCATTTTATAAATTCTGATATTTATATAATGGCGATGACTCAGATTACCTGTCCAGGAAGAAAAATCCTTATACAGTCAGTTTGAGGTATGACTAATGCCCCTGCCACACGAGCCAGAATATCACACGTATTGGTCGTTCTGTCACACAGGATGGTACATTCGGCGCAGGATGAAGCAGAATGGACATGATCGGTTTTTCATCCTGTTCATTGTGCTGTGATTGGTTGATTAACTCACAGCAATTCCATTTAACAAGGCTATATTGACTTTCTGCATGTTTACAAAGATCGCATATACTTGTAAGATGGTAGTACATGTTCCATTAACTATATGATCGTTGGAGTTCATCTGAAACTACCGTGGGCATATAAAGCTGGTTTACATTGGGCGTTTTGTCTGCTAGTTTAACGACACCGTCTATCTGTTTGTCTGAAGCAATACGAAAGTTTTTGACTCAATTTTTCCACTCATTGGATTTCTGTAGTCGCTGGCATATACGTCAGCCAATGTGAGTTGGCATTTATGCTTGCAGTAATTTTGATTGGCTCCTGTAACAAGGTAACAGGCTGATTTGGTGGAGCCCTGTGACATTGTGAATTTTTTGTGACATCTTACCATTTACACTGGTACTCTTACTCCGCGTCAAACAAGCGGAGCCAGCAAAAGCGCAGACAAAACGTCCAGCTCTATTGTTAAAATAATTATCGTTTGTGGTGGAAAAAATTTATAAATAAATAATTATAAGGCATAAAAGTTGTGAATGATAATAAATCATATACCTAATGATAATAATTTATTACTTGTTTGACCAATATCGATAAACTTTGCGAAAACGAATATGTTTTAATAAAAAATAAATGCAATAAAAATAATCAGAAATGGAAAACCATATGGAATGCACAAAATATTAATCTCGCTCCTAATTGCTCAATCGCACACTACGCCCGTCGTTTTAGTTGCCAGTCAGGCTCTCATGTTATCCATCGCCAGACTCTGGTTCTGGGTACGAAAGACTTGCTCATGTGGCAAGGGCATAAAAGACTCTCCACACACAGCAATTTATGCCCACGAATTTGGCACAATGAGAGAAGTTTTCCTCTCGTTGTCCATTGCTGCACTCCACACACAACGATTATACACATGTCGGCGCTCATCAACAGTTTATAGTAAACACATTGGCTGTGTCACGGCTGAGAAAATCGAAGTAGAAAAAAAGTGGGTACGAACGATCTGCATTGACCAATCAGCGTCAGGGAATAATCACTAATAGTGAAACCGGCCGGCAAAAATTAAACATGCTTGAATCTAGACGATTCAAGTCAAACGGAGGAAAACTGATTCGTTGAGGGTGAAATAAACAACCTCTTTCCGAGATTAAATCGCTGCGTGTGGAGAAGCGTTAACAGGAAAGAGAGAGACTCAAATCAAATTGCAAGTTATTATGACATGTAACCAATAAAACCAAAAAATAACTTATCATAACAAATAATAGTACAATATTTAATGAATAAAGGTTTATAGACACAAAGCAAGTTTATTGTTGTTAATAGAGATACAATAGCTATTGCAAGAAGCAATCAGTCAGCAAAAATGACAGCATTTGCCTGAATAGAAAATCACTGATTTTATTACAATTGTTGCATAAAAAATCGCAAATTAATATATTATTTATTTACATGAATATGAGCTAAAAACTACAGTATACAAATCACAATCGCATATCACAGATAGTAGCCTGAATAAAGCCTGAGTGCACTTAACAAGACACAAACATACAAAAGATTGGGGGGACAGATCACACGCCCCGCGCCATTACATCTGTCACCTCTGCAAGAACAATACCACAGTTTATAGTTGTTAGAACCATGTTTCTCTTTATGTTTGTCTCCATAAGCACACTGTGTGTTGTTATACACCCGCCCACAGGTCCGGGACACTGCAATTTATACCAAACTAGTAGTTTTGGAGAGATAATAACTCCATAAGCAAAAATTTCAATAAAAACCAATTGATTTGACAGTAACTTTTTTAATCGTAAATTTGTAGTTTTTGGGATCTTGGCCGGGTAAAATATGACGTGGATGTAAGTTTGCAAATAATATCAAATTTGCCAACAATAACTTAAAATGTTGACTCGACTAAAACACCTCAAAACAATTGCGATCTAACTTTTTACGCTCTTGAAATTCTCTACACAATGAGTTTTCTTGGCATGGCCTCCTTCTACACAAAAAGTCAAACATTGGCTACTTTGCTTTATGGCCTAATATAACTTGCGCATACAAACAATTGCATATGTTCTGTTATAGAGGGAAGTAACGAGAGCACAACTCCGCAACATATATTTTGGCAAAATACACCTGAGATCGATAAATAAATAACGTTGAATTCAGTCAAAAATCTATGACACAACGCTATTGAAAAGAATTAAATTCAAATATTCAATCGACAACACAGAGTTAGATATAAGTAACTAGGCAGCACATTATAGTAATAAGAGCGAAAGAGTCAAGGCCAACCAGAGAAATCACACAAGACATTATAGCATTTCGTCATTTCAAGTCGTCTGTGAAACTAGAGCAACCGCTTAAAAATTGCAATTAAAAGCATCATAAACCATGTTGGTACAAGGAGAGTTTTCAATGGCTGTAATACCTTACTCTAGCCAATTAAGAGCGGCGTTAGGAATAAATTACGCAAGCATTCATTAGCAAGTGCTACATGTGAAGTTTTGGCAAGATCTGGCAATGCTAGGTTGCTAATAATATCAGTGGAGTACTATTGGTCGACTCAGGAACATTGCAATGCTAATGGCTGCCAAACTTTGCGCATCAACGAATGGAGTCTCGGCAGTATTATAGGTGGCGCTAGTAGTAAAGAGACTGGAAGTCTGATTTCTATGACACTACAACATCGTCTATATGGGATATTGTGGGAGTTATCTTCCTACTGGATAATCAAACATTTTGTATGGTTCCTGAGGAGTGGATAGGTATGGAGTGTATCATACTGACAATGCGCCCCTGTTGAACCTGGACACGCCCTCAATAATTCACATTGGCAAACTCAATCAAACCCGAAATATGAAACTATGGCTCTACCGCGTAGTATTTATGAGCATAATATTTAATTAAATGTTCTCAAGAAAATAAACCAAAGTATTTTAAAAAAAAATTTCCAAAGGCTATATTAATCCTTTGAGCATTCTAAACGATATCATTTTTGTCATATAGCTGCTTAAAATGACTCAAATCGCAATAATAGTCAAGTAAGTCGTGATTTTTGATGATCGACTAGACTGCTTCTGGTTGCATCGCTAGAGATAAACTACTCAGTCCTGTAACTAGTAAACTAAAAATTCGAATAAGTGTGAATCCCTAACAGTAGCTTAATCTGTAATGGGTTCGCTGCAAGTTACATTTCGTTGATGTCTGACTGCAGCTTTCAAAGTGAGAAAACCAACCAAATTTATAAAAAAAAATGGCTAAACCTCCATGGGTCGCTGTGACAGTTTCATGTCACGACTTTTCAGAAAATAAAGAAAACCAAAAAAACAGGAAACAAAACTCTCGGCTTGTTTTCTGTAATCTCCAAGCCACATATTCGCATACCTTTAGAGACTTTTTGACCAGCAATCTTAGTCAAACTTTTCACTTTGCTGCATCCTCCGTCCTCTAGTGTATATTTCTCGTCGTAGCATTGAATTTCGTGACTTACTGGAGTTGTGTACTCATCGTCACAATCGGCATCATCTTCAGTGCACGTGTAACATATGGTGGTAGTTACCACCCCCACCAAGCCTACAAGTAGTCTAGTCTGCTAAACTACGGAAGGTTGAAATTAGGATTTATCAAAACAATGGGGTTGTGACTGGGGTTATCCCCCCTTATAGGGGGCGCTGGTGTAAGTCCAACCGGAAAATGCCGAAATTTTTATATAGAGTACAATGCAGAAATACGGAGTTGAGATGTTAAACTAGAATAAACAGGCTATTGCAATGCGATTGATATAATTGAACAAGCCACGGAGCTCACAGAGCTATAGCATATTACACGTACATAAGTTTTTAATCACACAGGTGTAGCTATAGAGCATAATAATCATTAAATAACCACGATGCGGTCAGCGATTATATACGATCGTTGGTACAGTAGTTAATAAATACGTTGAAACACCAACGATAATCAACTTATTTAACGCAACGCTTATGTGTAAATGGATTGTCGGGTATCTGTGCGGGAAATAATAATAATAATAATACAAGTAATTAATCATTAGCATCTATCTATACCTCTATGAAACTATTACTATAAATGACAATAAGAATTTAATGTGGTGACAATTTTTTATAATAATAAAATCAATTATTCATTTTTTTATCATAATTGATTTATTAATATAATAATTATAAATAATAATAATAATAAGTTGTTAGTTACTACGTACTATAATTATTATTTATTATTATAAAATTATAAGAAGCATAATTTATAATAATTATTATCTAATAACAATTCAATAATAACCTTAATAATTACAATAGCAATCATAAACAGTAGAATCATAATTATAAATGATTATAATAAATAAAAAAGATTTCACTAATAAATAACTATTTGAAAAATAGTTAGAATAACGATAACACGGGCATCAGAGGCTTGCCGAAAAAGAGAAGGAAGACGATGCGCCCGTTACTAAATGTGTTAGTAATAACCTAGTTCTTTCGCTCAGTTTCAATATATTGGGTTTGTGATATTGAACTTTTTGCAAGCAACCGGAAATTGCTACGAATAGTTTTTATTACAGGACGCATCGTCTCTGTCATTTTTTTTGGCAAGCCCCGGAGTTCCGTGGATAACAACTGTAATAAATAATAATTGAAAAAACTGTAAAAAAATATAAATCTTTGTTGCTGCAGGTAGATTTGATGCTGCTGTATTTAAAATAGTCTAAAGTGTTTTTAGGGACATGTCATTATAGTATACAATTGACAGCATGGAAGCTATCAGGGAAAAACTGTCACGAGTCTGCATGAAGTAACTATGTTTTATACTACGAACAATGGTAACTTCCGGTTGGATGTAGAAAGTTCAAAGAGAGATAACTCTTAATGTCACAACCCCATTACGCCAGAAAGCTTGAACGATTTGCAATACGTAAACGCATTGCAATGTTCACGTAACATAATAAACAGCAACTAAAAAACTGATATTTTATTGACATACCCAGCAGCGTCAAGCACAGTAGAAAGTTCCTCATCAGTAACCAATACGTGAATTACAAACTTCTCGGTACGCACGCTGTTTAATGCATACTGAATGCAAGGCCTACAAGTTTCAGTATTGGCTCATGCAGTACATTTACATAATACATAGGTAGAGCACAAACATAACGCAGACATAACAAGGTCTATTTTACTAACCAACAATATGCATTTGAACTTTCTCAATCAGGCGTGTAATGGATAGACAAAAGGCACCAGGCTGTACCAGGCAATGCAAGGCAGACAATGGCTTCAAATGATGAAAAAAAACTTGTACATTATATATAGAGCCCGCAAAATCAATCGCTAGGGTGTTTTGTTCGGTGCAAAATATTAGATAACAATTATGTAATATTCTAGCAACATAATGTTATGCCTCAAAGTGATTGTCTTGAGCATTTCACGTTTTCTAAACTGTAGCTGTAAAGTGGTTCAGGTATGGCTAGTATTTTATTTAGCTGTAAAGTGGTTCAGGTATGGCTAGTATTTTATTTAGCTGTAAAGTTGTTCAGGTATAGCTAGTATTTTATTTAGCTGTAAAGTCGTTCAGGTATAGCTAGTATTTTATTTAGCTGTAAAGTTGTTCAGGTATAGCTAGTATTTTATTTAGCTGTAAAGTTGTTCAGGTATAGCTAGTATTTTATTAAAGATTATTGTCATATTTTAATTGAAAGGAAACATTAGATAGAAACATATCATATACAACCCATCATGTTTCAACCTTTTAGTAATAGCGTTATAAACTCTAGTGTCATTTACAATTAAACTCATGCATACACTTGCGCTACATAAAATCGATTTCAACTGAAATCTGTTGATAGCAGACGTTGTAAACAGTTTTTCAACCATTATTCTTAGAGATACTTGAAATCGCTAAGCACCATGTGCCCCGGTGCTCTTTTGTAGCGGGATTTATAATGCTCTTTCAAAAAATCAGGACTTTTGAAGGGGCCCTCAAAAATTTGTCATGGTATGTTTTTAGCCTGCCTAGCTAGCAATTTTCGAGTGTATTTTAACCGCAACAGCATGAGTTTCATTGACAACTTTCTTCACTACAGCACCACTCATTGTCTGTATTAGAGCCACAATCAACAAATCTCAATCGCCTTCTTTCTAGATCTGGTTGAGCTACAAGAGGGTGGAACTGCTGAAGCTATCAAAAATTGTCAAACGGAGTGCTCGTCAAAACATGAAATCATGCTGCACACTACCGTAAAAAAGATATACCCGTTAATCATATCATGGCACTGTTCTACTCATCATTTGGAGTTGGCTGTGAATAATAGACTGAGAGCTGTAACAGGCATAAACAGTTTTAGTGTATTCCTGTCATATTTACATAATTTATTCTTAATTTAAACAAAAAATCGAAAAAGTTGCAAGATTTTGCATACAGCTTCTATGAGGAAATTACGAGAATAGGAGTCATATTCAACACCAGATGGGTGGCCTCTAGCCAGAGAACTTTTACAGCTTTGTGGAATTCTCACAATGCCCTCCCTGTTTGGTTTCTGCTGGCAAATAACGATATTTGCAGCAAACCTAAAGAGTGGGACACAGTCACTAGCCTACACACCCATCTAGCACACCAGCCTAACAATAGAGTATTTTGAGGCAAAAATTTGCTTCATGTACAACTGATTGGATGAGCTGGAAAGCCTATCGCTAGCCCTCCAATTATTTAGAATCATCGTTTTTGAGGTGCATAATAAAATGGTCCTTGCTAGGCAGACTATTGAAGCCCTGAAAAACAAAACAGGCGCTTATGAAATTTCCACAAAGTTTTCAAAAGTGCAACTTTTTAAACCTGTGGATGTATTAAAATCTAACAGGCACAAATCATACAGGCAATAACCGATAGCACCGATGTCCTCATGTTTCGAAACATCACATTGAAAAAAGACCTGTATGGTGGGCTCACCAGTCACAGCGAACTCAACAGATCTGGATGATTGGAAGAAAAAATCAAAAACCCTGTGTTTACTGATGACAGCTTATGATATTTTTATGCAAAGTTTGGACTAGATAAGGGTGGATTGATAACTAAAATTATGTAGATGGCTTCTAGGAGTTTGTAAGTTTTGGGGGCAGATAAAACGATGCATCTAAACATTTCAAGGACGTATTTGCCGCGTTAGCATCCAATTCTGCTTAATGAGTGGGTTTTACAGCAATAAATGCCATTATCACAAAGCAGAGAGCCTCTCTTCTTATGTAGCTAATCTGACCCTAGACACAGTCGGTACAACATTGAATTTATTCAACTTAGGAAACATGATGTATTGTGGCTGAGAATTGGGCGTCACAGTGCTCTAAATGAGAAGAGAAAAAACGAGAAAAATCACATCCGGAAAGAAATTGTATATGTCAGATGCTACTTGTATGCATGACAGCTGGCGTAATCATTCAATAAAATTAAATATTTTTGTTACAATACACAATTTATTTCATATATGTAATGCAAGGGTTAATACGCACATGGTGTTTCAGTTTTGCTACAATAAAAGCAACTACGTACATAGTTTCTGATTTTATGGTGTTGAAACATGAGATTTTTAGAGAGCCCCCCTCAACTGATCTTGCAAAAAAAGCACAGATGTACCCATAATTCTTATGTATTTTTTAATACAAGTTGAATGCCGACAGCTGATACATGATATCTCATATACCAAACATAGCGGGTAAAGTAACTATGAGCTAATTTTGCCAATTTCAGAGTTATCTCCCCAACTTTATAAGGGTAACTAAGGAAAGACAACTATGAAAAGCTCTGTCAGAATGATAAAGCTTTTCAACCAATGTGTAAATTATTTCCAAAAACACAAGATACAAAAGTAAATTGATTGCTGGCATTGCTGAGTATTTTGGCCTGCACCAACAAGTTTGACGTTTATTTATGGGGGAAGTGGATGGGGTGAGTGAAGGAGCCTAATTTTTTTGCGACTCTTCTGTAATAATAAATAATAATTATAATAATAAGTAACAAACAGGTAAATGAATAATTAATAAGACATTCTTCTTCAAAATGATGATGATACGATATTACTACCCCAAAAATTGTAAATTATTATTGATCAGGAAGCCGAAACTTATACAAACAAAGTGCCCCTAAACGGTACAGGTAATAATAATAATAATAATAATAATAATAATAATAATAATAATAATAATAATAATAATAATAATAATAATAATAATAATAATAATAATAATAATAATAATAATAATAATAATAATAATAATAATAATAATAATAATAATAATAATAATAATAATAATAATAATAATAATAATAATAATAATAATAATAATAATAATAATAATAATAATAATAATAATAATAATAATAATAATAATAATAATAATAATAATAATAATAATAATAATAATAATAATAATAATAATAATAATAATAATAATAATAATAATAATAATAATAATAATAATAATAATAATAATAATAATAATAATAATAATAATAATAATAATAATAATAATAATAATAATAATAATAATAATAATAATAATAATAATAATAATAATAATAATAATAATAATAATAATAATAATAATAATAATAATAATAATAATAATAATAATAATAATAATAATAATAATAATAATAATAATAATAATAATAATAATAATAATAATAATAATAATAATAATAATAATAATAATAATAATAATAATAATAATAATAATAATAATAATAATAATAATAATAATAATAATAATAATAATAATAATAATAATAATAATAATAATAATAATAATAATAATAATAATAATAATAATAATAATAATAATAATAATAATAATAATAATAATAATAATAATAATAATAATAATAATAATAATAATAATAATAATAATCATAATAATCATAATAATCATAATAATCATAATAATCATAATAATCATAATAATCATAATAATCATAATAATCATAATAATCATAATAATCATAATAATCATAATAATCATAATAATCATAATAATCATAATAATCATAATAATCATAATAATCATAATAATCATAATAATCATAATAATCATAATAATCATAATAATCATAATAATCATAATAATCATAATAATCATAATAATCATAATAATCATAATAATCATAATAATCATAATAATCATAATAATCATAATAATCATAATAATCATAATAATCATAATAATCATAATAATCATAATAATCATAATAATCATAATAATCATAATAATCATAATAATCATAATAATCATAATAATCATAATAATCATAATAATCATAATAATCATAATAATCATAATAATCATAATAATCATAATAATCATAATAATCATAATAATCATAATAATCATAATAATCATAATAATCATAATAATCATAATAATCATAATAATCATAATAATCATAATAATCATAATAATCATAATAATCATAATAATCATAATAATCATAATAATCATAATAATCATAATAATCATAATAATCATAATAATCATAATAATCATAATAATCATAATAATCATAATAATCATAATAATCATAATAATCATAATAATCATAATAATCATAATAATCATAATAATCATAATAATCATAATAATCATAATAATCATAATAATCATAATAATCATAATAATCATAATAATCATAATAATCATAATAATCATAATAATCATAATAATCATAATAATCATAATAATCATAATAATCATAATAATCATAATAATCATAATAATCATAATAATCATAATAATCATAATAATCATAATAATCATAATAATCATAATAATCATAATAATCATAATAATCATAATAATCATAATAATCATAATAATCATAATAATCATAATAATCATAATAATCATAATAATCATAATAATCATAATAATCATAATAATCATAATAATCATAATAATCATAATAATCATAATAATCATAATAATCATAATAATCATAATAATCATAATAATCATAATAATCATAATAATCATAATAATCATAATAATCATAATAATCATAATAATCATAATAATCATAATAATCATAATAATCATAATAATCATAATAATCATAATAATCATAATAATCATAATAATCATAATAATCATAATAATCATAATAATCATAATAATCATAATAATCATAATAATCATAATAATCATAATAATCATAATAATCATAATAATCATAATAATCATAATAATCATAATAATCATAATAATCATAATAATCATAATAATCATAATAATCATAATAATCATAATAATCATAATAATCATAATAATCATAATAATCATAATAATCATAATAATCATAATAATCATAATAATCATAATAATCATAATAATCATAATAATCATAATAATCATAATAATCATAATAATCATAATAATCATAATAATCATAATAATCATAATAATCATAATAATCATAATAATCATAATAATCATAATAATCATAATAATCATAATAATCATAATAATCATAATAATCATAATAATCATAATAATCATAATAATCATAATAATCATAATAATCATAATAATCATAATAATCATAATAATCATAATAATCATAATAATCATAATAATCATAATAATCATAATAATCATAATAATCATAATAATCATAATAATCATAATAATCATAATAATCATAATAATCATAATAATCATAATAATCATAATAATAATAATAATAATAATCTCATAATAAATTTAATAATAATAATAATAATAACAACAATAATAACAACAATAATAATAATGGTTTAGTATTAATTATTATTTGTGCTTCATTGCCTATTAAATTATCATTGATACATAATGCAGTGATGCTGCATATACTATTATTATACTACTAACTACTCCAACAGACCAATCAAACTCCTTGAATAGACATTTCATGTAGTTCACAGGTTTTTCAACTGTTTACCATTACCATTGGTTCCACTTCCCAGGGACATTTTGGGGCGCTACGTCGAAGCCCCTTTATGCGATTTTCATC